>JAABNY020000034.1:8657636-8703446 GCA_015164015.2 Brevimyrus niger
TAGCTAAAATGATCATTTGTACAGATCTGGCAGAAAATATTCTATGTGCCAGGCCCAAAGCCTAGAATGAACACAGCTCACATTTAAATGTTGTTCACAAGATAACAAATCAGGTCAATCAGGTCTCTGAATTATGTGTATGTGCCCGCTGATGCACAGGCATGCTATCCAGGGTGTACTCCTGTCTTGTGTCCTTTGCTGTCTGGGATAGGCTCCAGGCCCCTGCAACCATATCCAGCATGTAAGCGTATGAAATTGGAGCAGGACTCATGGAAGTAATAATTCTCCTATTGGACTTGCCAGAATGACCCACATGAGGAACTGCTGAGACAGAGCAGCAATAAATCCTCCAATGCTTAATAAACTGTAAGTGCTATAAAAACCTCTTCCCACAACCCTGTTACCACCTTTATGTTTAAGGCGAAGATTACAATCGTTGAAGAAGGAGGTGTGTGGCTTAGGTTAGTGGGTTAGGTTAGTTGGTTAGGTGAGTGGCTTAGGTTAGTTGGTTAGGTTAGTGGGTGCCCATGATGGAAAGGGTGCTAGTCCACATCCCGTGGTCAGAAAAGTGGCTTCACCGAAGGGCTCTTGAGCAAGATCCTTAACCTCCTGCAGCAGCTCCAGGGACTGGCTGTTCCTCCGTTCTCCACTGCATGTCACTTTGCATAAAAGCATCTGCTAAAATGAACCGGGTGTAAAGACACTGACAGAGTGTTTAAAATGCTGGCTGCTTTGGGTCCATCTCCGTCTGACACTCCCACTGTGAGTTTCTTGCTTACAAGGCCTTTCTCTCAGCACAAACCTACCCACAAAACAATTTAAACATCCATGCTGGCTAGAGCTTAGATCATATTTCCATCCATATTTTGTAATAGTCAAGTCAACTGACTTGTTCATCATAATAAATCCGTAATAGAATAGAACAGAATGCCATTATCGTCATAGTACCTTTCCAGTACGATGAAATTTCCTGCGCATCACCTGGAATGGTCACTAGTAAAAAGACCCTAAATAATAATACTAATACTTTTTAAAATAAAAAATAATATACAATGTGTAACGTCCTGCTCCCAACAAGCCTGATTGTGTGCCACACCCACCTCATTACCTCTTGTTTTGCCCTAATTGGAGTCACCTGTTGCTTGTTAAGTCTAGCTTGTGTTTTGTATTTAGTCAGTGTCTCTGTTAGTGTTCCCCAGATCGGTCATTGATGTTTCCACGTGTGAGTACCCTGCCTGTTTTCCTTCATTAAACCCCGTTGTTATCCTCAACTGGAGTTCCCTTGCCTTCGTTGTCCGCCCATCACTCACCCGAACGTTACACAATGGTCCCTCAGTTCTCAAACTCACTAGAACTTCAATTTCTTGAAAGTCGAACAAAACAGTTTGACCTAGAACTCGCTCTGAATATCAGAAGTGGAACCGTGAGCGCTGACCTAATATAAATTGTATGCGCCAGGAAATGAGTCATACTACTGTACAATGCAATTCTTACTTCAATGCCTTTTTCACAGACTGGACGATTACCCAAATAAAGCAGCACAACATTACAGTAACTAACAATAAATAAACTAGTAACTTTTGTATACTTTTAGAGCATTTATGTAATGTATTCAAATTTTATTTTACCAGGTAAATGAACTGAAAACCAGTTCTCACTGCTTTACGTGATATTTGGGAAATAGCAGATTATGCATCAGAATTGCCTGGGATACAAACGTCATGCGTGTAATTAAACTCTTAGGCCAATAAGGACAAAGGTGTGTCATCATGGAGGCGGTTCCAGTTTGTGCATCTGGGTGAGAGGTCGCAATGCATCTATCCGTAATGCATTGCGTCAGGATCAGAATGCGATGCTTTAAGCCAGCGCTGTAAGCAAGTGGAACACACCCAATGACCGGACTGGGGAAACAGACTGAAGCGCGTACTTAATACAGAGGACTACAACTAGAAACAGCTGATCACATGAAGATCCCACACGAGGTTAAAGAGGGGGCGTGGCACACGGAAGGAGCGGACAATCGTGGCAAGACAGGGGTAATGTTGAGATAAGATCTTTTTTTCGTTTTGGAAGCCATTAAGAAAAAAATGCTCTTCATGTTTTATCTTGTTCATTTTGTGTTTAAATGCTAAAAAAAACTATTTCGGCGTAATTTTGGGGGTCCGGGAACGGATTCATTGGTTTTCCATTATTTCTAATAGGAAAAATTCGATCAGAACTCGAACTTTTTAGGATTCGATCCGGAGTCTGGAACAAATTAAGTTAAAGAACCGAGTTACCACTGTACTAGAGTAAAAATATATTCAATATATTCTGCTTTTTGTTCTGTTACAACCAGGAATAAATATGTGCACTGTTAACACACACAAACAGATCTACAATGAATACTGAAAGTGTTGGTGATTGTATATTTTGTTTGTATTCTTAACAATCATGAACTAAAACATTTACTGACCAAATGAAAATAAGACTCCAAGATTAATGTATTTGCTGTAGTTAATATAAAGGTATTCTCTTCCTTCCTTCCTTCCTTCCTTCATTTATTTATTTATTTATTTATTTGTTTATTTATTTATGCAAACTATTACAAATTATATGAGCTGGATAATATATTTCTTTTAACCGGTTGAAAGAAGGATTACGATATCGGAGCAATCTAGTACGAGTTTGGTCTATAGAATATTTTTATCTTTGGTATCGATTTGTCAGTCCTATAGTGGAGAATGTTTCGCAGTCTGTTTCTTAAATATTTTATCCATCCATATATCCATCAGTTAAACCATCTTCTAATCCCTTATCTAATACGGGTTTTGGGGGGAGGGTGGAGGTTGGACCTTATCCCATTTAAGTTAAGGTTCAGAAAATGAGGTGTGTGAAGGAGATAAATAATAATAATAATAATAATATATTTTAAAACAAAAAAAATATTATATTCGGTTATAATAATATAAAACACTGCATAATAGTTAGATAACTAAATAAGAATAGTTGGGTAAGAAAATAATGTTTATGTACATAGTACCTTAATAAAACAGGCATTATTGCACTTGATGGGTAGTATTTACACCTAGTATCACATATGATGGGTAGTATTGCACATTTCATGTATTATTGCATATAGTAACATAAAATATATTTTTGCAGCTGTCAGGAGAGTACGCACACGTGCAGTTTAGGTTAGGTTTTAGGAAGTTAGGTGTTTGGAACTGGAAGCTGGGAGCCGTTTCAGTTTTATATTGCGGTCTAACCCTGAACTTGAAAACACATGGAATCTACTGGACCATAATCAATGCAAATTTTATGATAATATGAAGTAAAACTAGTCATCCTTGAAAGTTGTTTTTCTTGAAACCACAATGAAAGCCGTCAAGCAGCAGGAAGGGAATAAATAACTGGCATCCAGTTATTCAAAAAGAAAATCAATGTACCATAGCCAGTGTTTTACAGGGCAAAGCAAGGTGTCATTGAAAATGAGTGAAATAGTGGAAGCGCCCAATTATAAGTGTTTCCACCCTACAGTCATTACAGACGTTTGTGTTATTTTGTTTAACGTGGCCTCAGAGGCACAAGCAGTCACTCCACTGGCTTGCAGCACAGCTCCTCCCCAAGTGACGCCAGAGCTCAAGTACAATAATCATTTCACACAGTTACTATATTCTTTTCTTTTCTGAGACAAAAATCATTTTTTTATATTCAAGAGATGTATCGATGGAGGGCAATGCAATGGTGGAGTGATTACCACTGTCACCTCTGGGACATGGGTTCAAGTCTCCACCAGAGTTCAGTGTGAGGAGTTTGCATATTCCCCCAGTGTCACTGTGAACTTTCTTCTGGGTATTCTTCCCTCCCCTACTCCACAGTCTAGAAATAGGCTTAGGCTAATGGGCATCACCAAATTGTGTGTGAGTGTGCTCTGCAATGGGTTGATGCCCCATCCTGGGTTGTTCCTTGCCTTGCGTTCATAGGCTCCAAGCCCTCCACAGGATACACAGTTACAGAAATTGGATGGATGTATCAATGGTAATTTTGATATGTGCCAATCACACTTTATGTGTTCACAAAGACATTGAAACATTCAAAATGCCCTTTTCCACATTTTACAAACCAAGTTATGTCTATTATGCATTAATGGCTATAAAAAGGAGAACTACTGTTATATATCTTTTTTGTTATATTAAAATAGGTAATCCAGTTCAGATCTGTCTGTTTTTAGCTTGGTAATGAGTCATCATTTAAAATTTGGCTTGAGAAAATAATTCTGGAAAAATAATCTTCTGGTTGTTTCTCTGTGAAACAATTTAAATTCATAACAATCCTCCCGATGGAGATTCTTTTCTGCTTGAACACGTGTGTTAGTTCGTCAGGTGCAATTTTGAAGGTGTATGAAGGTCAGAGGCACCAGAAAATTGTTGTGTAAACAGTGTCGATGACCAGAATTTTTATGTTGCAAAGTCTAGTACGGGCAATTTGGATATAAAGATTCACTGAAATGCAGGTTTTTGGACCACAGGAGAGAAATGGGAGTACCTGGCAGAAAGCATGGCAAATTTGGGCAGAAGATAAAAAATCCTCACATGTAGAGCCAGAGGAATTTTTCTAAGGCAGGAGTGCACCCTGGATGGGATCCCAGTAATTTAAAGAAAGGCTCTTCAAACATATGTTTAAATGTAAATATGTTAAATTATTATTGTAAATTTATCATTACTTAGTTCATTGGCTTGGGAGTATTCTCATTCAGTTAGTGAATTTGATCATACACAGGCAGCTGACTTGGAGCAACTGATTGAACCAGTTGTGCTGGTTGAAATGGAGCAGGCTGAGGATTCGAATGTGGAAGAATGGTGAGCATGGAAAGCAGGGACTCAGGGAAAAGGATGAGCAAATGGGGACCAGGAGACAGGAGACAGGATTCCAACCTGTCCGAGTATTGAAATAACATTACTGACTTTATATTATTTAAGGCCTGGTCATTATTTACATCCTTCTAGGTGATAGGAAGGCTTTTGAGTGACACGCCACAGAGTTGTAATAAAGTTACTGCAAATTGTCAGTCGGATGTCACCATCCTTATTTCTGATGATTTCATAGCTGTTCTTGGTATCAGGATGAGACAATGGCCTTGAGTTGAACTGTATCTGTCATTCTGAGTAGGCTGATAGAAAATAGTACATTTATAAAATCTCGGAAGGCTCACACTTGCAACAGGGGCCACGGCATAAAGCTGGATTCATGTTTCCTGGTTTTAGGTTGGCACACAAACATTTTTGCAGAGTATCAGCGACTAACAATTTTTAAATAAAGCTGAAACACATGGACAAAACAGTTAACACAGATTGTCATTAGCATTATAATCAAGCATGATACAGCCATTAGGTGATAGTTATTTTTAATTGCGTGATAATATACAATACATCATTGCAACAACTTCATCATTGTGATAGAAGATTGTCATGAGTATGAGAACACGCAAAGTAGTAAAAAAAAATCATACAGCAAATTGTCCTCAGGAGTCCCTTTTCAATTGAGAACAATACAGTACAAGTAACAGACATTTAAAAAAAAACTTCTCGTCACCTCTGATGACAGGTCTTAGTTATTACAGTGAAAATACAAATGTTGCTTATTTCTTAAGCACTTTCATCTAATACAATTCATAAAAATACTGCTGATTAAATATACCTATATCTGTTATCCACACAGCATCAAATATAAATATATGAACAAATGACAGACATAACCTTTAAACTAAATCCTGAATTTAAAAAACCATTTACAATAGCTTGTAAATTTTATCCTCAGCTTTTACACATGTAATGATTTGAGTGCCCACAAACATATTCCAGGATGCCTAAAGTAGATAAATATATGTAAAAAAAAAACAAACTAGTTTACGGTCAGGAAAAATACCTCACCCCTGAGGGAATGTAAGAAGGGTCACTTCTTCATTTCTTATTTACAACCATTTGCAGCCATAAACAAAATATTCAGTCATGCACCATTTTTCTGCTAAATCAACACGTCTGATTAGCATGCCAAACTATTTGTGTGCCAAATACTTTGGCAAAGGCTGAACGATAAAACCAGGGCTAGAATTAGTTTGTATGGTAGTTTCTACTTATAATCTGATGTGTATATGATATTAACAAAGCATTATCATAATCTTATTTGCCTGAAATCATTGATGCATGACAATGGGGGAAATAAGAAATCAATATCAAAATACTGTAAATGTGCACAGCAATTTTGCACTATAATTTATACTGATGTTTAACCCATTAATAAATGTTTCATCAGAACACGGAAATGTTGCTCGCCCTTCTCCAAGTTAGACAGACATTAGATCAACATTTCCTAAGATTTAGAGATAAAAAACATATCTCACAAAGGGTTTGTATGCATATTGTTTCAATGCTTATGCCTGCAGTAGATCTATAGCCCCAAAAAATATCTTTTTTTGAAGAGAGTACATTACAGATGCTTCTTGCTTTACGATGGTTCGACTTATGATATCTCAAGTTTACGATGGTGTAATAGTGATCCTTGCTCAGTAGTCCCCAGACCAAATTGAGTTTTGATCTTTTTCCGGGGTAGCGATATGACAAACTCATGCCGGGCAATGGCAAATTGTTTGCAGTCAGGCTTCCAGTCTCTGTAACCATTGTAAGCCTACATACATACATCTCATATTTTAACAACGTATCGTGCAGTCATTTATTTATGATATCATATTCATATTCAGCTCACAATATTTTCATCTTACAATGAGTTCATCGGAACATAACCCCATCGTAAGCTGGAGAGCATCTGTACTCACAAATAATTTTTAAATATCATATCACAGTGTGGCACATAAGCACCACACACAAAATCACCATGAAGCTTTTGAAACATCTCAACGTGACTATTTTAGACAATCTACATAACAGATCAAACAAACTACATACAGGCAGACATAAAGACTACAAATATGGTGCCAAATTTTACCTGAAATTAAACACAGAAATTATATACGTTCTACAATGGTTTCAAAATGAAATGTGACAGTAATGTATAATAAGGTAGCAATCTTTCATATAATACCTTGACAGGTAACAATGATTTTCAGCAGTTTAAAAATGCTCCAACAGTTAACATTTCTCTCTTTTGCTTCCTACCCTTCTCAGTTCACAGTTACTCTGTGTCCATAGTTATTTTGTTTGTTGTTGCCGTTGAGCTACATAGGGAAATAACTGAGAAGCCAATGGATTGGTGCAAAGCTTTCTGTGCTGGCAGAGTTTTAGGCAGTTCAATCAGATATGATGTAAGCCACTAATGGATGCTTTTTACTGATAGAATGTTTAGTCAGAATTTAATTCAGTACATTAAGTTTATGATATTGAATGAAATGTGTGACCATGCCCCAGTCAGTGAAAGTGTGTTCCCTACCCCTAAACCCCAGAGGGTTAAGACTGATAAAAAGGATAATTAAACCTGGTAGATGCAGATTCCAATACATCATCAATAAATGCAATACAAATGACTGTCCCATTTAAAATTAGGTGCCAGTTTGTTTTTCATAATGAGTAGCACAGGAAGCTGGGTAATAACACTAAAATAATAGCTTTGGTGTATTTTGGCACTCAAAAGAACTTTTACAGTAATTGTGGAGGGAGATTGACCATGTGAGCAATGGCTTAAAAATACACATTTTATCAGTCGACGCTCCAGTGGTGACTTCATACAGCTTAGATTCAGGTGAGCAGATTGTCTGATTTCAAGATGGTCTCATTATCATTACAGCCTTTTCCATTGAAGTGTTCTGTGTGGCCATCAATGCTGTAACATCCCTGGACTTCTGTGATGGACGAAGCCGTGTAAGACGCTGACCTCAGCGTGTCCGAGTGAGTAAAACCACTGCCAAACTGTATGCGATACTGAATCCAGTATCTTCTCAAAACGCCCTGCACCTAAAGAGAGGACAGTGGGGGTGAGTCATTTTACAAGATGCTTTACATTTTGCTAACTGTCAGTAAAACTGATCCCTGGATTAGAATGATATGCATTTATGGTCGTTGAGCAGAGAGAATCAAAGCAGAAGCATTCAAACCTTACCTCTCCATTGAAAAAGCAGAAAATTGTGGCCACCAGCAACCCCTAAGATAAAATGTAAGTGCATCAGTACTTGCTAACAGCAAACATACTTTTTGACTTAATAATCTTAATTACTTGGAGCATTAGAATTTCATTTAATTCATTTAATTTGGTTCATTTAATTTGTAACACTATTCTACATCACGCTGACAGCGTAGCACAGAGCTAACAGTGCTGATTCAGCTCAGACCCTGAAAAAGAAATTGAAAAGCACATCTAGGATTTCACCACTCAACACTGTCTCGCTGTAGCCTGCATTCAGACACAAACCTCGAAATAGAAAACGTGTGAAATGGCCAGCTGTACTATGATGCATGAACCTTGGACAAAGGTCATACTTTCTGAAGCAAAATAAACATAAATACACGTTAAAATATACAGGTTTTACGGGGGAATATTCTACATCTGAATTTTTAAATTCTCTTCATTTTTGTTTGCTGTCATACATGCCAGAAGGAAAAAAAATACCAGTTTGTACCTTTGAGGTACAATTTCTTGAATGAGAGCTATATCCTAAAAGGCCTGTGAAATATACTCAACCTGTAAGTAATTGTACCTTTTAGTCTAATTTAAGGTACAGAAATGGACTCTGAGGAATATATTTATACTATTGGGGGTACAAATATATCCCAAGGTACTTTTACCTTGGATGACAAAACTGTACCAGAGCTGTACCCTTTTTTTCTGACAGTGTAAAACCCTTAATTCCGTTTTACATAACAAACTCTAGTACTGTTCAAGTAGCGTGTATTAGTAAAGATTGTTAAATATGTACAAAAGAAGAAAATGCAGCTGTTCTCACCTGATAGTGCATTAGGATGTGCATAACATATTCATAGACTTCTGATGCAACCCGACCATCTGGTTTGTAAGGCAGTAGGATATACTGGATCCCCAGAAGGGGGACCAGAATCAGAGTGGCTCGGACCGCTTTCATGTATAAGCTGGACTCCGCTTGGTGTGTCACCTTCAGCTTGGTAATCAAGACACGCACAATATTCAGCAGGAAAAACAGGTTGACCTGTAACAGGGAAGTCAAAGTTCAAAAAAGGGTTTCATCAGTTATGGAATGCAAGGCTGAAGACAATCCGTATAAAAAGTACTCTGATTATTTTGTGGGAAAATGGCTGCATGAAAGTTTCCAGAAAATGTAATTTAAACTCTCATACAAAATGTTTTCATCTCAATAAGACATTTGATAAAGGCCCAGATTAAATCAACATGCAGACCCACCCAAGTAATCGTACACTGCAAGAGCATGGGTAATAGCACGAACTCTCTGAAGCGAGATCAAAACATTAGAGCAGTCTTTAAACGATGCATGATAAAAAAAGGCTCTTGTGGGATGTGATTTGGGGGGCATCTCAGAAAGTTTGATTGAGTTCCACTCCAGGTGAACTTTAGATATCAGTTTATCATGCTCACGAGTCAAACAAATACAATAGTGCAGAAATTAAGAAGATGAGGACCTGATATTGTTAGGAGACTGTGATGATAGGCTTACCACTAGAGCAGCACAGATGGGGCCATGGATGATATACAGCAAAGAAGTATTAGAACTGATCCAACAACTACAAATAAAAAAGAAAATCATTGATTGTTCACTCCATCCAAATAAGTGGAGTGCTGATTAATTCTAATATGATTGATATCTCCTACTAAAAAAGGTGTTGGAGTCTTATTTGAACTGATCTGAGGTGAATTTTTGAAGACTCTGTTTTAAAGTGACAATGACTGTTTTTAAAAGCACCATTTAAATAAAATTTAATTGAATTATTGTAAGAACAGACAGAAGTAACGTAAAGCATGTGCTTCTCATATTTCATATCAAGCTATGCCCTGTGGCTTTCATTCACCATTTATTTCTGCTATTTTATCCTTTACCATCTGTATGTCAGGTAGTGACATCATTGTTTTATTTTTAAATACATTGGGGAAAATATGTTGGGACGGTTATACATAAATAAACTATGCTTCTTACAATGAAACTATAATACTCATATTTGTTTGAACAAACACAAGACTGTATGATAAACACATTTAATAGCTACAAAATGAGGAAAAAGGACATACTTGTCATTGTAGTAATAACTTCGGGCTACCGCATGTATGGTGGCTGGAATCAGTGGAAATCCTGAAAATAAGTATGAGTCATGCTCATTAGGACATTATTACATAGAAAAATGACTGGAACAGGAGGGGAAAAAGAGAACAAGAGAAGAGAAAAGACAAGAGGAAAAAAACCTAACTTACCCCACCCAAGAAGATAGTACCACATTAAGTGCTGTTTCTCAGCAAAAACTGCAACTACGATGAGAGTGTGCAGGTAAATTCCTTCACAGAGCATCCAGAAGTAGTTGCAGCCAAAAAGATATAGATGGATGAACTGTGACACTTTGCAGCTAGTCTAAATAAACAAATGAAAACAAACGGATGTCATTCCAGTGTCAAATCTAAATATATTGCATGTTTGCACAGCTTGGTTTAGAAATTGTATTTTGCTAGACAGTGTCTTCTAGTTATTCCCAATGTAATGCATATTATTAAATCCCACCAAATAAACACAGAGTCTTACAGGGTTCTGCTGTACCAACTCCTGATTGTTGGCCACGACTGTCAATGAAATTATTGTAATAACAGAGTTCAAAACAAAGGAGAAAAAAAGGTTTTTGTGCAGCGTTATCCTTTGGCAACTTAAGCTCCTGACAGGAAAGAGAACAACAAAATGGATAACATTAGAGCTAATATTGTAACAATTCAAGCAAACACTTATAAACTTAAAAATTATAAACAAGCACCATATTGCAAAAAGATCAGTTCATCTTAAAATATATTTTTCACTTACTTGAAATGAAAAAATATGGCCAGCGAAATGAAGAGTGACGTCAGTGACAACCCATGACCGATTAGAGCTAAGTATAACAAATTCATTGCCGTCTACAGGAGAGAAAAATGCAAGTCGACTATAACAAACAGGCACATTTTATTAGTCATAGTGTTAAAAAGTATCAAAGAGCGTCACTCAAATTATTCTACTAATTCAATTACTCTGCAAGGTTGTTTTTTTACATACCATTCTTCTTTCATCTGTATGCTCAATACAGCGAGTGTAGTTGGTCCATGTCCTGTTACTCTCAGGATGCAAAAACCAATGTCCATTGACATTGCAAATCTTTGTTGCTTTTTCTGTTCACGAAACACACAGGAATCAGAACAATTGTCATTTGTCAATATGTCATTTCTTGGTACAAAATTTTACAACATAAACCTTTCATGATATCACCAGCTTTCTTTGCATTAAGAGAAACTGAAAGCATGAAAATATAAAGTTCATGCAACACTGCATTCAAAAAGCAGTTGGAAGATAAATGGATGGATGATAATTTCGATTCCAGTACCAGCAGTGGTCAGTACCATCTAAGCAACTGGCAATTAACAGTTCAGTGGCAGACCAAAATAAAAATACAAGTACATTCAAAATGTTCTTTGAAAATGAAAGACACAATCTGTCTTGAATTACTTTTACTTTTGTCAAGCTCATCTGTAAAAGAACTTTCTTTAAAAAATGTAAACAGTCAAGCTAGCTTAAAGACAACCCTTGGGAAAGTTTTTAATTAAAAGTTTTGAGGACAAGCAATGATCAAAAGCCTAGCAATTATCCATTTACTGGGGAACATGCTAAACTAGACATACACGCTGACCTGAGGGATCGAAGTCGTGGAAGTAGTCGGGGCAGTGCTGCTCGGCAGTGATTCCAGCCCGCGTGTCTTCCCAGCACAGCCAGCCGTCCCATGTCCGGCTGCAGGCAGGATCTGTAGGAAGTCATCGCACATTGGGTGGGTAAGCCATTTGGCTGAGCTTGGGTGAGGAAAAAAAAGAGATAAAAAAGGGAAAACAAAAGAAATAATAGCTATCTTTTTTGCCACATCTGGTCCACATTATGTAATGTTACCCTTTGGAAGCATCATCATCTGCCAAAGCAACACCAACCTCAACATGTTTTCAAGCAAAAACCACTCACATCTGTAGTTAATTCATCAATCAATCTGTTTACACTCATTCTGGTTAAGGCTTCATTACACAATTTTGGATTCCCTCTCTTCTCCCTTTGAGTTCATCCTTGCTGACACTCTGGCATGCCCTTCAAGTCAAGAGCCCCAGTCCTGACAGTGCAAGAATACTCAAAACGTACTAAGAGAACATTTAAGACACAGAAGACCTGGCACTGTATGAGGCATATCCATTTGTTAGTGTCTATGTTCTCTATTCATCCACCCATACATCTATCCATTTTCTGTCACCGTTTACCCTATTCAAGGTCGCGGAAGGGTCCAGAGCCTATGCTGGAAGTGCAAGGCAGGGAACAACCTAAGAGGGGCACCAACCCATCACAGGACACATATGCACACCAATCTGTCTGTGTTCCATACATTGAAATTATTTAATGACATTTTATATATTGTTACGCGCCACTGCATGTCCAGTTCTGCCCACGGCCAGGTCCACGCCGTTCGGCCCTCGCTCCACCTCCATGACTGGGCCCCGCCCCACGACTCCCCGCAAGACCTTTTGTCACTTCCGTCCGGTCGAAGGTGAAAAGCCTGACACCAAGAAACCTCTGAGTGCTGCTCAAACTTTTGATTATTATCGGTTTGCGTTATTGTGTATGACGGTTTTTGGTTTATTGGTTTCCGATTATTCTCTTTGCCCTTATCTGTACCTTTGCCTTGATTTGTTTGCTTTCTGCTTTCGATCTCTCGCTCCGTTTTTGGTTTATATTTTCACGAGCCCTTCGGATTCTGACGCTCTGTCCTACTTATACTCTGTGTTTGTTAGGTGCGTAGGGAGTGGTTGCCATTTTTGTTTATGAGTTTGTGGCTGTTTGGTTAGAAAGCGAGGAGTAGTATTTATCGCTTTTGGTTCCTTGATTTATCTCCACTTAGATAAGTAAGATTAATTGAGTTGTGTTTGGTAGCTGGGGTTTTGTTTATTGTGTTGGCTATAATCACTCCTGAGTCCTTCTGCACCGGGTTTAATTGTTACATGTCTGTCGCATGTAGTTTAAAAAACAGAAAAACATAAAATCATACATGCAGTTCCCTTGTGCACCACACCCTGTGTTTCCCTTATTTCACTCTGTTACGTTCCAAACCCAGACTGGGGCTCGTAATAATATGAAAATCATAATTTCTGTTTTGTCATATGGTCATGATGGCTTTAGTGATATTTCAGTCTCTAAGCCCCAGCAGTGCTGTCTTCAGTCTCGTATTTCACATTTAACATGTTGTGTGAATATAAGTGTAGAAGTCTGCATATGCAGAATTTGCAATGTATCGAGATTTATAGGCCCACCTTTGCTATTGCTATTCTCACTCTTATCTTGGTCTTATGTTCTTTGTTTAAAGCACTACGGTGGTTAGTGTGTGTGTTTGCATGTGTCTACGTGTGTGTGTTGGGGACGGGGGGGATTTATGTATGCATTTCATTGTGGAAACCAAATGTCCTGACACTGTGATAAAAAAAACCTGTTATTTTGACTTTGTGGGGAATTTCTTTCAGTCTCAACAAGGGGAAAATATGTGAATGCAGTGAAAAAAACTAAAAATGTCCTGTGTTTGATTACTATTGGTTAAGGATAGGGCTGAGTAGAGGTTCAGGTT
The DNA here is from genome assembly GCA_015164015.2 of Brevimyrus niger. Taxonomy (NCBI): domain Eukaryota; kingdom Metazoa; phylum Chordata; class Actinopteri; order Osteoglossiformes; family Mormyridae; genus Brevimyrus; species Brevimyrus niger. The sequence goes on from JAABNY020000034.1 coordinate 8,671,427, forward strand.
GTCATAGCTGGGATTAAGATTATGCCCAAATAAATGAATGGAGAGTCCCCACAAAGATATGGATACCTAATCTGTATGTGTGTGTGTGTGTGTGTGTGTAATTTAGAGACAACAGTTAGGTTAACTGATCTAACTAATCAGCGTTAGTGTCTGCATCACTGTGCCTTGCAATGCACTGGCAACCAGTCAAGGGTGTCCCCTGCCTTGTGCTCTATGTTCCTTGGATGGGTTCCAGACGCCATTGCTCTGTAATAGATATGAGGTTATGGAAATATGGAGGGCTAGATAGATTCTGTGAAAGTACAAACGAAAATGTCATATATATGATAAACGGTGTCTGAGAGCAAGACTCACCAAGGGCATAAATGCAACTACTGATTTGTTCCATTAATAGTTGTGATCTGCTGAAACATATGGAAATAAAAGCTATCCTATCTGATTTATCTGTAACTCCCTAGTGGTAACTGCAAAAATGCACCAGTGGAGTAAAAAATGTTGAGTCACGTGTCTGTATAAATGCTACGAATGATACAAATGTTTCTCTGACCATTCCCTTTGGTTGGTTATTGAGATGTTATACCACTACACACATAAAGCTAATGTTAGCAGCAGTATGACCAAGTACTTTATTTGTCAAACACAACTTCCAAGATAATTGAATAATTAAGTTTAGCAGTAGTCCTTTACGGTACATTTTGCCTTCATCATCACGTGTTTTAACCAATTTAAAACATTTATAAATCACTACTGCATTTTCAAAAGAAAGTGTCAAATATTGTTACTCGTTTTTTGTATACTGTGGAAAAAAAATACAGTAAGACTAGTTTTTATAGGCAATAAAACTTTCTTGATACTGTTACAACTAGCAGTCATCCAGTAAAAAATTTTTAAATCCCACTGAACATTAAACAATTTTTTTTACTTGAAGGATTCATGAAAAATGAGAGCAATCTTTCTTTTACTGTGTATATCAAAGCATGGCAATGCTGTGTTAAAAAGCTAAGGGCAACAATAGCAGAGAAATGTCTTGAAAGAGAAATTTTGTAAATGCTATAGGTCATTTTATAACAACACATTTTGTTGTGTATTTAATGGTACATCTTCTGATGCGCCCAATGGTCAGATGTTCATCACTCTCTCACGCACACACATGTGCACACACAGATTACCTTTTCTGTTGTGATCAGTATCCTTCATGATTTTCTGATAGCACTCAAACTGAGCCGTGACTATCTTGTTCCTGGTGACTCCTGGATCATGGAACATATTATCTGCCGGTTCTGTTTGGTTCTCCTCTGGACTAGCCGCTACAAAGACCTATTTCATAGAAGAAAAAAAACAGAAGCAGCTAGGTGACTCGGCTAGTATTTGTATGCAAGATTGACATGAATTATAAATTAGTGACCTTTTTAAACGTTCAAGGTTCAAATGAATTTTCAATACCTGATGTCTAATAAATTTTGTGACTAAGATAAACCCATCAGCATTTATATCACGTTCAAAAATAGAAAGTGACTTTTACCTTGAAAACAGTACAAAACAACAGAGGAAAGGTTATCCAATGTCCATTCATGTCAAAGGGCCACTGTTCTCTGTTGATCTATAAACTGAAACAATATTACACTTAATATACACACCTGCAACAATAAATAACTCCAAAATCAGATAAATGCAAAATGTTGTCAAACACTTCCATACCTTAATAAACTGAACAAACATACACTTATGGAACTCTCCTTTTATGGTTTTAAATATGGGTAATATGGAAATTCTATGCAGAATGTTTATTTGTGATGTGTAATTTATTTGTGATGTATGTTTGTCTTCTTAAAGGATCCTTTGGAAAACAACTCATACTTAAACAACATTTAGAGAGTAATAATGGATATTGACTCTGTAGTACAATAAAAACGTAAAATGGTTATAGATCTCTCCTAATGAGATAATCAAGGCATTAACAAGACGTCTCAGCTCAATACTGGACCCTTTAAAAACATGCTGAAGTAACACTGATGCTTTAAAATAGTCGTTAGCTGTAAAAATATGTTTCTCTACTGCATGATGTTGTGTGACTTAGGCAGCGTTTAGACAGTGTAGGAAGATGCAATGAACCCTAATATAATCACAGCTGTCACTATACCTATACTTGCCCTACGGCCAGATCTATTACATTTTTATGAATGGGGGGTGGGAGCAGTAAAGGATTGATTAAATTAAGATCTATAATTAGGAGGAGATTGCAAGTAGCTGTCTTTGCACAAGAACAGTATTATCTTCATGGAGACGGGCAGCTGTGCTTACAAACATTTAGTGCACCCTTTTGTTAAGCCCATTGTATCTGAGCTGTGTATTGTCAACATCCTAATGCACCACTGGATGTTACCACTCTTTCCTTTTCCAGTTCCTTTTTAGATATAAGAAACATTTCCCCCATTTCTGGAAGGCCATTACATTATATCTCATTTTATAAAGAGACTGGAAGCAATTAAAATTCTCACTCAATTACATGTTGAAAAAACGCAGAGACGAATGTAAACATTCTGCAAAAATAACGTAGTAGCACAAAGATAAGGGATCTGTACTTGCGTAAACAAAAACACGCTGTTCATAATATTTAAAGACATATTTGAAAACAGGGAAGACACAGGATTTATCATAACTTACTGCAGTGCCACAAACTGGAGATCTATAGGCCTATAAAAACGGATTCTTTTCAGCAGGAGTTACTTTGATGCTTTATAACTTAAATGAACACGCGTAAAATTATTTACTAAAACCTATTCAGGTTATATAGTTGCTTTAAGTCATTACATGTAATGTGAAATCTGTATGTGCTTCAGAGTATTTCTACAAAGACGTTGAAGTCCTAAAATCTATCATTGTGATATATCAATAAAAAAAACAATGCAACAAAAGAATTAACACACTATAGCGAATGAGGAAAACAAGACGTGTGATACCAGTAACGGAAATAGACAACAGCGTACGCAGTTTGTCAGCTGCCATGCACCACCTGACTATGGATTTGCAGTAACCTTGTCAGAGTCCCATGTGTGCCAACAGTAATGCAAGCTCCTTTCTTCAAACCTTTTCTATTCACGTTGTTACCCATTAAAGACATGGTTTACTTTTCATTACATAAGCTTATATTAAATGATACAACCAATATAAAGACATTTTTATATACATTAACGTCACAAATGGACGCAACATGGCAAAAATTGTTTGCAACAATTAAAAAGCGCCTTTGTAAAAGCCCCCCAGTGACGTACATGTCTGTTTTTCTTTTAAGTTGTACCTAACACTCGTAGTACTCCCTTGAGATCCCACTTCACACGTATAATAAAACTCGCGTTTCCTGTTTTCCATTTAACACAATAATGTAGTTAGGATCTACACCCAATCGCCCGTTCGCATTCACCGGCTTGGAAAGTAACCAGGCGCTTTCAGGGTTTTGAAACAAAAATTGGAATTACGCTCTTTCGACGTCAGAGGCAAGAGATTCGGCGCAAATATGCAAAGTTCAGGATTAGTCACCCCGACCCAGACAGTCTCACAGCAGACCCCCTGGGGGAGACGGGAAACGGCAACATTTCGGAACAATGGGGACTACTCATTCAATTTCTCTTCCATTAACATTTACACAAGAATTTTCTTAAAACATATACTGCAATATGTACAAATTCTGCAACGGCATCGTCGAGAAATTGTACCTGTTGCTAGCTACACCCTGAAAGCCATTCAGAAATCGCAGGAATCGGGATTTCCACGACGGCCTTATGTATCTAGGGAATTCACCACGGTAAAGCCGGCATTTACGTATATTCTCGTATAACAGTGTGGAATCTTTTGTAGACGGTTCTAATTTATACCACGATCTGCGTCGGTGGTACAAAGCTGTTACGGACGTTACTGAGAATATCTTACATCAAGTATTTTACGTTGTTCCGGGTTTACTTCTCTTTACTCTCAAGTTTTGAGTTAGTTTAACCCCTTAATGAATGTTCTAGAGCTTTAGCCTATCCGAAGGGCTTACAAAGCATCAGGAGCAATCACCAGCCCTAAAGGGGACATATAGCCATAAGCCAAAAAGGCAAATAGAGAAGGTAATGCCTGTGATATTATAGAATTCATTAAAACGGGACAAAAATCATTTCCTTTTATTACTCATCGAAAAATATTAAACCCACACAACCCCCACTTAATATGCCATAGTTTTAAGCATTTTTTTAATACTGTCATCTAACATTTGAATTTTATGCACATTCCGTTTTTATACATAGAACATTTAAGTGTGTCCAATCATTCTTGAAAAATGTGGAACTGCTACATAAAAATCTATATGCTAATGTTTTAAAAGGTTAAATGCTCCTTTTTCTGCTGTATCCTTGAACATGAAAGGGAAATCTGGTGCAGGTCTCCGATTTTATATTCTGAAAAATGCCTGTTATAAGCTATTGAAAGATTCTTATCAAAAGAAGTGTAATGATGCAGGCCAATGGCAATTATTTGTATGAATGGGAAATTAAGGGCTATTGTATCAGAAATATTTAAAAATCTTTTAAAGCAAAAAATGATTAAGCAGTTTTTTTAGCCTCCGTCCACGCCATTTAAGGAGAACAAAAGGGGCAGAGCATCTAGTGTGTTCTGTCATTCTGTAAACTGACTGTAAAGTTGACCTCAAATAGCTCTGTGTTTAGGTTCTGAGAGCCGCACCGGAGATCACAGCTGTCATTTCCGGCATTTCTCATGTGTCATGTGCCAGGGTATTTTCAGGCCACATGTTAAACCTCTGGGTGGAGCCAGTTACATTAACTCCCCCCCTCTAGGTTACATTATGGAATTTGGGCACATGTATAAAATAAATGCATTAATTAAAAAAAAAATCCTCAACATGGTGTGTATCCCTTTTCACAAGAAGTACTTCATGCCTTATACACATATGCCACAGGCAATTCAATTTCCTTATTTATTTTTTTTAGTTCAATGGGAACATGAAACTTTATTTAGGTCAATGTTGTGCAGGGAATCACACGCAGAGACCTGCACACTCCATTTTAATACAAGTAAACACCATAAAACACTCAAAGGACTCTGCTGGCAGCGTCGCTTGAGGGACACAAGCATATCTATTTCAAGTTCCTCTCACTCAGGAACTCCAGTTACTTTGGAGTCTTCTCCCGATACCATTTCTAATCCTATAGGATGCCTGTGATCCCAGAGGTGTTCACTGGGACTCCCACTGACCACTGGTGTTACGGAAATAACGGGAGAGTGGGATCAATTTCACAGCTGTTTTTAGCCAGCACTAGAAACATCCGACAGACATGCGAAAGGCTCCTGAACTTGACCTGCGTGTTTGGTGTGCATTTGTGTACTCACACACTATCCATTATTTCCCCCCTCATTCATAGTATAATTAATTTATCCTATTTTTTACTAATCTGACTTCTAAAAATAAGGTAGGATTGGCCCTGAAAATCTTATCGTTGTTCTCTCAATTTATACTCCAAAATCCTTGTCCTAACATAAATCAATTGAGAGAAAACTGAGTGGGCAGAGGATACTGTTTGGGTTTTCAGAGAAGGATTTAATAGCATTTGTATAACAAAATGTACAGGGGCAAATACTTTCGTCTCACCAACTTCTCGCTTCAAATATACCTGGACTATGCCCTGATGTAAAAACAAAACATGATACACCTGTGGCCGGTACTACGAAGTGGGGTTACTGGTTTATCGGGGTAACTTCACGGATTTAAGGTACCACAGTTTAAATGGACTTCATATTCGTTCACTTACATTTCGCCTAGACTACTTTGAATTCGGCAAGTTACCCCAATAAGCCAACAACCCCACTTTGTAGTACAGGCCACTGAGGACAGAATAAAACTGCATACACTTTAACCTTGCTTATCCATGTGGCTCTGTGTATAGGGAGTCAGCATTTAATTAAGGAGAAAAAGCAAGAAGAGGTTGTTTGGCATTTGTACTTCTTCGAACACAACAATGTACAGTATGTTCAAAATACATCAAAACTGAAGAAGTTTGTTTTGGAAACTGGAATGTTGAGTGTTATATTCTTATTATTTATCCTAATGCCATTTCTGTTTTAAATTCTTCTGCCAGATTTTCACTATTAAAAGTCTGTAACATAAAAAAACAGATAAGAAGTACTGAATCACCAGGGGTTTGGGGTAGAACTCTGTTTAGTAAGATTATGTCAATACTGGCAGTGGTATTCAGTTCTAAAATAAGGAAGCCATTAGCACTAGCAGTTGTGCTGTTTACAACTACATAATACATTAAAAATACAGGATTTTATGACTCAGAGAAGAGAACCACTCAGATTAATATAAGTGAAAAACATAATTAATAGTAGATAATTGTGGAAAGCCCATTGAAAATGCCTGTTACAACAAATCTGAGACAGAAGTTATAAAACATTGAAAACCTACAAGATAATTTTCAGCTTTCTTGTTATCTAGTCAAGACAGTGCTGTCGAATCAAATTCTGTGCCATGGTAACTGCAGTAGCACTGGAGGCAGTGCTGCCATGACAGTGAAGTCGTTTCTTTCACAGACTACTTTAAGACTCTCTCATATCAGCAGACAACACAATGTGCACCTACCTACATGTAAATAACACACTTCCATTGCTACATTTTAGATGCAATGAGATGAAAAATGCAAAGAAAGTATTCCACCACACTGATCACCAAAACAAAGGAATATGGCCCTTAGAGGGAGTGAATGGTACATCATGGTGAATGGCCTCATGATTAATTAAAACAGATTCACAGTGATGATCCTCCTTAGTTTTATGCATATTTTACATGTGTGTGTATATATGTGTGTGTGCCTAATAATACGCACATGTGTGTTTGTGTGTGTGTACCTAATAATATGCATGTGTGTGTGTGTGTGTACCTAATAATATCCATGTGTGTTTGTGTGTGTACTTGATAATATGCATATGTATGTGTTTGTACCTAATAATATGCATATGTGTGTGTTTGTGTGTGTACCTAATAATATGCATGTATGTGTGTGTACCTAATTATATGCACGTGTTTGTTTGTGTGTATACAGTACCTAATAATATGCACTCATCGAATAAACAACATAGAGCAAATAGACTGTCAGAACTAGAAGAGCTCAGAACCAACAAAATACTCTCGCTGATAATAACGAATCAATAAACGTTGTTTCTTTGAAAGAAAAATATATATTTTTTAATTTAAAAAGACAGACGAACGATCTAGACGCGAATTAGGTGCCTTTTCAACGCTGCTTTGCCTTAAGTTGGCCCGTGCGTGACTTCGCACCCCGAATAAGTCATGTTCACTTCATCAGTTTGGCATTCAAAACTAGGTTATCTCAGGCTGTATGAAACTAAATGGCGACTAGTAACCAATAATTCACCATTTAACTTTGCACATCCCGGTTAAAGGTATATCCAATAGTTCAATATTAGGATTAGCCTTTACTATCTCACCATCTCTTCCTATTATATAGGGGCCATCAAGGAAACAATTAAGAGCAATTTAACACGATTTCGTTTAGACAAGACTGTCCGCCAAAGCAAACAGGACATAATATGTGGATCACAAACCTGCGGATCACTCGCCGATTATTCCTTTTTTTAAAGCATAGCGCGTTTTTAATTAATGCTGCATTAATACCAATTGAGAATGCAAATTAAGAGGTATGACTTCGATTTGCAGTTTTCAGGGTTTTTTTGTATCTCATACCATTGCATTTGTAGCTTGATTGCACAGAATGACAAAACATCTTATCGGTACAAGTAGCAATAACACTTCACAATCATTAACATGAATCATGCCACTTAAACGTGATCGTGAGCTTTCATTTCAAACATGGATGGTAATAAATTGATGCATAGCCGAACAAGACCCAATTTTTCGGTACTTGCCTTATCTAATCTTGACAGAAGATAGATGCATTTATTAAAATATTAAAGGTACGTTACCTTATAATAGGAAGTCCGATTGTACTGTACTAGTATACAGTATATATGGGCTAGAACAAAATCCAGTGCTTACATGAAATGCAGTCTGATCCTTCTTTTCCACAATGCTTACTTAGATAGCTGATAGTACAAATCCAGCACACAGCGAAATGTGAGCAGAGGTGGAGCGGCTGTCAGGTTGTAAATGATCCACTACAGTGGCTTCCTGTTACATCACGATTTACCCCGCCTCGAGCTAAAAAATGCGCATATCCCAGCACCATTTCCTCTCTGAACATTTAACGACGGACTGACGGAAAATGTTATTTCAACCCACGCGGTCCCGTGGATTTGAATCTTCCGCTAATATCAGGGTTAATTAATCGTTAATAAAATTAGGTTACGGGTAAGGGAAGAATAAAATAAGCAAATGTAATTGAACTTTAAATTTTATATTTCAACACTTCATCAATTATTTGAATTTGGTTATCTTTCAACGATACACGTTTTTCCACAACGTTATTTGCACTATTAAATGTTGATAATATGCATTTAACCAAACAGGCCTACAATTGCTTTATTATTATTATTATTATTATTATTATTATTATTATTATTATTATTATTATTATCCTCTGTGTTATCGTCCAATAAACTAATCCTGACACATTTTTATATCGAAGCTGAAGATTCATACACTCCCGTAATGACACTACTGCCCTCTTGTGTTTTGTTAAGCTAGCTTGTATCTTTCATCTGTTTCGTGTGAGCAATGGATTGTACCTACACAGAGCAGCCATAACATTAAAACACCTGCGTAATATTGTGTAGGTTCCTCCTCCTGCTACCAAAACTGCTGTGACTGGATGAGGTATGAGCTTCGAAAGACTTCTGAAAGTGCCCTGTAGTGTCTGGCATAAATATGTTAGCAGTAGATGAAGTCTTGCAAGTTATACGGCCTTCGTGCTGGTTCTTGTTTGTCCAGAATTGGGTAATACCTATGCCATGACGGAGTGTAACATCCACATGATTGCCAGGACCCAAGGTTTCCCAACAGAACATTGGCCAGCATATCATACGTCCTCTGCCAGTTTGCCTTTTTCCCATAATGCATCCCGGTGTCATCTCTTCCCTACTTACACGGTGGCCTCACACCCGACCGTCCACATGATGTAGCAGAAAACATGACTCATGAGATCAGCCCACCTTCATCTGTTGCTCCATGGTCCAGTTCTGATGCTCACGTGCCCATTGTAGGCACTCTCAGTGGTGGACAGGGGTCAGCATAGACACTCTGACCAGTCTGCCGCTACCCGGCCCTATATGCCACAAACTAAGATGCACTTTGTGTTCTGACACCTTTCTGTCATAACTAGCATGTCTTTTTCAGCAATTTGCACTACAGTTGTTCTCCTGTGGGATTGGACCAGATATGCTGACCTCTATTTTCTACACACCTCAGTGAGCCTTGGGTGCCCATGACCGGTTCAGTGGTTGGCTTTCCCTGGACCACTTTCGGTAGGTACAGACCACCACATAACAGGAACAACACACAATGCCTGCTGTTTTGGGGATGCACTTTCTGCAAACTGCATTTGTCTAACCACCGTAATTTGGTCCATGTCAAAGTTTCTCGATCCTTACATTTGTCCATTTTTCACAATCACAAACATGAATCATGCCAGTTTTTCTGTTTTCAACAGATCAACTTCAAGAACTCACTGTTCACTTGCCTAATATATAATGATATCTAAGACAGGTGTCATTGAAATGAGACAATCAGTGCTATTCCGTTCACCTGTCAATGGTTTTAATGTTATGACTGACCACTGTATATCTCAATGCAGGAACCTGCCATTTAAATAATGAACATCGGTATGAGCTGTCATTAACCCTGTTATCTAGCCTGTGCTTTTAAGTAAATATAAATAATTGACCCAATTTACAATCCTTATCATAAAACCATGCTAAAATACGTCACATTTGTGATATTATAAAACCTACACAGGCAAACAAGAACAGGATCCCACCCAGTTTCACATTAAATGTATTAGTCTTTATTTTCATATAAAAACTTAATTTGGCACCAAACCCACTCCCTATCTGAATAACACTCATCTTCAGTCCTGCTATTTTGCAAAAATTGTACTTTGGTGAAATGGACTGAGACAATAATATGGAAGAAATCTAAAATGTGTCTGAAAACAATCACATTTATCAGCAAATCTTTACCGATTAGCACCAAATAGGCTTGTGTAAATCTATTCGAAAAATTTAATGCTTGAGATAGCTCCATAAGGGACCTTCTTAAGCACCAAGATAAAAAAAAAATATATGCACAAATTATAACTGTTATTAGTATTCAAAACAGGATTTACCTGGGTCTATACTTAAAGGAACAGAAACTAATAAAATAGGAACAGAAATCAGTCAAATCTATCATACGTATTAACAGCAGAACCTGAGCAAAGATGGCAAAACAATTTTCACCCATGATGAGATATGGGGCTGTATGTCATTTCCACAAGATGGCAGCATGTTATAATAAAATAGCAGCCATTTATATTTGCTTGATGTGTAAAGGACCTAGTACCTGTGGTAAGATAGTATAAAATAACATTTATTTCAAAATTATTTATATATTCTATTTGTGATAACCATCAGACAATAATTTTGTCACAGCTTTTTACAGCTTTTACTAAATGGACATTATAATAGTGGTGCTTTGTCCAGCATTGGGTGAAATAGGGCAGTGCAGTATTTATATATACCATATTGCTCTCTATGAGAGGGACAAACACACACATATACAGGTGTGAGGATGTTACGGTTTCTCACTTTAGGTTTCTCATCTTCTGTAATAGTCAGAAATCGGCAGTGTTTAATGGCAGATCAGGACAGGGATCAAACAATACATTACATTTACAAGAAACTGAATGACTCATAACATTTAAATGGGTCTTCATTATGATTCTCCTATGCTTTTAGGTATCTACATTAGCACAATGTTGAATGCATTAGTATATTCAAAAATGGTTACTGAATGGCACATTTCAAAATGACTCCCAATTTTACACATCTAGACAATATTTTGCTTTGGCTGGCCATACTAAGTTTATTTGTCAAGATTTACAAGATATGCTGTACTTCTTTTGGAATGATTCCAGCAAATCATGAATAGAAATCACATAATAGCCTGCTACTTTTACACTCAGGGGTGCATAATTTATTTATGGACATGGTTTATTAAAGTGTTTAAGCTGAGTGGCCATCTATCACTGTTCTCAACAATTCTGATCCTCCTTGTACATCGTTTCCCCCAAAGAAAGGCACATATGTTAAAACCATTAATAATACCAGCATATGGTATAAACCTGCATCCTAATTCAAACATAGTAGAAATGTACTCAGGCTACTATTTTATGTGTGGCCTGTTCCTGAATAGATTATGGAATTCATTAGTTCCACTGGAAATTATGAAATGACTTGCACATTAAGTTATAATAAATGACAGCAATCTGCTCATACCTAAAGGCAGTTGTACGTGTCTGATAGTTTAAATGTTATAAAGTATATTGGGCAGTGGAAGCCTTGTGTGTTGAAATGGGAATTAGCAATGATAAAAACCACTTCCAAGCAAAGCAAGGAAGGAGATTCAATTAGAATTAACGAACACCCAAAATAAAACTGTATTATTTCAACTCACTGATTAGTCTGAGAACCATTGGGTACATCAATGGTTAGGGAAATAAATTGAATATAAATTACCTCACGTGGATGCAGGGGCCCTGGATATTGGCTCACCTTGTGCTTTAACGCCAAAACTTGCTCTGCTCTGAGAGCTATACAGTGCTCACAGAAGGTCTTGGGATGTTTGCTTGTTCAATTCAGTGAAAAAAAATGCTGCTTTATTGATTTTTTTTAACAAAAATCATTAGTTTAATCAACTATTTACAAACACATACATATCACATACTGTATAAAAACAACCAGAGTTAAATAAAACAATAATTTCAAGTAGTAATAAATTGAACCCGAAATCATAATTGTAAAATAGCTGTTTTGAGTTAAAAAATAGATTGTGAAGCAATGTCATTGGGTGCATTTTTAATTAGTAACACCTTTGCAATAAGAAAAAAACACTAAACATGTTCACTATCAATTTGGGAGCCAAAAACTGCAGCTGTAATTAATAGCAAAATGGCAAGAACAGAACCAAATGAATCAGGCAAAACAATGATGACATTGTCTGTGTGGAAAATGTCTGTGTGGAAGATATGGGCAGATATGTTAAGCAAAGCTTATCAATGGACTTTTGCTATGAAACCAACAAATTTGCAGAATTTTTACAGAATTAGGCAAGCAGCCCAAGACTTTCTGTGAGCACGCCATATTTAGCTGTCCATTTTCCATACCTGCTTGTCCTATACAGGTCATGGGAGTCCAGAGCCTATGTAGGAAGCTATAGGGCAGGGAATACCCCAGGACGGGGCCCCAACCCAACGCAGGCTGCTCACACCCCTTAGACACATTCACACCTACTGCATGGTCAGTTTGGCTACTTGAATTTACCTTTGCATGCTTTTGGACTGTTGGAGGAAACTGGGGAACACAGCATCATAATCTCACACATACACCACTATACTCTTACACAAACTCTATTATACCCTCTTACTTACATGCACAATCATAGTTTATTTACTATCATAATGTCATACTCACACAACACTGCTCTTTCTTAGTCTCACACACAACATATAGGATATGGCAGATGAATATATTAACAACTATTCTATTATTATATGTATTATATTATACTTGAACTAGAAAACTTTCTTATGAATTATACAGACAGTAATTAAAACCATGGATGACATTTTTGTCACCATGCATTACTGAGTGCTGTTGAAATATAGCTTGCAAATTAATCCTTTTAAACATTATTAAATTGCAAAATGAAAGCAGAATGATTGCCTTGGAATCTGAGGGCTGCAGTTTTGCAAGACACGCACGGAGACAGTACTTACAGTATTATATAGTCTCAGAGCAAGAGAAATCCTTTTAGCGAGTGTAAGATGAGGTAGTGGAGTGCCAAGAATTGATAGCTAAAGGTATTTTTTCACCATAAGCAGTGCTAGAACGTTTATCTACATGTGTAACCATTTTATATTACCTGCAGGGGGGAAAATTGCTAAATTCACTAAAATAATCATACTGAATTTGTCAAAGAAACCCACTTCCTATTATCACCACTACAACCATAAGCAGGCCTGTGCCCCCTTTGCCCAAACTATGTGAAATGCCTCCCCTTTAAAGGCACTGAGTGTCCCTTTAATGCAGGGGTGTCAAACTCCATTCCCGGGGGCCGAAGCCCTGTGTAGCTTAGCTTTTTTCCTGGTCCCACACAAATGATTCAGCTCAAGAGCCGTGTGATAATCAGCACAAGAAGTTGTATGCGGTGTGTTAATTGAGGGAAAACCCAAAAAAGTGCCGGCCCCTCAGGACTGGAGTTTGTCACCCCTGCTTTAATGTACAGTATGTGTCAAAGGCTTTGAGCACCTTCTCATCTCTGGACAGCACTGGCCTTAGGGGTTCATTTGTGGGATGTATAAACAGTTGTTGCAGCTTTGTTGACTTCCCTTCACTAAATGTTTATTCTTCTCTTAAACTACATTTTGTGGTATTATACTCTTTACTTAATAAGTGTCAACTCAGTTGTCAATAATCTAGTTTTTGAGTCCATTTCAAATTATTTTCCAAGCTTTAGGCTGCAACTGTTTTCTATGTTCTCTCAGATGTTCTTTAGTTGTTCACCTTCAGTATTATGTTTCCTCATTAAGCTAACTTTGACTTCCCCAGATAAACGTGTTTGTCACTGTAACGATCGGGGTATGCTGTAAGATCAACAGGGCGTATTGAGGTGAGGAAATAAGACCATATGCTGCTGTTTAAAAATAAACACCGGTGAAAACAGAATTACTAATGGTCCTTTAGCACATGTACCCAGTGAATCCTTAATGGAAAACATCTCATGAGATAATGACATCCCCTAGCGTATCAGTTAAACCAATACACAATGTCAATAAGAGTGCAAATTTAAACCACTGATCCCTGCACTACAGGCCATACAGATACTGTAATCTCACGAGCATGGCTAATTCAGAATCTTGGTCATGAAATATCCCTCTCTATTTCCTGTGATGGTCTTAAGGACAGCTAGCATGAAAAAAATAAACGTAAAATGTTTAAAATGTAAAGGAGAAAGATACCAATATGATTCCTTCTCTAAAAGATAATGCCTTGCTGCTTGACACCCACACAGAGGGCAGAGACAAACAGCTGAAACCCACACAGTCACAGACCATTCATTAGCATTTTAAAAGGATGAACATTTTAAGGTCAACTAAAGTTATATTTCTTTCCCATCAATTATTTTTTTTCCATTTGTTTGCCTGTAATTTAAAATAATCACATAAGCAGTCCACATTCTGCTTTAAGAGGTCTCATTTATGCTCCTTACAACATTTAATTTAAAGACCTTATTTAAGTCACCTTAGTAAGAATAAAAAACTAGGAGTACATGGGAATCTCCCTTGCCTAGACTAGTATAAGTGTTTTTTAACAGCTTTTTAAAACAAACCACAATATTTTCAAAAATCAATGATAGATGGGCTGAAAAGTCAAAACTGAGAGTTTGTATATCCCGGGACAAGCTGGCACCTAATGGTAACAAGGTGTCATATAAATGATTACATAAATCATTTTCTTTATAGATGGGTAACAGGAAAGATACCCACTTACTGTAGGACTGTCCTCCGTTTTGCATGTCATAGGGAAGGAAACTTCATAACAGCAGTTTTGCTTAGCATTTCATGTGTCATGTTTCACTCTACAGTACAATCATATTTTAGTGGAATTATATGATTGTATATTAGAATAACCCAGTTATGAAAATGGCACACATATACAGCCATATTTGTATTGGGTTTTACATACCTGTGTGTATTGATGCATTTTTATATCTGAGATTTTAGTAGAATTTACCACAGAATTGTAAGGAGTGAAAGTGACCACACATGATATTGCCTTGACAAGATTGATTTTTTATAAAATATGCAAGCAAAAACATGTATAAAAGGACACATTTCAACCATATCAGTGAATTTAATGATAACCTAAGATTATGGCACTCCCAACTATACTCATTGATCATTGTAATCAAAACTATGCTGGATGATATCAGGGTGAAAACCAAGCACCAAGTTTGGAAAAAGCAATTTCTCTAGTATATCCATAGACTAGTCTGTCTCTCAGGGGTGGCTTATAATGTAAAGGAGAAAGATACCAATATGATTCCTTCTCTAAAAGATAATGCCTTGCTGCTTGACACCCACGTAAGGGCAGAGACAAACAGCTGAAACCCACACAGCCACAGACCATTCATTAGCATTTTTAAAAGATGAACATTTTAAGGTGGTGCAGTGGTTAGTGGTTAGTGGGTTTGAGTCTCCGCCTGGGTTACATGTGTGTGGAGTTTGCATGTTCTCCCACAGTCCAAAGACATGCTGAAGCTAACTGGAGTTCCCAAATTGCTCATAGGTGTGAATGTGCCCTGCGATAGGCTGGCCCCCTGTCCAGGGTTGTTCCCTGCCTCGTGCCCGTTGCTTCTGGGATAGGCTCCAGACCCCTTGTGACCCAATAAGATAAGCAAGTTGGAAAATGGATGGATAGTCTGTCTATCTAGATTATTGCCTTGTTAATGATTGCATCCTTCTTCTGTGAGATTTCAGCCTACCACCTACTGATAAGAATGCTCTAAATAAGAAGGTAAAAAGACAGCAAGGTACACTCCTACTTGTTTTTACAGGCAAGGAAAAAAGGAAGTGACAAATCAGTTTAATGAATGTCTGCTCCGAGGCAAATGAATTACATCAGTTACATATTATGTACCATACAGACCCTACACAATATAACATTTTACAGCTAGAATTTTACCACTGTGGATTTTGGAAATGCAGTAACTTAACTGGGTTTTAGGAAAATAATATAATAATAAAAAACATTAAATAATTCATTTTTGCAAACCAAAAATAATGAATGGATGTTTATTTTGGGTGGAAGTCTGGTAAGGGATGTAGAGTGGTCAGTGCAGTGAAATGCGTTGTGCATATGCCGCATTAAAATGGTGTACAGCAGCTGCTTGCATCAGACAGAGGCCATCCAACAGGTCATTTTTCATTTGGGTTGATGTTACCACATGCTCCAGGCTGCACAGTAGCATCGCTACAGTGACAAATGACATCTACACAAATTCAATTGTTTGTAAGTCTTAGGTTGAATTTCAGATTTTTTACCTTGAGAGATTTTCACAGCAGTATACTGCCAAAATAAGTCTTAATCCATCAGTTCAGTTAAATTCAAGATAAGGTGAGTGGGTGGCAAGCAAACGGTAACATCTGCAGTTTGTCTGAAAATGTCCATCCTTCCCATTCCATTCCATTCTCTGCCACTTATCCAGGATCAGGTCACATGGGCATCAGTCTAAGTCCGGATGCCCAGACCTCCCTCTTGCCAGCCACTTCCTCCAGCTCCTCCAAGGCAATACCAAGGCGTTCCCAGGTCAGCCGAGAGATATAATCTCGCCAGCGTGTCCTGGGTCTGCCCCAGGGTCCCCTCCCGCTTGGATATGCTTGCCTGAAACACCTCCTCAGGAAGCCATCCAGGAAACCTAGGAATCCTAGACAGAAGCCCAAACCACCTCAACTGGCTCCTTTCGATGCAACGGAGCAGCAGTGGTTATGACTGAGCCCTGGTTATAACAGAGAATTTTCCTAATGCTGGTCCTAGTGGCTTACTGCGCATGGCGGTTTTTCAACTTTATAGGCTGTTAGCTTTGTATTGGGCCGTTAAATGAGTGAATGTATTTTGTAGAATTACAATATACTTAAGGACTTACATGACAACTTAGCTGCACTGAAAACAGTGAGATGGGTGATTTTAAAAAAGTAAAATTTGGTGAAAACAATGCTAGCCCTAGGGAGGGAGTCCCCTACAATTAACTGATAATCCAAAAGGATTTACACCTGTGAATTTGCAATATGGGTTAAAAGCCACAAGTCTTGAAGGTGAACCATATCAGTTGAGACCTATGAAAAGGGTTTGTGCAAACTAACAAATATCTGCCAAAAAGGTTTAAAATGTGGTGTCGTCAAAATGCATCTCAATCATCATTGACTAAACTTGAACCAAACCCAAACTGACTACCAGCTGTTTTATAAAGGTATTAAAACTTTATCCAGTGTTGCTAAGGTAGATATGGTCAGTGATGTACAAGCATGTCGAAATAGTTTTTGAATGCTTTTATAATTAAGTTTACATTATGAAATAGTCAGGATTATCAGGTCCTGCCTTTTGTGTAGTCGGCTGACCTTTTGAATAATGTCACAGCTGTCCAGGTCACAGACAAATGCAACAGAAATTCTCACAGAAAATAGTTAAAGTGGTAGAACAGTTGAAAAGGATCGGCGCTTACAAATGTGGCTTAATTAGAAACTATGAAATTAAGAAACTTTCTATCTTAGGAGAAAGTAATGACTTATCTCAATTCAAAATAAATGAACACACAAGGTATCCTGATATACAGAAAGGTTGTGCAATGTGTGCATGTTTCATATTTTGGCTAGCATATACATATTTTTTGCAGCATTTTAATGGAAACATATATATTTGCATATTACTGATTTGTAATTTTTTTACCTAAAGACTCATTTATTGATGCCATTATATATTTTTGTTATATATATATATATATATATATATATATATATATGTTTTACTGCTCTGAATAAAGCATCAATTAAGTGAATGGCAAATTGGCTTGATGCCTATCTTTATTTTGCCAGTATTTATTTTAGTCACCCCAGGTTAAGTTTGTTTATATATCATAGTCTCCCTTTTATTGGATTCAGGGAATCTTACAAACCAGCTTAAATGGGATGAAGGTGTGATGGCAACTGGCATCTTATATTGGGTGTACCCCAGCCTTGTGTGTCACCCAGCCTGGAATAGGTTACAGGCCCCCCTACAATTATCTACAATAATTTGTTATACCTCTCAGATGGAAGAATGTATTTGAATCTATTCCAACTTAAACGTTGTGAAAAAACATTTAATCTGCTTCTGAAAGAAAACAAGCTTTTCTCGTAAAAAATACTTTTAAGTTCACTTCAAAGGAAATGGAAAATGGGTAATAATTTATAAATATATTGGAGTAATTTTGCAAAGAACCACACTGCACATATCTGTGCCACTCTCCCTTTCACATTTCCCACTGCAGTTTCCTGTTACCAAATGTGTCACTTGTTGAGCTGTATCTGTTGAATCTTGTTTTCAGCACCTGGTCATTTGCTGGCATTTTTCAAGGTGCAGTCAGTGAAGCTTTGTTTTATATTCCTGATTATGAGACTTGCCCTTGGTCAGTGCACAGAACCATGGGAACTGAGGACAGGAGAAAGAAATGGGAGATTAGTATGCTTATAACAAAAGATTAGCAGATTTGCAAAGCTACGGATGAATATGCATTTTAAATAAGCATGTTTTACAGAGTTGACACTGAACACATACAAAAGTCATGCAAACTGTCGAAAGGATTACTGTGAATGGTAATAATTACATCCATTACATTTTTATTATATATTATTTATTTATCCTATTGGACAACCTGTAGAAGAGGTGAAATGTGATTTGTCATTAGGCTTAATACATATCTGAACCTGTATGATTTATATGACAGGTGATTTAGAGGGGATATTAAACTGAATAATAGACATTTTAAAGGAATTTTTGTTTTTATTGTAATTTTCTCCTGTATTTTCATGGTATTGTGCCTTTTCTCATTGGCATTGTTCATTTTCAGTATTGTGATTATGTTGAGAAATTTCAAAACCATTTTACATGGTGATGTTTAATGAAGGAACTGAATAACTGCAACCACTCATAAGAAGAGACGCACACTGCTACTCTAACAAATAAATGCACTAAGAAATGTACTTTTGTGCTGTGACTGTCAGCTGATTCTGTTCATGTCACTATCAAATAATTTTCTAAAGAATCTATTCCACCTTAGAAGACTACTAAAAGACTATTATGTCATTATTCATAATACGTGATCAAACTGACAGGCTCTGTAATATGATTTTCTGCTCTTTGTTATACATCTGCGCACTGGTTACCAGAATTCTGTCTTTTTCATTCACATCTGCCATTCATAGTGTAATTGACATGGTGACGTACAATAAAACATATTTTGTCTCACCTGATATATTTTAGACAGAAAATATGCTATGAAAATGTATTGCACTATGTCAATGCCATACAAGAACATTATTATTACAGAGTTTAGGTCATATTGTAGAATGTATAGGTCACATAGGGCACGGTGCAGTCAGGTAGGCATCATTCTCTCTGGCCAAACCCAGACTCATCCATCAGACAGCCAGACAGAGATGCATGATTTGTCACTCCACAGAACATGTTTCTTCTGCTCCAGAGTCCAGTGGTGGTGTGCTTTACACCCCTTCATCTGATGCTTCACATTCTGCTTGGTGGTGTGAGGTTAGTGTGCAGCTGCTTGAATATAATTACTAATATCTGAATTCAGTGATTAAGAGGTGTATCCCAATACTCTTGTTTATAGAGTGTACATTGATGGTAGGATAGTAAGACTTTGTGGTTTACACGTTACTGTTTTTTTAAGAAAATTAGTTCCCACACAAGTTTCCATTCCATCATTTTTTCCAGTGCTGTGGTTTATTTAGTAGTGACTCTGGTGGGTATTGCAATCACACAAATTCTTTTAAATCAGAGTGAACAGCTGATTGCATTTTATTCTTCATTTACCAGCCTAAGGGCGAATGCTGGCCAATTCTTTGATCAATGCATACTTGAGGCTTTTCTTTGTTATACATTTTGAAAGAAGATGTAATGAACATAATTGCCTTACAGACTGTTCATTTTATGATTACTTAACTGGTTCTGGGAAGATTTTGAAAAACAGGAAAGAAGTAATACCAGTGCTGGTAATTGATTCAGCAATGTTACAAATGTGTTGTTTTCATGGAAAAAATAATTCATCCCTCCATCAGTCCATCTTCCAACTACATCCAGTACTGAGTCATGCTGATGGAAAACTATGCTCTCATGATATATTATAGCATCATTTTTTGTTAGGACATGATTTATTTGTTCTCCTTGGTGGGATACTTCTACAGGATTTAGACAAGAGAAAGTTTGTGTTAACACAGAAAATTGAGACAATTCCTTGTAAACACACATAATCTGACCTAAGGCGTCTGCAGTTTAACCTTGCAGTTATACTGTATGTTTCTTCTCCATGATGCACCATGTCTGGGCAAATACATTCAAAGCATTCAGTCTTTAGCAGCAAAGTAAAACAATAATAACGAAGAACCACATTGGCGCTTTGGCCAACATAGTGCATCTTGTTGCATGGATCCAGATTTCATCCTCTTGTGGCAAAAATGCAGTTCTTCTGTGCATTTAATCTCCTAGGCTAGATTGATGGGTTCCTCTCTGTCTCTACTGCTCTACAGTGACATCTACTGTTTGCTAGACAGCTACAGTGCAATGAATGGATTTGTGTTATCAACATTTGCTTCCAGTAACATTAGATTAGATTAGATTCAATCTGATTCGATTCAATTCGTTTCAACTTTTCACGTGACTGCACTCAGACAACGAAATGCAGTTTGTCATCTAATCCGGAACTGCTAAATAGCTTTACACACAGCTGTACAAAACCCACACAGGTTTTGCAGTAGAAGGCTATCTCAGTTAACTCCATTATTCCGCATGTAAACGTTGCAATCCTCCTGTAGGAGCACAGAGTCTTCGTCGAAGGCCAAGTCACCATGCACTTACCAGTGACAGCACCTCCAAGCATGGCCCTTGGGATGGGTCCCATAACCTCATTTTGAGCAGGATGCTCTGCTTTGTTTTGGTACATTTTATGAGGGTCTGTTGGATCATAGTTTGTCTAGTTTGATTTCTCCCCAATAATTTGTTCGGCAATAGAAATCCTACCACAAGAAAGTCCAGACATACGTCTGTAAATCATTATGGCATGCAAATCACAATCCTCAGAGGGGATATATTTCTAAATTAATCGATTAATTCTTGTTGAGATATACAGTACATGTTATTAAGCTTGAGTACTTATAATAATAATAATAATTATTATTTATTAAAAGGATTGCTGTTGTTCTTGCAATCTTCTGTGCAGTTATATTACCATCTATCTATCTAATTTCCCAGATGCATGCACACCTATTGTTTCATACTAAGAATTTGCTGTGGACAGTTGCTAATGTAATTACTAGTGCAGGCATCACATGATGTTCTACTTTCAGTTTAAAGAACCCCATGCAAGTAAGTTTGTGTTCTTTATGTCCTCAAGCTTGTCAAATAAACTAAAAAAAAAAAAAAAAAGTTGCACACTTTACACATGTCGTTGCTTTGATTATTGTGAACATTCGTCAATGCATTGTTTTCACATGCATCTCAACATTTCTCTCATTTCAATCTTCATCCAGGTTTGTATTCGTTTCTCACCAAGATCTTGTATTGATGATAGGTGAACTGAATCACTCTGTAAAGTGTTCTTCACCACATCTGAAAGACTTTCAGTGGGGTTAAGGTCAAGACTCTATGGTGACCAATTCATGGGTGAAAATGATTCCTCATTGTTCCCTGAACCACTCTTTGACAATTTCAGCCTGATGAATTTTGGCATTATCATCCTGCATTATGTCCATTCCATTAGCAAAGAAAAAAATGTATTGATGGCGTGAGAGATATGCTTCCGAGTTTTAGCGATTAATTGTGATTGTTGAAACACTGTGCGCAACAACGAAAAGTATTCTCTGCATTTAACATGTATATGTGACATAGCAGAGGGCACCTAATTCAGCACCTGGGGAGCAGTACCGTGCTCAGGGTACCTCGCTGGTCAGGGATTTGAACCTGCAACCTTTCAATTATGGGTGCGCATCCCTAACCATTAAGCCAAAAATTGCTTGTTTAAAGTATATTTTTAATCAGCTTGTCAGACAGAACAGGAAAACCACAAAAGGCTACAGTCAAGTGGGGGCCTGCTTGCAGGTGGCCAGACCCATAAGTCGCAGGCTGTATAAAATGCATATAAAATGCCCCCCATCCCCCAGGACTGGTTTGATCCAGTTCTGGGAGGGGACAGAAGTTGTTTGCGTGCCATGAAAAGGATCGGGGACTTCGGGGAGCATTTCCACGCTACTGTTCGCTAGAACACTGGGTGCTCCCTGAGCTTAAAATAAAAGCAACGTCAACCCAGAAAACCTTGTGGGGCTGAAATTTCTACGACAATGGAATAACCTGGACATACAGTGGATTCAGCAGCTGACTTCACTTTACTTCGCATAACATTGATGAGCTTTAATAATGATCCAGTCATTGACTCTTAAGTACTTGCTGATTTTAATTCAATTGGTGACATTTTTTTTTGGCCAGGCAGCGTATGATGACCATAGGAGAGTCTTAGTTTTACTCCTCTAACAGTCAGGGAAGATAGTGAGTGTCATAGGTTGTACTGTTTATGCCGCCAGCCACACCACCCCGCTGTTCAGCCTCCGTAATCTACCTGATGCTAAGTGGGTTTGGGCCTGGCTGGTACTTGGATGAGTGACCGCCGAGGGAAGCTGGGCTGCCGCTGGAAGAGGTGTTGCTGTGGCCAGCTGTTCAGCCCATCCTGCGGTATTCACTATGTCCCAGTGCCGTGATGAGGGCCCTGTCTGTAAGAATGGCGCTGTTCTTCAGGTAAGATGTAAAACCAGCATCCTGATTCTTTGAGGGCATTAAAGATTCCTTGGCGTCTTTTGAAAGAGTAGGGATGGAACCCTTATGCCCTGGCTGAAACTGCCTGCTCTGGCCCTATCAAAATCGGGCCTCTTAATCATCCCCTATATCTAACTGGTAAATTCTCTCCTGCCCCTTAACCACCTTAGCTACTTCGTGGTGACTGTACTGGCACAGAATTGCTGCAGTTGCATCATCCAGGTGGGTGCCACAGTGGTCGTGGTTGAAATGGTTCCCCATCGGTTCTGTAAAGGGCTTTGTGTGTTTGAAAAAGCACTATATAAATGTGATTTTCAAGCATTCATATCAAAATAGGTTTCCTTAGTCAATAATAAGGACGTGTTAAAGTTTCATGCATCCATCTACCTGCTGCATGTCCAGTATATTCTGTTTCATTTCTGGTCATGCACATGCACTTTAGGCAAAATATGGCTAATCTTTAGACCCCATGGACGAAACGAAAGTTCCCAGAGGAATCCCACGTAACATGGGGAGAACAGGAACTAACATCACAGAACACCTCCACATGCACACAGATTGGGGGATGAAGTCGAACCCCCAACACCAGAGGTGTGAGGCAACACTGCATGAAAGTAAGTGAAACAGAAACTGCAGTTTTTATGTAAATGTGAGAAACTTTCGGTGTATCACTGTCAAATAATAACCTACATGGTATTGATTTCCCATACCTGCTACAGACCACTGGATTTATTATACCCAAGCAGAATATAAATCTTTTTTTCAGTAGGCACACAGACGTTTAGTGATATATAAGCAGTCCAAGGGAAGGCATGTCCAGCACATTGACAGAGCTGTAGCATTTTATACATTATGCAGTTATTATTACACTTTAAAATGTCACCTGTGATATTATATTATTTTTGTTGTTGGTGGTGTCATTGGTATTATCAGCAGTAGTAGTAGTAGTAACAATAAATGCAAATGCAAAATAAAACATGCATAGAATAAATAATGATTAATAATACAAGTATTGAAAATCACATGCATAAATGCAAGTTAACCTTTGGATACAAATAAATTAGGCCATGGATATAATTTGTAACTTTATTTAGGTGAATTTAATTAAAATTTCTGAGATTTAGGGTTTCATAAATCATTCTCATTTTCATTTATTTAGTATGTGCTTTTATCCAAAACAAATTATAAGTGAGGATCACATTTCAGGGTCAGCTTTTTGTGTTAAGGGACTTAGAGTTCCAAGAGTGACATCACGTTGTCAGCCAGGGGATTTAAACCAGCGACCTTCCAATCACAGGCACAGAGTGCTCACTTACAAGGTTGTACATTACTCCATTCCTAGGTTAAATAAAACAAGAACAGAAAAAACACTGGCAAGAGCAATCACGCAATGCTAACTTGCATAATGCTGAACATGTCTTGAACGTGAAATTTCCAAAAATTCATCCGCTGCAATGAATATGAAAAGTATCATGAATTAGGATCATGAATTAGGATTATGAATTGAGAAGCCACTGTGCATAACCAATTGTTGTTCTGTTTTACTATTTTATTGTTTTATTGTCATGTATATGTTTATGTTTTGTATGGCTGCTACCTTGGCCAGGTCTCTCTTGTAAAAGAGATTTTATATCTCAATGGGACTTCCTTCTAAAATAAATGTAAATAAATAATAAATAGATAAAATTAGCCCTGACTAGGGTAAGTGATTGGAAATTGAATAGATGGATGGATGATTTTCCAGCTTTACTGTTCACATCCAAAGCCAAGGTACCAACAGGGTACCAACAAAACCTGGACTCCTGATTAATAAAAAGAGTAAGCTAACTTACATGAAATATGAAAAAAATTATGAGTCATCTTTCACCCTTTTCTGTTGCTGGATGAAATAATGCCTCCAATCCACAATGTCTGTTGCCAGCTGTTAATCATAATAGGGGACCTGTAATTGCATGGTCAGTCATCATGCAGGAGTCATTAAGTCCGATGATTGCTCTCCGTGGTTGTATATTGGCCAAGGAATATGTGGCAGTTTTACAGACCCAGGTGTACCTTATGGTGCCATGCTCTTCTTCCATACATACTGTTTAACAAATCCAAGTGAGGTTCCATTAACTCCAGGATGAAGTTGAATGTCACCCATAGTCTGTCCAATCTCCAGATCACCAAGAAGGAGTGAATCCATATCAGATATTTGATATTAAGGGTTTCCATTATTTTGTCCACACTTACTGTATAATTGGTCTCCTATACATGGAGCACATTCACAAGATATCATGACCATATGGATGTTCGATTCCTACTCTATTGTTAATTTTCGTTGTGATAAATTACTCTGAGAGATTACTCACTACACTGTATTCTAATATACTTATGTACTATAATTTTGCTGTTGGCCAGAGCTGTAGTTCTATCCGGTCATGTGTAAAATCTAAAATTGCACTTTACAAAATTGAACTTCAAACTAATCTTACAAAAGCTGTATCACTTGCAGTAGGGGGTGCTATGCATTGCAGGTTTAAAATCCAAATGATCCCATTGAAACACTCTTCTTTTACCTAATTTCAAATACTGTTTTCCATTTCATGCTTCAGCTGATACAATAATAAAAACATAAACCAGTCCAAAGTATAGATATAATACAAATCTTCAAAATATAGGAGACACAAACCCTACGTTTAACTCCTCATTTTTAGAGTTTCCGGAGAGAATAACAGTTATTACATATTTGGTAAAAAGAACATTTCCAGTATTTCAACTTTTTAATTTACTTAAAAATGTTAATGATTAATTTCTGTGGTCATTTAGGGAAATACAGGTTCCCGATGCAAGTTTTTAAGTTAATCCTGGTTGTTCACCAGGAACTGCAGGCTCCCCCAAGCAGAAGGTATGGGGGTTGTCATCCTGGTTGGTAGGGTGTGGGGGCCACTCCCATGTTTAAGGTAATAAAATAGTAGCAATTGTATGCACCAGTATATCTTGGGAACCAGTATTCTTTTTAAGTTGTTTTTGATAATTACAATAAAGAGTGGCGTATTTGTTTTAATGTTTATAAGATAATTTTCTTTAATAAATATTTGTTTTTAGGAATAGGCAATAGTGCCCCAAGGGTGGAGCAGCCCCTATATAGTTTTGGCTGCTCATTGTTCCTGTGGCCTTTGGATGTGTTGGAATTTGTAGAAGCAGTGTAGCCAGGATCACACAGTTACGCATTTTTGTTTGTGTTGTTTTTGGTGTAAGTTTTTGTTAGAGGTTTAAGTGTTGGAAAGTATTATTTTTCACTTATCCGTTTCCATTTTGTTTTTGGTCATTGATAGTGGCTCACTGGACTGGGAGAAAATAAACCAACTTGACTTGGACTTCTTCCTTCTCAGTCACTTTGTGCCAAATTAACATGTATTATTCCTGTTTGGATATAGATGCATATGAATGTACATAAATGTATGGACCTCATCTTGGCTGAGAGATAAATCATAAATAAGAACAATCTTATCATAAGATCTTTATCCGGTGGAAAAAAAGTTCATGATTTTGTTCCCACATCTGGAGTAGTTGTCTCTATGAAGATTTGTATGAAACTTTCCACAGTTTTGCATGAATTGAATTCACCCTTTCAAATGTCAAATACTCATAGAATTTTTGTTAATTTTTATCATTACCAGTGAAAACAAAATACTGTGCAATGCAGTGATCTTGAAAAGAATTATTTCTGAAATATGGTTTCATCAAATGATTACAGGTTGAATGTTTATGGGTTTGTAATCTCATTACAGGGAAGTGTTCCACCACTATCTGAAGCCCAGGGGCTTTCTTTAGCGGCACGTTCCTGGCTCTGGCCGGGTGACCAGGAAGACTGATGTCCCTGCTGAGAGGTTGCACCATTTAGCTGATTAGAAATATACTGCACACACACAGGCACTGGGAACAACTATTAGTCATTAGTATACAAAAAAGGCAAACTGTTTTCTGGAAAAAAATTCCTGCACCGGGGTTAAATACTAAGCATTTTATCTAGGTTAAATAGCATGTTCTTTTACAGTTGAATGTTATTATTTATAAAAAAAATACTCAGCTACAGATATTGACAGCATTTGCATCACATTTGAGTATTCAATACTATAATTAATATGAAATGCATACGCAAATGCTATGTTAGAGAAATAACCTATTAAGTAGAAGAAAATCATTAAGCATGCACAAAACTTAAAAGCTTAATCTAGTACAGGTATGCTGAAAAAATACTTATTCATGTAAGCTTGCAAAAAATGAAAAGTTGCAATCACTTGATCTGATTAGATACTACAGTATGTCTCGTGAGGACATAAAGGTGAAGGAAGTCAAGGTTTATTTATGCAATGCCTGTTATAAAAAAGAATAGTTTTTGTTTAAGTTTTTGTGAGTGCTGGTCTTTGAAAAGCACAGAACAGCCTTCAGTGCTGTGGCTTTCAGCTTAAACCACATCCTGGAAGTGTCATTACAAACCAGGCCAAGTCAACTTCCCATTTATTTCTCAGACCAACCCCCCAGGGATCTCACTGGCAGCTTTCCCTCCTGCAGTTGGCTTTGTCAAAAAACCAATGATGCAGCAATTTGGGGAGGGGGGGGGGGCTGAAGTGTATGGTTGTGCTTTTGGAAATTCTCAGGATGTGGACGGAAATTATATTGTGGTATTAGTTCTTGTTCATGCAAATGTGAGATACATACAGCATAATTATTCAATACATTGAGTCAATCTGAGCAACTTTGATTATGAGGTGTAATTATAATCTGACGTATATATGACGGAGTGCTGTAGGCATAGGGCTGAATGTTAGAGTTCATTACACTATTATCAAGACCCTTAGCCTATGCAGTTCACTTTAAATGTTTATGAGACTTTAATGGGGCCATTTTTTCATGCCATGAGTTAATGCACCTTTAAAATATCAATCTATACATACTGCTTCTCACACCCTTTTCAATGTCCTTGAGGGCTGGCAGTGAGCAAGAGAATTTTGCAGTAGTGATACACTGAACATTACGGTAACGCTTTACTTGTTCCTTCAGTAGTTTATGATGGATTACAGAATTAACAGATACAGTAACAAATACACTAAATGCTTAAGATAAAAGATGTCATGATTCATTATATTATAATACCAATCTATTTCTGCAGCCACAATTAAAGTGTTACCAAACATTACTTTTTTTTTATTAAAAAATCAGCCCTATTTGTCACTCATATATCATTGTAGTGCAATTTCACATGGGTTACTATTAGTATTTCCTGCTCTGCATAACTGTGCTAGGCTTAGGCAATTGGGACATTACTGGCAAATAATCTACACACAAGTGTCTTTGGTAGATTATCTGTTTTACTTAAGATATTTCAAGCACAAATGTGTTACTTTGCGCACAAAAAATAATTGAGGAAAAGTAAAAGAGGAATGTTTAACTGGTGCATGGCATCATTTTTTCTTATGAAAGTGCAGATATTTCTCAGTCTTGTAAGGTACATTGAGCCAAGAATAATTCTCATTTCTGCCATGCCTCATGTGCTGTTCAATAAAATGCTGTGTATGACATTTGGTGGCTCACTGTGATCCGTGAAGCCATCTTTCCTTATCTCTGAGTTTGATTTTAATCTTTCTTCATATTATATATCCTGTACCTTCAAGAAGATAGATGTATATCTTAAAAGCACTCATAGAGCGGCTTTTGTCTTTTCAGAAGATTAAAATCAGTTTAAGTAATAAAACTCAGTTGCCCATTAGGGCAAGGCAAAACCTTGGCATGCCAGGTACAGGATGTATTGCACATACCAGGGTTGGGGCTATTCCAGAATGCATTGATCAATTCTAGTCCAATTCAGGAAATGGATCTGGAGCTGGGATTAGGAAAAAAACTACTGGGAAGAGAATTAGAGTTGAATTTGAATTTCAGTGAGATCCAGTTCCATTTCCTGAATGGCCCCAACCTTGGTATGTGCAATATATCCTGTACCTGGCATGCAAAGGTTTTGCTTTGCCCTAATGGGCAACAGAGTTTTATTACTTAAACTGAATGGCCCCAACCCTGGCACATACATATAAACACACATCTCCAGTGCAAAGTATCTTCAATGAATCTTTTTGACGGCAGTTAGTTTTTGAAATGCTTCAACCATAACTATAAGGCTCATAATGTCACCACTTCAATTCTGTTTTAGTCATGTGAACAAAAAGACAATGTACCTTTCAGAAAAAAGTGCTTAGTGTGCTGTACCATGCAACCATAAGTGATCATTTTAAAGTGTATTTCTCCCTGCAGTTAATTACTTTGTGCAGACATGCATGAAATTATAAAGAGACGCTTCTCTAAGCAAACCCCCGTTCCCCTGCGACCTTATCATGACTTTTAGCCATTGTAGTGAGATACATATTGAAAGAAAAACAGAAACTCACATAAGAACTGATTTTATGATTTAAATAACAACATACCTCGTTTGTTAAACATACTGTACCTTGCCTAAATAAATGAAAGAATGGTAACAAATTAAAACCTATTATTATTATTATTATTATTATTATTACTGCTACTACTTTTCCTCGTCTTCTTGGCTTTTGCTGGTGGCCACAGGTAGTTCATGTTCTGACTAAATAGTAATTAATATTTAGGTAAGTAGCCCAGCACGTTGTAGAGGATGTGAGCCGTTCCCATGCTCCCAATCTTCCGCACTTTTTGGGTTGTGTGGTGACCAGACAGCTCTTGAAGATTCTCGGTGAATCCTTTCTTGTTAGTGCAAAGAGCTCTGGCCACTGGCAGCATAACTCCGGTCTTGGCGCCCCAC
Source organism: Brevimyrus niger (assembly GCA_015164015.2). Lineage (NCBI taxonomy): Eukaryota > Metazoa > Chordata > Actinopteri > Osteoglossiformes > Mormyridae > Brevimyrus > Brevimyrus niger. The sequence goes on from JAABNY020000034.1 coordinate 8,701,092, forward strand.
ATCCTACCTATCTCAATCTCCACATCTTTGCATTTGGCCAGCTTTTCAACTTCTGAACAATGGGGTTGTTGTTGTTGTTATCTGGATTTGCTACGTCAATCGGTTGCCATTGTTTCTCATTTTTGAAGTGGACCACTAAGTGCGGAAGATTTGTTGAAATTCTTCGATCAAGCTATATCCCCATGTCCCACATGACAGTTATGTCATCAATGTTGACGACAGTCTCAGGTACATGTTCGTACCATTTCTGAGGCACTAGTCCACTGCTGATTAAGCAATGCAGATAGCTGGCTGCCTTGTTGTATAGCTTCATGCATTCAGTGGGTACCCGCATTATGCAGCCAGCCACAATATACACATCATAGCTGATGGTCACCTCTACTTTGCTGCACATTGTGCACTTGCTGTTGACTTGTTGTTTCAATACATTCAGCTGGAGGTATCTGGCATTTAGTGCCTGGCCCTGTGCTGCGATGACCAGGCTTTCTATCTCTGTCTTGAGCCTGGAGCTACTCAACCTTGGTAGGGAAGATGTCAGGGTTCCAAACCTGCCAGATTGTGTAAGTGCCCTTAATCGCCCCACCATCAATGTTGTTCTCCTTGGTGTACACATGGATAAGCGGACCACATCATATCCTTGTATTGTTCCTTCATCCACTGACTCCTCATGCTTGAGCTGGTTCCTTGACAAGTGCAGTCTGCTTTTGATGTAGCTGCAGCCTCGACAGGTCAACTTGAGTACAGCACTCGGTCTGGGAACCATCAGAGACATTGCTCACTGTTTATCGACGTGTTAATGATGGGTTTCTTTTGCTTCTCATAATCATGTTTTTTTTTGCCCTTTGCTCTGTTAGCCATAAGATGTGTCTCCGATGAATGTATCTCACCCTCATACAAGCAACCTATTAGCAAGATGTAGTGGATTAGTGTTGTCTTGTTGGCACCACATTGGAGGCAGAGTGTGAACTTTTTGTATGATTATTATTATTATTATTATTGTTGTTGTTGTTATTATTATTATTGCATATGCACTGGTAAGTTGACTTCGGAGTCTGATATTTGGTAGTGTCATATTTGAAATTACCTTTAAAAAGATACCTTAATCGTATTACCCTTTCAAAAACGATTTCTGGTTTGGGCTCCTGGTATTATCTAAGTACAGTGACCAGATAATCCATGTGAGGGAGGACATTTTGAGGTAGAACAGGACTTGTAAACTGCCATTTCAATTAAAAGGACCCAGATTTCACTTATGTGCTGAGTTCTTGCTGCGTGCTGATTGGTCAGTCTCCTATAATCATGCATGTGTCACTAATGCTAATGTGAAACAGCTGGATGAGTCTTTCAGTCAAGGAAACATCTTCTGTGACTCGTCCCATTAGATTTCGGAAGATTACAATGAGTGCAGAATACAGTTCACTTATGTCACAATTGCAGTATTTTAATAGTTCCCCCTCCAAATGTTTACTCTTAGTTTTCAGTTTTGTTTTTACTCAAAATGTATCATATGTACAACTGTTTTATCCTTTTTTGTTGTAGCTGCACTTTGCTCTTTGTTTACCCCCGAAAGGTTACTCGCCTGCAGTGAATTCCTCAAAAAGAGGACATTTGGACTGAAGTTGTGTAACTCTTTTGGGACATGCTCTCAACATCACAAAAATTTATTTTAGCATTTGTGAGGGACTCTGCAGACCAAATATATCTGATTAGCTCATTTCACCTTTCTTTTGAGGAAACATGTCTCCATGTAGGTAGATACCGGTCCATTAACAGTGATGAAGCACTGATGACATGAAATTGATGCAGGTACCCACAGGAAACCAATGTCAGGGAGGCAAGGAGAGGTGTAACATGAATACATTTTAGTTGATTAAATACTAGATATGCTGCTGCATTATAAATTATCTTAAGTGGCCTCATAGAACATGCTGGCAATCCTGTTAATAAACATTTACAGTCTACACATCCAGAATTCTCATAATAAGACACCTACATACACACACACACCTAAAGTATTAATAGGAACACCTGTTCATTTTTTTATTAATGCAATTATCTAATCAACCAATCACATAGCAGTTGCTTCAAGGGGAGTATCCTGGTAAGACAATCTCCTGAACTCCACACTGAATGTCAGAATTGGAAAGAAAGGTGATTTAAGCTATTTTAAGTGTGGCATGGTTGTTGAGTATTTGCATTGAGTATTTCACAATCTGCTCAGTTACTGGGATTTTCAAGCACAACCATTTCTAGGGTTTACAAAGAATGGTGTAAAAAAGGAAAAACATCCAGTATGCGGCAGTCCTGTGGGCAAAAATGCCTTGTTGATGCTAGAGGTCAGAGGAGAATGGGCCG
>JAABNY020000034.1:8707030-8719622 GCA_015164015.2 Brevimyrus niger
TGCAAGATGCTATCCTATCAATATGGGCCAACATTTCTAAAGAATGCTTTCAGCACCTTGTTGAATCAATGCCACGTTGAATTAAGGCAGTTCTAAAGGCGAAAGGGGGTCAAACACCGTATTAGTATGGTGTTCCTAGTAATCCATTAGGTGAGTGTATATTACGCGAATATATATATAGACAAAAAGTATTGGAACACTGTGTGTGGAGATGGTGAAGTTTCTTCCCTGCTACAGTAGATATTCCACAGCCAAGTGTAATTGGTGTTATTGCAAAGTGGAAGCATTTAGGCAGACCATGTAAAGTCACAGAGCGGGATCGCCGTGTGCTGAGGCTCATAGTGAGTAAGATGCCAATGCTCTGTAGACTCAGTAACTGCAGAGTTCTGAACTTTCTCTGGCATTAACCCCAGCACAAGATCTGTGTACCACAAGCTTCATGGAATGGGCTTCTAGGGCAGAACAGCTGCATGCAAGCCAAGTGCCAAGCCAAGTGTCAGATGGGGTTGAGGTCAGGGCTCTGTGCAGGCTGCCACTGGACTCTGGAGCAGTGGAAATATGTTTTGTGAAGTGATGAATCACACATCTCTAATGTACGAGTATAGCTTTGGCAGATGCCAGGAGAATGATACTTACCTGAACTGTAAGGTTTGGTCTAGGAGGGATAATGGTGGGGGGTGGTTTTTTAGGAGTTAGGCTAGACCCCTTGGTTCCAATGAAGGCAACTCTAAATGCTTCAGCATACCAAGACATTTTGGACAATACCATGCTTCCAACTTCCAGTTTGGGGAAGGCATTTTTCTGTTCTAGCATGACTGTTCCCCAGCACTCAAAGCAAGGTCCATAATAGCATGGTTGGAGAGGTCTGGTGTGGAAGAGCTTGACCAGCCTGCACAGAGCCCTGACCTCAACCCCATCAAACACTTTTGGGACAAACTACAGCAGAGATTGCAAGCCATGCCTTTATGTCCAACATCAGTGCCTGACTTCACAAATGCTCTTCTGGATGAATAGGCACACACAGAGACACTCAAAATCTGGTGATTTAGAATGGAATGTGTGTGTATGTGTGTGTGTTTGTGCGTGTTCGTGTGTGTGTGTGTGTATGTGTATATATATACGTATATGTATACACACACATATAGTTCCTATTTTTTGCAACAGTAATGGTCCTTGAAGACTATATACAGTACTTCTTCAGCAAGCATGAAGGATATTGTTTTCTGAATAATATGCATAAAAATTAAAAAATAGGAAAATCAATTATATTTACCCAGATGGAAAAATAATGATTAAAGGTTCCTCATCTTGTGTGAGACATAGGGGTCACTGAAAAATTTTAACAGAAATGCATAAACTGAACATTTTAAAAAAGTATTTTAATATCATTTAATTATTACGTGACAGGGAAAGACAGAGGTGAAGACAGGTGTCAGGACACTCAAAAGGAGGTTTACTGAAAGTATTCAATGCAAATGGCAAACTCAAAAGGACCACAGGGGGTCAAAATGGGGAGTGGCAAGATGAGACAGCACTAGACCCTATCAGGAGCACAAGCAGGTACAGCAACAATGACTGGACTGGGGAGCTCAAGACTGGGAGGCACTTTATACATAATTAACCAGGGAGTAGATGAGGGACAGCTGGAGTGAGGTACATGAGGGCTGAAACGAGAGGTATGACAAAGGTGAGACTTGTAAGAATCTACACATGGATAAAAATGAGGAGGCAGAAATTCAGGGCGTGGCATTAATGCCTTCAGGCTTTGTTGCATGATTCTGGGTCTTGACTTTCTGTGTGTGGAATTTGCATGTTCTCACTCTATTTCTGTTCAGGCTTCCCTCCTGTTTCTCCTTGGCTCAGTGTGTGCGGAATTTGCATGTTCTCGTCTGTATAAGGACAACCAACATCCTCCTTTCAACCTATGTCTGCCTATGTACTGTAGAACCTATCCTATGAGGTACTGTGGCAATTTTGCTGCAGCAAGTAAAGGTAAAAGAACTGACATAGGTAGGGATTTAAGTTACATGACTCACAACTGAACTCCGACCCGAGCGAGTTACAAATTTGATGACTTGTGACTTGACAGCAAAAATGACGAAAAGACTTGACTTGGACTGCAATAATTTGACTCGAGATTTGACTCGGACTCACCAGAGAATGACTTTTTCCCATTTCTGCTAAAAATTGGACTTCAGGGTTTGTTGACAAAAAGGTTCCTAGCACTGCTGTCGTACACTTCAGTATGGGCACTTAATCTGAAAATAAATAAATATATGCTCTTTAAAACACATAAAATATATGGCAGATATTTTTCAGTGTACAAAAGCTTCAGTTTATGAGTCCATCTGGGGTGTCAGAAGCATTTTGAATGTGGGGGACACACAGTGCTGGGTGAACTAATATTCCAAACGAATAATTATGAAACACGTCCCCCTCAGATTTAATGGTGGCGACGCCCATAGAGTCAATGACAGCATTGTAATAATAAGAAAAACATTACGATCATATATTGGCTGTCCTGAATATTTTTTTGGGAATGCATCGTTTTTTTGTAGCTAAGAACCAGCATTTTCATTAGCCAGAGTCCATTAAATTTAAAAGGCTTCTCATGTAAAACTGCTGAGATGGATTGGAAAATTCCATGAGCAATAACTTCCTGTGTCTTGGATGTTTTGTAGTTCCTCCAATGGAAGGTGGTAAGGAATAGTAGTACTTAGAACATAGAAATGAACAAAGAACTTAGGCACAGTTTAAAGGAAGTACTTTTGTCTCATTAATACCTAGTATGAGTCAAATCATATACATAACCACATTTAACTGAGAGCAAGTGAGCTAAGGATATGAAATCAACAACTGAGCATTTATTTAGGATATAAATGAGTCTTAAAATATTATTTTTTTATAAAGAAAAGTTTTGCTTGTGCATTGGTAGCAAATTATTTAAATTTGTAAATTTATATTTAAAGAGCCTACATGTATCGTGTGCTCAAATTAATGCATTTAGGGTGGAAAACTTCTCATGCTGTTACTCAATCCCAAATTTTCCAGAACAAATTCTGCAGAAAATCCAGCCCTCGGCCACCCTCCCAGACACAAAGAACTTTAGAAAACTTCTGGTGTTCCATGGTATTTTTATTTCTGGGAACGCCTTTAAAATGTAAATTTCCAGCTAGTCAAGCCTCGAAGAGCACTGAATGCAGTTTGCAATATTTTTTTTTTGAGTGTTAAACGAATGCAGGGGTTTTCTTACTAGATCCTACTTAGGTTTCTGGATTATCACCAGATAATAAGTGATTACAAATGCAAGACGAAAAATAACTTTATTGGTGTCACGGGGAAAATGTTTGTTGTCTAGCAACGTTACAAAATACATTTCAACACAATACCTCTCAAAGACAGACAGGCAAACAGACAAATGCTTAGAAACACTACATTGGGGCGGGGAAAATATGATTTTTCGCCTACACAGCAAATGTTTTTTTGTGTTTTTGCATGCAGTACTCTGCCTGTAACTGTGTGTGTTATACACATATAACGGGGCAGATTTCCCTCTGTTGCATTTTTCTGTCTTATCCCTTTAAATTGGTATCAGGCTGCCGGGTTTATTAGAATAACACTGTCTCTGCTTGGCGGCTGACGTCATTAAACTTTCCCATTCCAGTGGCTTTGCTGAGATGAGGGAAGATGCGAGTCTTCACGAGCTAGAGCGCGAGGTAGGGAACAAGCAAGCGTCCGAGGATCTGCGAGCAGGCGATCAGGCACGAAACTGTAAGTGCTTGGTTTTAAAATTTTTGCTTTCAAAATAATCAAAAACAGACATGTTTGCCTCTTTCGGAGAGTACACGTAACTGAAAACATCAGTTAGAAGAATAAACTCTAGTTAATCATATTTTTCCCGCAGCTTCTTTCTTTGTAAGTTGGTGGTTTGTAAGGAAAAAAAGGTAAACAGGTTTTTTTTCGTTGGTTTCCGTTTTGTTTCCCTACCGTCTTTCACATAATATACTATGCTAGTTGTGTTATTTGGGTTGCAGCAAACTTTGCTGCGATTGGTAATCAAAGGAGAAACTGTCCTTCCTGAAAACTCCTAAGTTAATTTGAAAGCAAATTAAAATCGCGAGTGCAAGCTTAAGTTCGACTATCTTGCAGTGCTACCCCTGTTCCATGAATGCTTTGTTCAAAGTGCTTCCAAGTCTGACAGATGTAAATGATAAGTAAAAAACGCTCACATTTCATTCCGTTGAGTCGTGCACCATAAGAACAAACATTCGTGTTTACCAGTGCTAAACATTACCATTTGACTACGATTGACCGGTCGTAAACATTCCAGTAATCCCTGCGGCATTCATACCAATTGCAAACATGTGTATTGGTCGAGATGCAATATTAATAAACGAAACTGAGGTGTAATTTAAACAAACGGAATACCCCATTTCAGCTATCAAAATGTTCTAGAATGTTTTCAGATCATCATATGTATTTGTATGTCCAGCATTTTTATAATGACGATTTATAATGACTTATTTTACTACCAAAGCTTCGTATAAATCACTGAGGTTAATTTTGCTTGCGGGACCTGATTTTTGTTGTCAAAACAATGCTCAGTACCTTCATTATAGCTGACGAACTTGACTGTTTTATAGTGCAGTACTTCTCTCTGGACTAATATTTGGATTTCTTTTGGTATGCCCTTGGCCTATGCGAATTCAGCTTGTTTTCACTGAATGCTCTCGCGTACAGAAAGGGCAACACACTGTTGCATCACTGCCTAGGAAGTGATCTGTGCCCTTTTATCTTAGTGATACTGCGGTCTCCTTTATAGATCTCTCCTTACAGTAATGATAATTACTCCATTTTTGCTTGCGCTGAAATAGCATTTTTGACACATACACATGCATATTGACAATGTTTTTTTTTTTTTACTCAAATAACATATTTTTTATGTTGTTATTTATATAATAAGGCAATAATAAATGCGCCACATACATGTTTCATTCTGAAAGTGTGATTAGAAATAACTGCAGACATATCTGGGTTGTGCTTTTTAAGTGTTTTTTAATTTGCTTTGATTTTGATTTTATTAGACTAAGAAATAAAATAAAGCTTTGAACTTACACTGAAATGTATAAACAAATTATATTGTACTCCCAAGCTTTAATTTTCAGATCCCTGTAATTGTGCATGTACTGTATTTTTTCACAAAATGGGATTGTTTTGTGATGTGTACAGAGCCAGTTATAAGCAGTAATTTCACTGAAATCCCAACAATGCTCCTCCATTACATTAATTGATAAAGGCTAAACATAAACATCAGATAAAATAAGTGCTGTGTATCTCTTGTAAAGTATTAAGAAAATCTTGTGATTTGTTTGAACTTGTTTGCTGCATGTTTGATGAATGTAGCAAGCAGATTTCAATACCTACCAACTGATTTTTGCGTGTGGCTCTATTGTAAGAAGACAATAATGAAGGATAATATGTGTCAAATTAAAACACAATAGCTGTCCTTCCGTTGACAGTTACTGTATAAAAAATTAAGCATGTTTACTAATGGCGGGGGCTGGGGGGGGGTGGAGTTTGCTTATTGAGGATCATATTTGCATTGTGATATGTAGCATGGATTTTTTTAAATGAATAAAGATTAGGATTTATATTGAAAGGCCAAATAAAGTTTGCATTTGGCAGTGACGAGCGTGCACATTTTTTTGGGTTTCGTGCTGTCATTTTTACTGTTTTTTTTGATAGGTGAGCCGCGCAGTGCTCTGGTATGTTTCTGCATGGCTTCCCACCTCCTGTTGTCTCTGTGGGCTGTCTATGCATTTGTCAAGTGCAGCCATCCACCTTAGCGACTGATAATGTTATCGCTGTCAGAAAGTCCTCCCTTCTCTCCACTGTCAATCTGATCTTCATCACTGCATTCCCAGATGTACTCTAACTTATAAATAACCGCCTGTCGGAATTAATTTCTTCATATCATATTTTCTTGCTTTTTTAAGGTCACCTATCTCAGGTGAGTTGGAGGGGAAAACAAATGGGCACTTAACCTATTTGTTTTGCTGAAAGGAAGCTCTGACATTTCAGTTTCCCATTTAATAAGCATGCATTTATATATACATTATTTACATTTTTGAAGTATTTAATTTGTTTTTGTATTCATTTGTAAAACTATTACATCAATACAATATAGCAATTTATTAATAATTTATTAAAGAGGTACTGGCTTAAATTACATTATTAACAAAATACAATATTAACTTCACCACCGGTGTATGAATGGGTGAATGTGAGGTATGAATTGTAAAGCACTTTGAGTATTTGTAGGAGTAGAAAAGTGCTATATAAATGCAGTCCATTTACCATTTTATTAAATGTACTATCAAGAGAATTAGTGTCATAAAAGCCTCTTTTTAGCTTTGGAAGAAAAGTTTATAGATGCATCTGGAAACGGTATAAAGTGTACATTGCGTGTTGATAAAATCAATGATGGTTATATTGATGATATCACAATGATAGTTTGGCCTCCTTTAAATGATGCTTTGTGCTAACATAACTGAACAATGCAATATGCACTGCTGGAGGGTTTCAGCTTCCAAAAACGCCCCCTAAAGCCACTCTTATAAAGAAAGCACTGGGTCAGCCAAGATTAAGATTTATTCATTTTTTGTGGGCCTGAGACTAGTTAACAGTATTGGTGAAAAATTCAGTTGTTTATAAGCAATTATTGTTGATGGATGTTAAGCACATTCCCTGCTCCCTAGGGAAAACTGTGAGTCCTGGTTAGATTGACCACAAATGATGCACTCTTAGGAGCTGCAGGTTGCTCTTATTGGTCAAATAATAGCCATTTAGTTTTACTTTTAAAAGCAAGTGTTCTTTCTTGTAACATCACCCGGGGAAGGTGCGACCTTGACCTGAAATCTCTCGTGGACAAGCCGTTTCATAAGAATTTGCTGACAGACCTTGTTCAGCCAAGTATCTATTTTTAGACTGGGGAAAAGGTGTAATCTTGATTACACTACACTTGAATACTTCATTGCTGAACTGGTGAGCTGGATGAGAAGATGCCCCACCAAGGTTTTATTAAAATCTGTTGCCCGGTGAACGAGCTGGCAGATTTCTTGTCTTGCTTAGTTCCTTGCCAAGGCGACCAGTCTAATTTAAGTCTGCATTGTACTGGGAGAAAGCAAAGCAAACTTTGACTTTTCAAGCAAGAGGAAATGAGGAAGTGTGTCATGGCAGAGAGATTTTATTATTAGCAGAATTTAGGCAGAGCTAATTCATTTGTTAATTTTATTATTTGAATGTTGATCTGTGTTACTGTTTATGATGTATTGGTCATTGATGATTCATTCTGCTTTTGTATAATGGGCATATGTCCTATGTTGGTATTGGACAGTAAGGTTTGTGTAGCTCTTTCAGTAAGTCAAAAGAACATGCTACATATTGAAACGTATATATAAAGAACCATATCTATTGTAAACAATCAATTATATGCATTATATGTAACTTTGCTGTTACATAAAAAAATGTGGCACAGGTTTTGAAACCTTTTTGATGATGGGCGGGGGGGGGACTCCTAACTGTCCAATCCATACCAGGCCAAATTGTGTCAACTGGTTTTCATTCCCTCCTGAAAGTTAAAATGTAACATTCTTAAATATAGATTCTAAACTATAAGAAAATTATAATTTTTTTTTTCAATCTATTATATCCCTTAGTGGTAGTTTTGCAGTCCTAGAAAAACCTTTAGTGGTTAGTGTCAGTAATTTAGTGATTTCAGGAGTTTTTTTTAATGTTAGAATATATTGCATTTCCACACTTACTATTTGCTTCATTTTTTGCTGGAAATGTAGTTTTAGTGAAGGTAGGGAGGTGGTTCTGTCTGTTTCGTTGGGATACTGTGACTCAGAGAATGTGGCGATAACTGTTAAGCACAGTGGGTGGCGATGTTTGCTAGAGTGACTATCCTCTGACTAAGGTTGGAGGACATGGGAGGAAAGAAGGTTTTGGCTACAAGACCAGTCTTTGCACCATGTGAAGGGTAACCAGTTGATTAACAGAAAATAAAAGAATCATTGCTATGAAGTATTTAAGGGCTCATGGGTTGGGGTTGGCGTTGGGTGGACACTTAGCTGACACCTAAGGAAGGGGAACCAATTAAAAATGTGTTTGTCAGCAGTGGGTAGGTTAGGGGTGTATCAGATTATTTGTGGACTAACCAATGAAATGAAGATTTTTGTAAGAAGAGTTGTGTAATTCTTGTTTGGAGAAACACTGTTCTCTGGATAGGCTCTCCTTTTGATTGATTTATAAGTAATAAAAATAAATCTGAAGACACACTGTATTGTTTTTAGCTTTTTACTCTCAGTGGGTTTGGGGAGCTTCCACAGATCTTTTGGGCTTGTCTGGGATCACAAACCTCCCACTCAGAAGACAGGAGAGGACCTCGAACCGGACATAGGCAACTTTAGGAGTTGGAAGATCCTTAGGACCCAGTAAGCTGGGAGCCTGAGATGCTCTTAGGCAAATCCTCTCTGTCCAGTGAATCCCTTCTGATTATAGTTTAAGGAAAATCCGGGGAAGCTTTTGAGTACTGACAAGAGAAGTCATTGTTGCGGTGTTTTCAGTTTTGGCAGTTGTGGTATTGTTATGCTTATTAAATATACTAACAGTCTGGCTGATTAGGATTATTAGACATGTCAAGTGTTTTTATACAGATTTTTCGTATACAGATGTACCTGGGTTCTTAAACTCACAGGAACTCATATTTCTTGAAAGTCGAACAAACCGGTTTGACCGAGAACTCCATCTGAATATCAGAAGTTGAACTGTGAATGCTAGCCTAATATGAATTGTACGTGCCAGGAAATGAGTCATACTACAATGCAATTCCTCTTTGAATGCCTTCTTCACAGACTGGACGATTAACCAAATAAAGCAGTGCAACATTACAGTAACTAACAATAAATAAACCACTAACTTATGTGTCCCATTAGAGCATTTATGTCATTTATTTAAACTTTATTTTATCAGGTAAATTAACTGAAAACCAGTTCTCACTGCTTCATATGATATTTGGGAAAAATAGATTATGCATCGGAATTGCCTGGGATACAAACGTCACGCGTGTAACTAAACTTTTCAGCCAATAAGGGCAAAGGTGTCACGGAGGCGGTTCCAGTTTGTGCAGCTTGGTGAGTGGTCGCAATGTATCTAACCGTAATGCATTGCATCAGGATCAGAATGCGTTGCTTTAAGCCAGCGCAGTAAGCAAGTCGAATGCACCCAATGACCGGACTGGGGAAACAAACTGAAATGCGGACTTAATACAGAGAACTAATGACAACAACTACAAACAGCTGATCACATAGGGGTCCTACATGAGGTTAACGAGGGGGCGTGGCACATGGATGGAGCGGTCGATCGGGGCAGGACAGGGGTAATGTTGGGATCTTTATCGTTTTGGAAGACATTAGGAAAAAAATATTCTGTTTGTTTTATCCTGTTCATTTTGTGTTTAAATGCTAAAAAAATAAAAAACAAAAAAACATTTAGGTGCAATTTTGGGGGGGCCGGGAACCAAATAATTGGTTTTCTATTATTTCTAATGGGAAAAATTCGATCAGAACTCGAACTTTTTAGGATTCGATCTGGAGTCCATTCAAACTGGTGGGTGCTTTAAACCCACCATATATGTGGTGATGGTGATTGAGGGAAGTCATTTTAATGTAAGGTCCTGTTCAGACAGTTCCTTCCATTAGCATTTCCTCAAACCATGGGAGCTGTCACCAAAATGGGTCAGCTACTTGTCTTAAGTAATGTGGAGCTGGAGCTGAATTCATGAATATAAGGATGTTTATTAGGCATTTATAAAGGGTTTGAGATGTGTGTCTTTATACATAAAAAATCTCCTTATTAGGGGGTCATGAATCAATGAATCATTATTTTCTTTAATCGTTGATTTGATGAAACTACAAGGATTACTGCTGGTCACTTCCCCTAGAAGTCAAAAGATTTTTTTTTTATTCACTTGTGGTATTCATTGTTTTCCTTCTGCTTAACTTGCAGAACTATGGGGCTCATAGTACCTCATTTGAATATTAAGAGATAAGCATAATTATTTCTGCTGGGCCACAGCGGATATTGGCCTTTGAGATTTGACCTTTTTAAAGAATGGCAGGTGTGGCATAAAAATAAAATACTAAAGATTGGAAATGATTTGAACATGTTATTGTTCTTGAATCATATTTCACTGTACAGAGTGCAAAAGGGTTTTTTATTGACTCAGTCCTGCAGTGCACAACCTGGGGATGAGAGAGGTTGACAGTTTCTTCAACATTATTAAGTGCTCAATACCAAAGCAAAAATACTTTTTTTTTTTTTTTTTTTTTTTTTTTTTTAGAAATTTTATTATCATGTCATAAAATTAATTGATGAGTACTATACATGCGTTTTGAACTGTTGCTGTAAGGCAGATAATAGAAATATATTTCTGTGAAATATAAAAATATATGCTGAAGCATATTTGTTATTGTGTTGGGAATGCTTATGCTGCATCATTGAATGTCAATACAGGTCTAGCTTTTCTTATAGAGTTACACTACAGATTTTCAAATGTCTGCTGGGGGTCACGGTGGCAGCAAACCATGCCTAGGTCAGTTTCAACCTCTGTATCCAAGGCCAAGGTTCTTTTGAGGAAACCCAAGCTCTCCCAAGTCAACTGTGAGATGTTATCCAACTAAGTCCTAAGTCTGCCTTGGTCCTTAGGCCAGTGGCACAGCCCAGTTTGCATGAGAGTTATCACAGTTTTCATTCAGAATTGACATTTATACTGCAAAAAACTAATTAAAATGACTATAACAGATTTTAAATATAACCTGTTGGTGTCTGGGCCATTGTTGTCTCCTATCTCCAAGGTCGGGGTTTGAATTCCACCTTTGTTCTGCACACATGTTGTTCTTCTATTATGTAGGTTTCTGGAAAACACATGCACTTAGGATAATTAGTATCTCTGATTGGCCAGCAGATTGAATGTTTGTGGACTGTGACCTGACATCCCAAGGTGTACCCCTGACTTGTGCTCTCTAGGGTACATTTCAGTCCCTCTGCAATCACATCCAGCATAGGAAGATGGATGGATGGATGAAAATACATTACAAAATGTGTCCAGAATGCTTGTATTTCCTTGAAATAGGAGATATTTATTTTGAAATGAAAACAAAGCTAATGTTTTGCTCAAAACGCATTCAACAACTATGTTATTTTATTTTGAAACTCTTTTCACTATGTGTACTGGAGCTGCAGCCTCTTCTTAATGCTCTGCTGGTTTATTACTATGATCTGTTGCCTTTTCTTTATTATCATTGGCATATTATTGAAGTTATGGATCCTCCTGTAAATATGTCTTGTGTTGCTTCCACAATGGAACTGTCATTGAGACATTTGTGGGTAATATGCTTTGCCATGGCTCATGGCAGTGAAGTCAGCTCATTGAATAACCCATTCCACTTCTAACCCTTCCAAAGTTCATATTACATGTTTTAAATATGGGGAGATTATGTTGTTCCCTTGCAGTGCCAATGGTAGGCAACTGCTTTGGTTGGAGGTTGGGCACTTGCTTTGGTTGTCAGTGTTATAATGTCAGGCATTTTAGGATATTTGGTATTCCTACCTCATACTCTCTCATTGAATTAATTTGCTGAAATTAACTTCTATTTTAGTAGTCCCCATAGAACATATTTAGCTAACATGAATACATATCCTGGGCTGACTTTGATTAGTGAAAAAACTAAATTTACCTTAAAGGCTGGAATATTTCTAGTTTTTGGGTTTATAGTGTAAAAAGGAATATTGGACTTCATCATCATCAGCACTTTCATCATCAGCATGTTTCCAAATGTATCCATGTGTTTTACTGCCTACTTTGAGTTATAGAAATGTGTGTATAGTGTTAATATGAATTATGCATAGTATCAAATGCACCCTAATGTTTAAACACATGCAGTTTGTAAATAGGCTAAATCCATGATTACTTAAGAGCATTACTTAAGTTATTTCCTCTCCATTTTCCATTACTGTTTACCTGGCTTACTGTGAAAGACCCTTGGCCTTCATTATAGATTCTCATTTAACTTTGAAACTTTCTAGCACATAAACTGTGGTCATTCAGAGATTTGTGTGGCTTATTAGAATAATTTTGTCCATAGATTATTAATACTAAGCTTTCCATAGCAAAATTTGGTAACTTTACAACACTACTCGAAAATACTGTATATATTGAAACTTGGGTAGAAGGGTTTTCATTAGGAGTTAAAAGACGCATCATGATCAATTGATTATCAAGTTGGTACTTCAACTACATCTGCATCAATCTCTAACATTAGAATTGTTAACAATCAATTTTTGGGGGCAAAATCCTCCTTAAAGATACTACTGCTTCCAGATTTCAAGCTGACATGCGCCAGGTAGATACACAAAGTAGCAACGCCAGCACACAAGTTTCTGAAACGTATTGTGAAAAGTGAAGACTCATAAATATTCATAAAGGGAGCTCTACTTGATGATGGTGTTTTCGGGTAACGTCCCTCTTTTA
>JAABNY020000034.1:8722663-8747995 GCA_015164015.2 Brevimyrus niger
CCCCCACCCCCCCCACAACAAGTGAAAATATGAAAAACTCTAAACGCAACAGCAGTGGTTCATAAACTTTGACATCACTTACCACGTCAGAAAGTATTAAGCTCTCGGTGTTCCACCATTATGCTTGAATGTCAAGAACAAATACTGAGTAAGAGCTTCTGCTATTTTCACTGCATGAAGGTTACCTTTTGACATTATTCTCCCTCCATACTAGTGTATGCTGCATGGTGGGTTGCAAAGTGCTGCTGGTGGCAATTTTGTCACCCATCTATCTTCTGTGCCTGTTTGTCCTATGCAGGGTCATGGGGTTCAGGGCCTAGCCCGGAGGTGATGAGTACAGGGCAGGGAGTAATTCAGGATGGGATGCCAAACCATCACGCACTGATGGGCAATTTAGTAATTCCAACTCACCTTGGCATGTTTTTGGACTAGAGGGGTGGGTGGGAACCAGAGCACATGGAGGAAACCCCACAAGAACAACATGCAAACGCCGCACAGGTGGAGCCACGTTGCCATCGCTTCACTACTACACTGCCCCCACGTTTCTCATACTCCTTCTTATGTTTAGTTCTTAGGTGCTTAATTAGATTACTTGTATTGTATGAACTTGTTTCATACCTCCCCTAGATATTTTAGCAGAGCGCAGTTTTCAGTCCACTATGCTTTGGCTTTTGTGATTAATTTCGAAGTACTTCCGCATCATAGACATTATGTAGTCCCATTTAATTTGCTTATTAGTGATATCTCTGATAAATCACTTGGTATCAGCTATAGGTAACATTGGGTTGTCATGACGATGACATGAGCACTGTATTGAACTCAAGACTGCTTTCTGTATTGATGTACCCCTAATATTTATGAAAGATTGAAATAAAGGAGTCCGTCTGCATAATCTCAGGAAGTTCTAGGGAGTCACATTTCCATATTAGTGATAATAATAATGATAATAATTTCACCATTGCAGTCATTTTTTTTCTCCTCTGTCCTTAAACATAACAGGTGTATGTTAATCATATTGTAAGTTTGTTGCACCTAGGCCTAAAGAATATTGAATAGAGACCTGTGTATTAAGGATGTGCAGATCAAAACTAAAATATTCTTTTGATCTGTTCATTCATTTTGAGAATCAATTCAACGTTAAAATACTGTTTTTTTTCCTTTGGTAATTTAAATGGTTTTATGCTTGTTTTATCATAGGGAGCAGGACATGAAGAATTACCAGACTTCCCTTCCCCCCAGCAAATGCTAGTGTTAGGGGTTAGGGTTGGGCTGCCATTGAAAATCAGGATCAGTATAGGTGACTTCTGTCTTGGATCGGTTCGAAAAGATAATTAGTGGTGTCCCCCATCCCTGCTCTGCAGGCTGCATTACTGTCTCAATGAACTAGCTCTGCATGCTACAAGGAGGCCAGTAAATTTGTAGCAGAAATTTCTGAAGGGTTTATCTAAGATCAATGACATTGTCAATGCTTGTGGTGGTGTTCTTTATCATCTGTTTATGTTTATGGGTGGATAAAGTACTGTGTTGTATCACCTTCAGAAATGCGGCAATATCATATCAATGTAATTCTAAATCAATATGTGCAGTAAATTTTATTGTATTTTTATTTTACCCTACTTTTATTATTCAGTCAGATGGTGCCCCCCTCTCCTTTATATCACACTTAAAACTCTACAAGTAAGTAATTGTCTGGGGACTGAAAGGAAAAAAGCCAAGCATATGGAAATGTATTGTGGTTTGCTCATCTATTAGCCCTTTTCTAAGATTTACAGTAGCCTAAATGTAAGAGGTTTGTTGGCATAAAACATGCATATGATCATATGATTTCATTGTTCACTGGTTTTTATTATTTATCAATACTTCGGCTCTGTTGGGAAAAATAGGAAATTGTATTTTTTTGGCTTTGCTTCATCTTTAGAGATAGTGACATGTGACTGCCTGACAATGCAGAGTAGATTATATTTGCATGAGAAATCAGTAGTTATAATAATATGCCATTATTAATGTACAAACATAAGAAATAAGTGCATTTTCAGTTATTTATATGATCCATAAATCTTATTGATAAAACATTACATGTTGATGATTAAAATAATGCAGTGTCAGTAATAGCCTTTTTTGCTTTTGCTTTGATGTCTACTGAAAGCTAAATTATTATGAAATTACTAGAATTAACACCTCAGAAATTTGCATCTGTAGTCTTTCTCTTCATGTTCACATATACATCTAGAGAGCAATGAAGTGTTATCAGACACATTGTGTTTATTCTTTCGATTGAAAAGAGGCAGTATATAATTATTTCGTCAAAATGGTAAATTGAAGTACCTGGGAATTAACGAACAGGCTAATATATAACAATCGCTTTATCATAGTTTTGCAAGGTAAGAGATGCAAATGTACTAGAACTTTGTCTTGGTAGT
Source organism: Brevimyrus niger (assembly GCA_015164015.2). Lineage (NCBI taxonomy): Eukaryota > Metazoa > Chordata > Actinopteri > Osteoglossiformes > Mormyridae > Brevimyrus > Brevimyrus niger. The sequence continues at coordinate 8,725,084 of JAABNY020000034.1, forward strand.
GTTAAATACAATAAAATAAGAGAGATTTGAATATGGAAAAACAGTTGGGTGATATATAAATAAAATATTATATTGTGATTATGAATATTCATATGATCATCAGTTTGAATATCGTATCATGATATAGCTTAAATAATTGTTTCTTCTTGAGTTTAAATCTGAAATTGAATTGCTCCTAAAAGATTTTTTTTCTGCCTATTTCTACCTTTTGTCTCTTCCTTTTGCACCATTCTAGTGTTTTATCAAGCTGTTAACCTCAGTTTCAAAGATGGCGGAAAGAAGCTAGTACTGCTAATTATGTACTTGGGAATGAAAAAACAGGCTAATATATAACAATGGTTTTATTATGGTGTTGCAAGATATAAAGATGCAAGATACTAGGACTTTGTGTTGGTAGTATTAATTAGAATATAATATCATAAATTTGAATGTATTTGTTTAACTTGGTGTTCTACACTGAAAATATTGTATCTGATAATAAATAGAGACTTACACCATTCCAACCTAAATGCCTGTAAGAGTGTATGTTACACTTGTATGCATTTTGCTTTGGAAGCAGTTTTCCCACAGTCTATTCGTAATATATTTGTCATAGTAACAAAAAACAAAGATTACCTTCATCATGCAGAATTTTTGTTTACTATGCTGCCCGAGGCTTACACATATACATGCCTCCCAGTAGTTATTTATTTTCAATTTATCTGTTATGTCTGGAATCATCTGCATTCATTTAATCATCATGTATAATGTTTCATAACAGACAAATGCCTGAATATTTTTACAAAATACAAACAAAGACTTGTTTACTCTTTGAGAAAATAAATGATGCAATCAATGTTTTATACTTTTAACAATACATGCAAAGGCTTTAGATGCTAAACAAAACCTGTGCATTTTTCTTTGATGCAAAAAAATGCTTGACTTAACCACTTCAAAAGTCAAAATGGGTCTGAAGGATGCATATTTTGTGGTTCAGATTTGCTTCAAGGTTGCCTTTGAAATGCAATGTTTGCTTTTCATTTCTAACATCCAAGTATGAAATCTGCCGTTCAAAAGTAGAAAAGTGAAAATTACATAATGAGCTTTTGGGTTCATGGGTTCCTTGAAATGGCGGTTATCCATCAGGGTCACAGCTTTACAATGTTGACTGGGACTGCAGTGTGGAACATTACAGTATACCTAGAACTGGGTGATATGGCAAAAAATTATCACAATATTTTTCCTGTATTGACAGAACAATTAAAACAGATAGTTTCACAATGCTGTTCCATGTAATCTATAAACAATCATGTAATAATCAAAATAATAATAAAAATAACCCTATTCTGACAAATAGAGCGAATACATTAAAATAAATATTAGTAAACAAATACTTATTTTCCTGCAAATTTTACTGTTTACATACAAAATTCCCTATAAATTCCTATAAAATTATAGGTTATTTATTTTCAAGTATCCAAAGAAACATAGCTCAAATGAAAACCATAAAATAATGTAACTATGTGGAAAAACTGCATAATATTGCAAAAATGCTAAACAGCAAACATAAAATAAAGCAGGACAGAACTGACTCAAACAAAAAAAAAAAAAAACACTTATTCAAAAAAATGGCAAATTATTGTTAGATTTTTTTTGTCTGGTGCTGCGAAACGTCATCACACGTCACCATGTCATATGATGCAAAATCCTCGCGAGAGCAAAACGACTTGAGGAGTGCAGCACAAACTGGAACCTCCTCCATGAGAACGCAACTTTGCCCTTATTGGCAGAAGATTTTAGGCACACGCATGACATTTGTATGCCAGGAAGTTCCAATGCGTTATCTGCTATTTCTCCCGAAAAGCACGTAAAGCAGTGACTGGTTTTCAGTTCATTTACCTGGTAAAATAAAGTTTAAATAAATTGCATAAATACTCTAACAGTACTCATAAGTTAGTGTTTTATTTATTGTTAGTTACTGTGATGTTGCTCTGCTTTGTTTAATCGTCCAGTCTGTGAAGAAGGCATTCAGATAGGAATTACATTGTACTCTGTACATGACAATAAAAACTTTGAATCCTTGAAATACATGTATTTGATCTTTTTCCTGGCAGCTATCTTTTTACACAGAGCCACTATTTACAATAGTTTTATTCACTGCTAACAGTTTGTATCAGGAGTTGGTTATTGTGCACGCAGGTGATATTTGTATAGATTTATGTACACCCTTCTGGCAGTGCCGCCATTGCGGTCAGGTCTCACAGACTACGAGGAGTAGAAGTTGTCCGAGTTGCCTGCAGTCAGTTTATACTCCACCCCTGCAGCCGCCGGCAGACCACGCTCCACGTCGCGTCAGCTGCAGACAGACCTAAGCCCAAGTCAAACGTACCCCTTGCTTCTTTAAGGGAGGATGGGCAAAATGACAACGTCATCTGTGATTGGCTGTTGTGCTGGCGTTCAGTAAACCTCTGCTCGATAGGCCATCGAGTTGTCTGTCTTAGCGCATTCTCTAAAACGGAGCAAACTTGGTTGATCGAGTTTTATAGTCTGTGTGTATTGTCGTGATTGTCCTCATTTTTTAACGATAAAAAAAATCAAGATTGTTTTACTGCCCAGCATTAATTATACCCAATGATCTAAATACTTGCTTTTCTTAATGACTATGCCATACTACTTGGCAGCATTTTACCAAATGGGTAAGACGTGTTTTGTTTTTGGAAATGATGAAAGAAAAGACAGTTCTTCATAAGACTTATCTTAGCGGATAAAGAAGAGTCCTTGGTTGTTCTTGGAAAAACTACATATCAAAATGCCATATTGGAACATAGGGAGGATCTGTCTTTCATTTTCGTTCATTTTTGTCATCATTTAAATTCCAGAAATTGAAATACATCCTTGCGTCGACTTGCATTAGCATTTGGGACCGGAACCACCGACATAAGTTAGTTTGGGAATATCTCAATGTTGATGCTGTCCATATTAATACATTACACTAAGGCATACCATATTCCAAGTTAAATATTGGCAGTGGGTCTTTATCCTGCAACTGTTACACTAAGTGAGACACTTGCTACTGTCTTACTACGTCCACTTTCTTGCATCTCTCAAATGTAAAATCAGTGTATAATTATTTACTGTGGACCTCAAACAAACGTGACATGACTTGATCAGGTATAACTCAACATACTGTAAGACTGTGTATCCTATCCATTGTTGGCCTATATCAATAAAAACGTATTTTCAAAATAGGAACCTTTTAGTGTTATGGTCTGATTTGCAGTGAGCTTTTTCATCAGATCTCTCTTATGCTTTTTAATGCTCATTCCTTTTTTTGGCCACAGAATATGACTAATTGACAGTCACATTTGACTTTATTAATAGCTTTCTCATTTATGCCTCATTAAATTTCTTCTCAGAGCAGCTTGTTGATCAATAATCCTCTTAAAAGTGTCTGGAGTTGGTCCATGTTACAGCATAATAGTGCTACACCATAGCATTTTTAAGCTTGACAAATTGTGCAAATATGCTTCTGTTAAGTGGATTAATGGCCTTATGTTGTCATTACAGGGTTGAGATATAAAAAAGCATGTATGTTTTTTGTGGTTTATAGACTTTCAGGTGGATAATATTACTAGTTTCAATTTATTATATATAAAATCTTTCAAACAAGCTACAGAATATCGGATACCAGATTAGGTTTAGAAAGATGTGACTGTTCTGACAATTTAGAGGGTGCTAGTAAACATCAGTAGGAGAAAATTTCAATTGTATGTTAATATATTCAAAGGAAGTAAATGCCCCTCTGTCTGTACAGGTCAATAAATCTATTTTATTTTAATGAGACTTTAATTGGTGACTGAAAATAAAGTTGAGCTTAAGCATTCCCTCCATGCAGACCAATGTTTGTGTGACTGATGTACAAATCAAAAGTTAAGAACATAATTTAAATTGAATCCTAAGGATTGTCTGTTAAGGATATACTGTATCAATGGATCATTACAGGTGAGATGTGCTTCTTTGGTTATTACAGGGGAGACCATTGTAATTGCTACAGTAATCAGTATATTTATGTGAAGTCATACTCAGTTCAGTTGCTGACAATATCTCTACAAAAATGTTCCATTTTTTGTCCTCTCTATTGTCCTGTAGTTAAAGATACAAAGAGAAAATAGTATGTTCTTATTTTAGTCATAATGGCTTGCTTTTATTCCTAAGTGTTTTTTATGTTATTTGTTCATGTTCAGTTTAAATTCCACTGTTCTTATAAATGCATATGGAGTCAATCCATGGTATAATGCAGAATGTTTCCAACGAATCACAGCAATTGCATAAACAGAATGCAATGCGTTGCTGGATATTATCATGTTAGTATAATTGAGGTGGCCATTTTGTTGTGGTTTTATTGTTTGTAACTCAAAACACAGGCTTGCAGTTCTACTTGATGGGGGATTTGAATTTTCATGAAAACATCTTACAACACCCATATATAGGGAAGTATAATCTTCAGGTGCTTTCAGGATTACCAGAGTTAGACGTCTTAAAGATCAACCACTCGGTGAACAGTGATCTTGTCGTATGCCCAGTGGGATATCATGTCTGTCCTTACTCTGCATGATGTCTGATGCTAATATCTAAATCACATTGTGCAGGTATAACACAAGGACCATGATAGTTTGCTTAGCTGAGATGAAGTTTGGGTGGTATCTAATGATTGATGACCTAAACAAAATAATTACAATAATTTATTTAGAATGAGCACCCACTATAACTGAATAATTATTTCTAGATTGCTATGTAAAGCCAATTTTGATTGGACACTTGGCCAGTCATAGCCTCTAGGAAATCATTTGTTAGCATTATGTACTCATATTTTGTCTTCTTTCCAATTATAAGTAGAAACTGACTGCCATGCCAAATAATAATACATATTACTTTTACAAAATCTCATTTACTGGAAAAAATACAACAAAAACTACAAAACAATATGGATAAGGAAGGTTAAACAACTGATTACTGAGCTATCAAAGGAACCACCTTGGTAATTGGTAAATATTTGCAATCCACACTGTGCTGCTTCTGTTGTATGTCGAGCACAGAAACCCTTTATGGTTTATGTAAGCGAAGCGGATAATTGCTGACTTGCCAGATATTATGAGGATGTGATTTTACTGAGTTGGGGCTTGCACGTTGTTGAATGTGGACGGTAATATACAAAAATTGAGTGGGGGAGGGTACACCTGCATACAGGCTGTGGGTATATAATATAGACATGGATGGACTTGGGAAAGTTTTTCAAGTAACAAGAGTTTGAGTCCCATAAGAACAAGCAAAAATTCAAATCTTATCCATGTGGCAAGACTATGTCCAAATCGAATATCACAACTTTGCAAGAATGTATATGATTACAATATCTAATGAATGAATCTATATTTGACAACATATTACCTAAAGGGCATTAGCTTTCCGTGAGTGGTTTCGGTTTAGATGAAACTTTGTATTTGGCTTAAATTTTGTTGTACCGCTATTGAAATATTAAGCTTGTGCTCATAACTATAGCTGACAGTTTTTTAATGGTAAGATATACCATTAAACCATAAATACGGAACATATTATCACAGGGCAATGTTAGGAAAATATAAAAATGAAAAAATAAAAAACTTAGTAGCATGGAACTAGCTAAGTTGAAACCCCCAAGCACAGTCCAAAAGACACATTTAATTGGCTCCACAATTCTTGAAATGCTTGAACAGAACACGTGTAATAAATGTGAGGAAAACATTTTTTGTATGCAATCTATGTTTATTAAATGTTTAGCTTTTAAATGTTAAGGCAAACATGAATGAGGATATTCTATCTGGAAAACAAAATAAGAGTGAAATGTGGGTGGGTATAGAATTCTCTGGTTAGTGTGCAATGTTCTGTGTGTACTGTGTCTTACCATCTTGATTGCGGTGGATCATTGTTAGAAACAACTTACACTCTCAATTTCTGACTGTTTAAAAACAAGTGTGCCAATGATTCTTGTTCTTTTGCTCTCATTTTGTTTTCTTATGGAGTTACCTTAAAAATAAAATGACCATTTTGAGAAGCAAGGCAGCTCTGTACTCTACATTTAAAGTGTTTTGGGAGGCTTTTTTCTTTTTGGGTGGAGTTGTGAATAGGAATGTGTAAGAGAAATATGTGAAAGTGCAGTTTGGCCTTCCCACTAATCCTGGTGAGGAATGTAACATAAACATAAATAGTTTTTGTGGTTCCGTCAAATATGTGTGTCTGACAAATGAACTACATGGGTTTATGAAAGCAGTTTTTAATTTGCATATGGTTTACATTATTAGATTAGCGCAGCCTTAGGGAAGAAGCAGATTCTTAAATGTTATTACTTTGTTTTGTAATGGGTTCTTTAAACATACTGAGATCTTTTGTAAGATTTCGAAATTTGGTTTGAATTTCATTGTCACATTTTTTTATTTTCAGTTTTTTAATGTAGTGTAACAGTTGATTATTTAATTTTTGGTCTTGCAGAAATATCTTTAGTAATTTAGTATGCAACAACTCATTTACAACTTTTCAATATTTTACTGAAGTTAATCTTCACGTCACCATTATTCAAAGATATGTTTATAGATTTATAAACTGCGAGTTAGACAGGAAGCAATAAAGTATGAGCCCAAACACAGCTGGTGTTAGTCTGAATAGTGACTAGAATTACAGGTCTCTGAGTCTTTTATATTTTCTTGTTAAAGGAGTGTGTGTTGTTAGTGAAAAATAATATATATTGTGAGGCATTATGCTCTATCCCATTCTTCTAGGCTTAAAATTACTTGCATGCTTTCTTTTCTTATTTCATGCTGCTCTGATGTATTTTCCATCACACCCTGCTGTAAAAATACGTTAGAAGTCATTGGGCTCCAATATGTTACCATGGCAGCTATGTTTTTGTCTAGGTTTATTATAATGAAAAAGATGTGGCAGTCTTTTGGCGTTTTATTTTCAGATCCAAATCACAAAGCTGTTGTTCTCTTCTGTAACTTTGTGTTTGTGCCCGATATTTTATTAGTCTTGGTCAACCATAAACCATTAAAAAAAAAAATTGAAATTAAATACTGTATATTAATGATGCTCATATAATATGTTTATTTTGCAAATAGGATACATTGTTGCATCATAGATAGAATTGTTACCTTTTTCAAAGAGGTTTGCCCTCAGCTATTTCTTTACTCACCAGCATGGTACTACTTCTTACTTGATTTTGTTAACTGATGTCAAAATATGCCTATGCCAGTATGCCAATGTTGCCCTTTTTAAAAACTTTTTAAAAAGTGTGTTTCATGGATTAATTCATTTTATATAATTGTATATACTTATCTTGTGACAGTGCTGCATTGTTTAATATTTTTACACATTTTTTAATACCCAGGTTGAGAGAATTTTTTTATACATAAGATGATAAAAAGGTCTTTTGTATTACTGTGCCAATGTTTTTGTACATCTTCCAATTTGCCGCATCTTCCTAATAAAACAAGGTGCTCCTGGCAACATTGTATTTATATGCTAAAAGAGCAAGTTGCTATGCTCTGCCTATTCTTAAAAGAATATTAATCATATTCAAACAAGAAAAAAACCTGATCGATACCTAGAAATAATGAAAAAGAGAGGTTTGGGGCACTGTCAATGATCTAAACCATGCCTATATTTCTTTTGTATAATTTTTGTTTGTTCAGCTCTCCAATGGTAGCTTTCTTTTATGGAGTTATCAGTGATTTATAGACCTATTACCACTGAACAAGGCAATATTGAAGCACTTTATCTTTCATTTGGACTGAATAACCTCTAAAAATGATTTTAAAATTGTACTGTTAAAAATAACATTTTTAACAGCACTTAAATAATTTCTTGCTTGGCAGATTTGTATCAAAAAGAAAGCCTTCATCCTCCATACATGTGTGGCATATTTAGGCCCAGACATGCACTTGGGCAGACTGGTACCTTACCATTGCCCATAGTGCATGTGTACCCTGGGTTGGACTGGACCGCTGTTCAGGGAGCTCTATGATGCCTGGCAGAAGCTTCCTTCCCAGGATTTTGTCATTTAAAAGCTAATATGATTGGATTTTATATTTATCTCTACAGTATCTTCGTATTCTACCTCCTTTATTTACTGTTAGCCTACATATTGTGTTTTTTTGCCCCCCATAAATGTCTATTGACTTAAATCATGAATAGTTTGCCTCATACAACTGCCCCCCCCTCCCCGTATCCATTCTCCTGTGACTACTCCTCTGCTTCAGTTTGTTTAGCATGGATTTTAAGGTCCAAATGAATGCCCCTCTACTCATTTGCTCCTTTCGTATGTATTAAGTGTTGGTTTTCTGTGTGTGTGTGTGTGTGTGTGTGTGTGTGTGTTTGTGTGTCTGTCTGTCTGTCTGGAGACTTCCCTCCGAGACCTGAGTGGGAAATGAATATGCTTTTGGTTCTGATTATCTGTGTTTTGACAAGTCACTTCCTCCTTCAGGTGGAACTGCGGCAGGTCACAGCGACTCACAGCAGAGCCACAATTCTCACCAGCATGAACAGAGCTTTTAACAGGAAGAAAGGTCAGCACATCCATCTTCATTTCTAAGCTGAACTTCTGTGTACTATGAGTTTTTCCTTGGTACCATGACACTTGAATTGGAACTAAGGGAAAGGTCAGGCTTTCTCTCTTTCTCTCAATTTCTCATTAACCATCGTACAGTATCACTCTGTCTTCTGTCCAAAATCTATAAATGGGTTGAAATGTGTATGCATGTATACCTGTATATGCAGATGTCTGCTAGGATAAATTTAAAACCTACTTATTATAGTTTGGTCATATTGTGCATTATGGTGCTGCACAAATGTGTCAGTTTGCCTTGGTTATCCTCCATCTTTTACAGTTTTTCTCGATTTTGCTTTGCCACATTTCATGAATTATACGTAACATTCTGAAGACTATAAGAGCATTTTTTAAAACAGTTTATGCATATAGCGCACATTTTTAGATGTTTCTTACAGTTACCATTTGGCACAATATTCAGTTGCTTTAGTTTTTTTTGGTGAAAATACATTATATAGTTTCCCATTATAATAATTTTACACCCAAATAACACATGTCATCATTGTGTTAGCCATTACCTGCAAAACAGTTAACCAAGCTTTCAGAATGATTTGAAAACATATAGTGAAACCCGCTTATAGTGATCAAGGTGATAGTGATCCACTGCTTATATGGATCATAAAGCTTGGGACAAGATCCTGTACAAATGCTGTTTAAATAATTTGCATATCAAGTAGTCTGCTTACAGTGTTCATTTGGGGTCTTTTTATATATGACAATATACTGAAAAAATTAAAATTGCTTTTTATTAAACAAAAAAAAAAACTTTATCTTGATAAGCCTTCTTTGCCTTGCAGTAACCCATCTGCTTCTGGCTAGCTACCTGAGGCTAATGTTGGGTCCACAGAAAACAGGACCGGGAAAAAGAATTTTCTCTCTATGACAAGTACAGACTCATTGAAGCTTATGAAACTGCCAAAAACTAGCCACCGAGATGCAATGGTGAAAATACAATAGGCCATATTTCATGTACAATATTACACTGTATTGAAGCGGCAAGCAGATTTAGGAATCGTGGCAACAGCAAATGAAAATTAAGAGGGGCGGGCAGTTCTTTACCTTACTCTTAAAGGGGACCCCGCAACAATAACATGAAAGGCGTCAAAGACCAGGATATTGTGATAGACCAGTGTGAAAGATTTCCATAGTGTCCAAAATCTCAAGTGGCACCCAATGATTTTGTTGTCATTTTACTGTTTTTGTGTTATATAGTGCTGTGTGACTTTTTTGTTTGTTATACTGTATCTTGAGATCTGAAAAAGTTACATGTGCATCTGCGTGCTTTCTCTTTATATACTGTGATGTAGAGCCTTGCAACGTTGAAACTGATGTTTTTGACAGGAATAAGTATAACTTTGCTAATGAAAAATGAGCAGTCCGTGACAATACAGTACATGCATGTCTTGAGAATGAAATGTCCTACATCACATTTATGAAATGTGCCAAAGCAATTTAGAAACACTGTATCTATGAGAGCCAAAATTTTTGATATATTGTTTAAATGTCAGTGTAGGTATGTTCATGAGATCCAAAATTGTGAATGATTGTCATTCCCACTTTCTCCTTGTCAGTGACTGATCATTTTTCTTTAGCAAACTGATACTCATTCATGTCAAGGCTTTACAGTATGCAAAGTTCACTGGCAAGACAAAGCAGTCGCATGCACATGTAACTTCTTCAGTTATCAAGACACGGTACAATAGCAAACAAAAAAGTCACACAGCACTGTATAATACCAAAACAGTAATATGACAATACAATAACAACAAAATGATGATAAAATCATGTACTATTGGATCCAAAAACACAACAATGCTGTATCACAATACAATCATTTATTGTATATATTTTTAAATCACAATGATCACTTACATATAGTTGTTAGTGTAAAATTATTACAATGGGAAACTACATAATGTATTTTCACAGACAAGACTAAAGCAACTGAAAATTGCGTCAAATGACTTTAAGAGACCATTTGAATATTTGTACAAAAACATTTGGAAATTTTTGAGAAGCAATGAGAAATAATGGTGTGCTGTGTGGAAGTGACATTATAGTGTGGGGATTACACTTGTTGTTTTGCAAATGTTATTGTCATTTGAGAAATGTTCCATAGCTAGAGAATAATCAGTCAGGAAGTTGAATTTAGTTAAAGTTTTATTTAAAAAGAATGAATGAATAAATAGAGACGGAAAGACAGAGATAAGTAATTAACTTGAATGAATAAATAAATGCAGCAACAAACAACATATTCTTGATATGGTTGACATTGCTGCATTATCCTTGATCATACTTATGAGATCATGTACTTTTTATGTATGTTCCATAAGTTACAGAAATGAAAATTCCTACTTTGGATATCTAGAAAGTATTTAACTTTGGATCCTTGCAGAATTGCTTTTGCAGTGGCGAAAAGCAAACAAATGATTTCAATTTGAAACCCCTATGCTTTTCATAATGCACATGTTAAACCTACAAATGAATTCCCAGGCCTTTTCCTAAACTCTCAAAGATCTTGTATTTAAAAGACTGTCAGTAAGAAGATGATGTCTTGAGCTGATGTTTTATTCATAGCTAGTTCAGGGCTGCCTCTGGTCTATGCGTTCTGGTCCCTGGTTGCATTGGGAGACTTTATCAAATCCAGCAGGCATTACTTTGCATTACATCGAATATTTAACTGTTTATGTGCTATAGAGTCTTTGGTGTTATAGTATTGAGGATGGATGGATGGATGGAGTTTCTAGAGCTTTCATACGTGGTAACAGCCTTATGTAGATTGAAAACAAAGGTATTTTTATATCTGTTTTTCACACCATATTTTTTTTTAGTTGTGAAGCTATAAATTTAGGATTATATGGGGGAAAAAACTTTTAATTAACCTTTTATATATTTTTTTGAGCTAAAACAAAGAGCAAAAGCTTACATTCGGAACAGCGTGGAGCACAGTGGGTTCAGACTCTCTCTCTGTGATTGGATGGTCACTGGTTCTGATCCTGTGGTCTGCAGAGTGATTTTCGCTGTTGGGCCCTTCAGCAAAGCCCTTAACTCCAATGGCTTCAGGGACTCGCTGACCCTATTTTCTCAAATGTACCTTGGTTTGGATTGAACCATCTGCTAAATATAAAACTGATTTTTTTTTCCCCATTGTGCAATCAAAATACAAATTTCTCAGACTACGTCTGTACCATGTGTCTAAGTAATCCAGCTATGTTTGAAAGTGCAAGGAACAGGATTCATAATGATTTTTTTGTGGGATCTAGAATTGCAATAACTGAAAAATAGAATACGAGCAGATTATCTTTGTGGGACAAAAATAGTACACTTATCATGCTACCTTTGTATGTGTGATTTTCTAGCTGACATAAAATTCAAATTCAATCATCGTAACTGTATTTCAGCAATGGGCATTAATTTATATAGTACACAATAGGAGTGCTAGATAACCCTCTACTGTCATCCTCCCATTATATAACATCCTGTCATATTTAAATGCCCACATACACTTTTCTAGATTTTTCTAACCTAACTCTTTTACTCAGTTGTTGACCTTCCTAGCTGCAGAAAGTAACAGTGTTCTTTTCCAGCTTCATGCACGGTGGGCTTACCTCTATTAATCAGGCTTTTGTGCTGACAGAGGGAAAATGCAGCCTGTCTGACTTCAACTGTACTTCCTGCACCCAGTCCATCAATGGAATGTGCTGCTCCATGGAAGAAAGGGGATATATTAGCCCTGAGAGCATCACACTGAGAGAGTTTGACTTTAGGTATTTAGCATATTTTACATCAAGGCCATTAGATTTCCAAACACCACGTAATTGGAGATACCCTCTTCATTTTCTGCATAGAAACATTACTGGAATAGTAATCTAGAAACTTCCAAGAAGTTTTTTTTCCTTAGCTGCTTGAAGATTGCTTGAAGTATAAACCATTAAACATTAATTTCAGTAAGGAAAAACAATCAATCTTTCTGTGACTTGTACTTCAAAATAGAGAATATAAGAGAGAGAGGGTTGTATATTTATAATTTTTTCATGCCTTATTTTTACTGAATATTCAACCATGCTCAATGACAATGACATTTTTCACTGAAAGCCAAAATTATTATTCCTTAGTTTATTACAGATTTAACAACTGCATCATAATGATTTTTATTTTTATGTGTGTCAGAGGGCGTGAGTGTCGAGCAGGCAATAGAGGCGAGAGCAGCCAGGTTGAAGGACGAAAGGGGTTTATTCAAACGAACAGCCAAGATGGGTACTCACACATGTAATAGACCACAATGACAGATCTGGGGAAACTAACAGAGACGCGGACTAAATGCACAAGACAAACTGAGTTTAACGAGCAACAAGCGAGAACAATCAGGCAAAAACAGAAGGTGACGCGGTGGGCGGGGCACACAGAAGGATCGGACGGAGCTGGGCGTGACAATGTGCTTGATGTTTGCGAGGAAATAGCATAATTTAAATTTTGTATAATTTGAAAAGATTATGGGGTGGTGCAGTGGCTAGCGTGGTTGCCTCTGAGGACCAGGGTTCGAGTCATTGCCTCAGCTCTATGTGTGTTGAGTTCATGTTTAGTGTCATCTTGGATTTTTCTCTGGTTTTCCTGCCCGGTCCAAAAACATGCCAAAGTAGAAAACATGCCAAAGTAGACTGGAGCTATAAATCAGTCAATAGGTGTAAATAATGTCTGTGTCCTGCGATGGGTTGGTGATCCATCCTGAGTTATTCCCTGTAGTAGTTTCCAGGATAGGCAATAGACTGCATAACCCTATATACTACAGTATTATTACAATAGGCAGCCTTCAAAAATAATGTGTATATATATATTTTTAAATTTCAGATAAATCATGGATGCACACACCAGAAGCCCTTGTGAAGCATTATATAGCATATAATGCTAAGGTATGTACTGAATGGTCAATGATGGCCTCAATGATTTCTAAGTAATGCTGTTACTGTTTGTTGGATCTACAAATTGTTGAAATGAAGCATTTAGCCATTATGCTTCCAGTTTTTCAGAAGTGGTGATTTAGCGTATTCTCTTTCCCCCCTTTTTATTGCAATAGAAGTACTAGAATTGCTGATTCAATACTTTAATTGTTGCTGTTTTTTTTTTTTAACAACAATGCACAAAGTGACTCAGTAGGCAGCATTATGGCTTCTGTATATTCTAACGTTTATATGAATTTTGGTCTGGTACTCTAAGTTCTTCCTAGAAAATAAATTATTTACGGTAGTTGAAACTTTGTAAATTTTTATGTGCTGTGAAGGACAGGTAATCTCATAATGCAGCTCAGTGTGTTTTAAATCCTTCTACTCGGAAGATTGAATTAATGAATTAAGGAGAGAGCGGAAAGAAGGCCAAAGGTGACAGTGTCCAGTTATGGGTGACAAGCAGCAGGCCAGTTCCAGCTGCCCGTTTGTCATGGCTGCACTTCCAACAGCTGCATAGTGTTCAAACAGAGTGGCGTGGAAGCTCCCTTTGGGGCCATCTCCAGCTCTGTGTGCACTCATGCTGGCCGGATCAGCTTGCTCATTTCATTGAAAGCTAGCTGTCATGTTCATTATTAATATTTGTTCTTGCTTCTGTGCTCTTGATGTGCCATAATGTGCCATCTAATAGATAACAAGGGAATTTTCCACATATTGATATTCATATAGTTTCACATATTCACAAAAATGGAAACTTCTTATATTAGTTCTTACTCCTATTTTTTTTGTTGCTTGAGTTGAAGTAATTCATTACTTTTTCTCTGTAATGTCTAGTATTGACTGCCCAAATAGTCCATCAGCTTGAATTTACGTAATCCACGCGGAAGTTAATCAAGTCTTTAAAGGAAATTCACCTATATATTGTGATGTACAGTGTAAATAAATTAACCTCACAATTGAGAAACCCATTTTTACTTTTTCTTTTATCAGAGTTCTCAAGTCTCATGCATTCTCCATGAGACACATTCATCTCAACCAGTTCACATGCTACACCTTGTGTTTCTCAGACTGTGAAGTAAGGGACAACGCCCACTAAGGTGTCACGTTGTATAGCATTAAGGGCTGATGCCCACACATACGGAGTGGAGTTCATAGCCGTCCTGTGTTATACAAAGTCAATAGCCAATCAGAAAATAGCATTTGTTGTTTCCAAGTGAATTCCAAAATAAGTCACACGTGATTCTGCTGCAGGCATGTTATTACGTGGATACACACATACACATGGAGATCAGACAGAAGTGGATGATCGAGATCTGATGAATGTGGCAGGCAGGGTTCCCAAATGTCAGGCATCAACTGACATGTTGTGTCCTCAACACTCCAAACTTTTAATGAAACCTGAGAGCCCTGCTTTTATTATGAATCTCTTTATTGTATACTAGTTCCTTGGAAGCACAGAAGTTGATCAACCTAAAGGCACAGAAGTTGTAAAAGATGCAGTCCGAAAGCTCAAGGTATGTGGTGATGCTTTAAACATGTTACGTAGGCATGTTTCTCAATCCTGGTCCTTCGGAACCATTCTCTATGCTGATTTTCAGTCCAGGTGAGTTGAATGAATCCCATAATTTAGTCACATTAAACCGATAGGTATTTCAGAATACATTATACATTATTCAGTTGTCTTAATCTTAATTCTTGTGATTAGTAACTGTAATTATGAAAAATTACTCTGTGTCTAAATATTTGCTTTGCCCCTTCAAGTGAATAAAGCAGTGTTCATTATTTAAATGAATCAACGATTGCACATTCATTACCCTTGACTATTCAACCAAATAACTGATAACTCTAAATAGAATTACAAAGTTTTATTAACAAATAATGATAATTTCATTTGCATATGTTGATTTTTGATTGGATTAATTTGAATTGAATCCATGGTAGTGACATTTTTTAAAGTGATTTCAGTGTGATGCATTAAACTTGGTTTGGCATTATTAAGAGCGCAGCTGGACCAAAAATTAGCATAATCAGTTTGTTATCAAGGCCTAGTTTGAAGAACACTGGCTTCAAGTTTGCTTTCACATGCCTATGGTACATATTGTTGATGTATTAATCACATTCTTTTATTGCAAACTATATGCACTCAGTTTTTTGTAGTGGTTCTCTTTATCCCACGCTACTTATTCAATTTTAACAATCTAACGAATCATTTTGAAGCAGTATGTTTTCATTGTTCCTTCATCCCTTAAGGGGTATAAAAAGCATGATTTCCGTTGCTCCTTCATACCTTAATACACGTTATTTTTTCATTGCTCTATTGACTCTTGAGATTTAGACTTGACTGGCATTAACTCAGGCTTCTTTGGTACAGAGTGGTGATCAGTTGCCATGAAAAGACTGTGGTAGGTCTTGGAAAGTATCACCCATTATGGGAGGACTACTATATATTATAATTAGGGCTATCTGAAAGTAAAATATCCTTTTCATTCCTCACCTTTAACTGACCTTTGATTTGTTGCTGTCTTGAATTATATTTGCACCAGCAGAACTATTTATTTCCTGTCACTGCATAA
This sequence comes from Brevimyrus niger, assembly GCA_015164015.2. NCBI lineage: Eukaryota > Metazoa > Chordata > Actinopteri > Osteoglossiformes > Mormyridae > Brevimyrus > Brevimyrus niger. The sequence goes on from JAABNY020000034.1 coordinate 8,741,211, forward strand.
GCCCTTGACCTGCACAGTGACACATGGGAGTGGAAAAAAGGAGTACAACCCAGATGGGATGTCATCTGCATACACATATTCAGTATATTTACACATGTAGTATATGTAACTAGAATTACATTTAGAATGAAGAGAATCTTAAACATTCCAATCTTATTCAGACCAAGAAAATGATATAGGTATTGCTAATGTACCACCCCTATGTACACCGATGGTTATGTGTAAATCCCTTTCTGTATTTTACATGTCTGAGGTCTGTAATTATGTACTTTTTATTAGGTGTTTAAAGCTTCCTCTAGAATTCTGCAAATTTGGTCCCCAGCAGAATGATGCATCTATTTCCTCCTGAGACCCAAGGAAAAAACTGTTTTTCAATTTTAGGTCATTTGTCTTTCGAGGAAATAAGACATCTTACAATTTAGATTTTTTCTAATTAATTTTTATTTTTAATTTCACAGCATGTCCTCTTTAGTGTATAACAGGAATAAATATGTTTCCTTACATCAATGAAAAGATAAATGCAAAAATAAAATGTGCACTACAATGGACATAAATGAATGGGTGGGATCTCAGGAGGATATACACACCTGTACCTGTACAGCATGTTAAACAAACCGAAAACTTACGCTGCCAATCAAATATGATAAAAAGCCTTATTCACAGAATTACATTAACTTGCCATGTTAGGACTTATGCTCATGTGCAGTTCAAAACCTCACTGGTAAATATGCTGTACAAATATAATATATATGTATATGCCCCATTACACCAATAACCAAGTAAATTTAAGCGTAACCTTTGGGCAAAAAATAGCGTGACCAGTGCAATACAACAATTCAATACACAGTATAAAGATGCTAACTATTTACACACTTACCAAATATACATATGAACAAAGGCAATTTAATTCGAAAGGTACCTGTGGAAAAACCCTTTAACTGCAAGCCAAAAAGTCTCCGATTTGTTTTTATAAACTTATTTAGGTTTGTCCGCCAGTAATTAACTTAAACAAAAGGGTAACCAAAAGCCTATATGGAGGCTCAGGCTCGGTATTGCCTAAACAACCCTTGTGAGCAAAATGCCAAAAAAAGAAATGTGAAACAACACAAATTCACGTGGTCCCATAATTGTGTGGCACCTATTCACTCTTGGCCGATACTGGGTTGTAAAGTCCAGAGGGTCTTTCAGTGCAGGGTTGATGGAGAGAAATCATGATGCAATATTCATCAGGTCCCGCTGTTGTGCGTTTTCCTCCCAGATCTGAGATAGCAAACTTTCAGCTGTGTCCCTTGGCCAACAAATGCAGCAGCTATCCACGGGCAGGATAATTTAACTTAAGGGGACTATTGAACTCTTGGCTGAAGTACAACCTTTATGTAATTACTTTATCCACTATACAGTTCTGCTTGTCATCTAATCGACTACTCATTACTGTAATAGTAAATAAAATTCCAAATAAAATGTCACGTATTTTTTTAATAATTGATCCCCGACACTTAAACTGTTGTTGCTTTTCTCCATCTTCTCTGTCACTTTCCCCACGCCTTCCATGACACCTGGACCCCACCTTAAATGACGATTTGACCGCAAAATACATAAATTACAATAACATAAAATGCAATATGATAAATTCAACACAAACTTAATTAACTACAATTGAAAAATAATATTTAGTAAACGGGTTACACAAGGCACCTTAAAGAAAATTTGAATATATTAATAATTATCATTTAATTTGTTTGTTGTTTTACCCAGAAGTTTGAATGGTGATCATGCCCTCATTTGTGATACTGTTTCATTTAATATTTTAGTTTTGCTTTTTTGTAAAAGTTACTTTTATTGTTTTGTCTTAAAAGAGGTGTTTTGAATTTAACACTGATTAAATAAACTTTGGTCTATCTACAAAGTGTTGTCTTGAAAAATTGTGCCCAACTGAATAATAGCCTCCAGACAAACACTGTTAATTAAAACTGTACCTGTGGAGATACCTTTGTCTTAAACATCTTGCTCTATCTAATCACTTTCTCTCAATCTACCTAGCTCACATTCTGTAACACTGTAATATATGCCTATTGGCTCAAAGAAGCTGGCCGACTTCCATTAACTGAGGCTAGACCAGTGGTCATCCAAACTTAGTGTCATGCTATAGTTCCAAATCCAGTGATTTTTACATGGTATTTTAATTGTGCTTATTGTGTGTGGATTGGCACATTGATTTTTTTAAATGCTGTTTGGAGTCAGACTAATAAATTAACATCACATGTAGCCATTAAACCATTCCTGAAATTTAGTGTTTCATACTGATTTACAAAAGGGAAGAGTTCCCATTTCCATCCATTTATAGATTTTCCAACCAGCTTATCCTACTGGGTCACGGGGGAGTTCCCATTTCATTAAGGTGTATTAAAATAGTTGAATACTCTTCTCATTAGTCACTGTGCTTCTTGCTCTTCGTTTCCAACATACAGTGGTACCTCGATTCTCGAACTCACGAGAACTCGAATTTTTTGAAAGTCAAACAAACCAGTTTGACCTAGAACTTGATCTGAATATCAGAAGTCGAACCGCAAACACTGAAAAGTTTGAGAACTGAGGTACCACTGTATTTCTGGGTCTCATTTTCCTGTTAACTCTTTCTCTCTGTGTTTTTTTCCACATTTCCCACATTCTGGTCTATTTTACATGCCAGTGGAATTCAAGTGTGGAGTTCAACTCTAAGGTAAGAACTAAGTTGTGTTTAGCATTAAAGCTCTTCCTGTGGTGGGCTGAACTCCACACTTGACTACTGCGGGCATCTGTCGGTCTCTACATTAGTTTCATGAGGTAGCCTCTTGCTTTTCCACCTGTCCTGAATGAGTTCACACCTTCAATCATTTGGCAGATCTTAAAATTAGGTAAATACAACTCACCACCACCACATAGCATATTACACTGTGTCACTATTCATTTATCAAAAACGAAACCAAAATGCATTGCTGCTTCCATAGGAAATAAGAGGCGTAACCAGGTGCAGCTAATCAAATGCACTTAATTGATCATCAGCATGTATGGCCACCACTATAAAAGCAGACGTTCTGGCAGTTTGCTGGCCCGGAGCATTCAGGTGTGTGCGTTACCACAATGTGAAGGAAGAAGGACACCAGCAATGATCTTGGAGAAGCAATTACTGTGGCCCATCAGTCTAGGAAGGGTTATAAGGCAATTTGCAAACAATTTGAAGTCCTTCACTCTGCAGTGAGAGAGACTATGCATAAGTGGGAAAAATTGCCAGGAGTGGATGTCCCAGAAAACTCTCTCTAAGGTCAGACCGTGCGATGCTCAGAGAAACTGCAACGAAGCCAAGAGCTACATCTCAGACTACAGGCCTCAGTTAGAATGGTAAATGTTAAAGTTTGTGACTGTACAGTTAGAGAAAGACCTAAGCAAGTAGGAAGAAAGTCTCTTCTCTCTAAAAAGAACATGGCAGCACAGCATAGGTTTGCAGAGTTGCATCTGAACAAACTACAAGACTTTTGCAGCAATGTGCTTTAGACCGATGAGACCATAGCGGAGATGTTTGGTCATAATGCACAGTTCCACGTTTTGGTGAAAACCAAACACAGTATATCAGCATAAACACTTCATAACAGTTGTCAAGCACGGTGGTGGAGGGGTGATGATTTTTTGTTTTTCAGCCACAGGACTTGGGCACCATGCAGTCATTTAGTCAACCATATACTCCTGTATGCCAAAGTATTGTAAAGTCAAAATTGATGCCATCTGTCCAACGGCTCAAGCTTGACTGAAATTGGGTCATGCAACAGGACAATGATTCCAAGCACACCAGCAAATCTAAGAGTTGGCCAAAATTCCTCCACAACAATGTGAGAGACTGTTGAAGTAATCATTTTCTGTATGACTATAAGTTATTGATGATAAAGGTACAAGCTATTGAATCATTCCTTAATTTCCTTCAGGATTATTAGTGTCTGTCTGTCTGTCCATCCGATTTACCAAACAATCAAATAAATATTGACACAGCGGAATATGTTGTGTGTTGTTTTACACCTGAAGTTAGTTTTAAATAATTTTAGAACCTGGCAAGGACCAGATGATTTTTACAATTATTATGTCATGATACATGAAACTTTCTTTTTGACATGACTGTAGATTGAATGAATGAATAAATGAACATGTTGACATTGCTGCATTATCTTTGAGATCATACTTGTGATGACTTGTGACCTTTTATGTATCTTCCATAGCAGTTACAAAAGTACAAATTCCTACTTTGGATATCTAGAAAGTATATAATTTTTGGAACCCTGCAGAATTGGTTTTACAATGATCCAGAGCAAACAAATGATTTCAATTTGAAACCCATATGATTTTCATAATGCACATGCTAAAAAACGAACTCCTCAAAAACCACCTCTATTGAGTTTGACTGGTAGTATATCTGGCCATCATCATCGTCGTTGTCTGTCATCCATCAGTCATCCATCAGTCATCATCATTCATCAGTCATCGTACTTATTGTTGCTTTATTTGTTTAAAATAATATTAAGTTATGTTTGAAGTTATGGTTTGGCTTGAATGTGGAGTTTTTTGTTACCCAGATAAACTGGCACATTGTTTGTTCTTTACTCCTTGTCATATTTAATGATTTTCACATTTTTATCTTTGCAGTTTCAAAGGCATATCAAGAAATCTGAGGGCCAGAAGATTCCAAAAATTGAATTACAGATTTCAATCTATGGCGTGAAAATTTTAGACCTTAAAACAAAGGTAAGTTTCTAGCTTATTGTAGACATCTTTTAATATGGTATATTAAGGGTGTGCAGGGGAGACCTGTGCCACTTTGTCTAGTAAGGGGTCAGTTCTATAACAGAGTAGTTCCCCAAAGTACAAGCAGCAGATTATTATAGGTTTTGCTTGAAATGGTGTCCAGCATGCTGGCTGAAGGGAAAATTGGTATTTTGCAAATTGACATGCAGTTAATGTATTGCTTGGGGGGTTATTTTCTATACTGAAAAGCAACCATAGGCTTTTTTATACTAAAGTATCATAAAAGCAAATGTAATTTGATTAGGCACCTTTGGAATTCATGTATTCTTTTGATGGGTAATGGTCATTTGAGTAATGCACATGTACTCCTGTTTTATTGTAGAACAAGATGAAGGAAATTATTTTGTTCCTTTTCTGACATTTTCTTTTTCATCTTACAGGATGTGCAGTACAATTGCCAGTTGCACAGGATGTCTTTCTGTGCTGATGATAAAACAGACAAAAGGATATTCACATTTATCTGTAAAGATTCGGAGTCTAACAAACACTTGTGTTATGTTTTTGACAGTGAAAAATGTGTAAGTGAAATATATGCATTTAAAACCACTATGTAATTATATGTGTGTATGTGTGTGCGTGGTTTTTTTGACGTTTTAATGTGAAGTTTTATGTAACCCTTTTAGGCAGAAGAGATAACTCTCACTATTGGCCAAGCCTTTGACTTGGCATATAAAAAGTTCTTGGAATCTGGAGGGAAAGATGTGGAGACACGAAAGCAAATTGGAAGTTTGCAAAAAAGAGTAAGATTTTAAAAATTCTTCATCAGTGTGAACAATATGCTAGAAACAGTGCATGTTGATATTTTAGTCCTACGTAAAAGGGAAAGTAGCATGTGGTCCATGAAAAATAATGCTCCTTTAATAATCTTAAACAATTACCATTTATTTTAGATACAAGAATTAGAAACTGAAAACTCTGAGTTGAAAAAACAGCTACAAGGTCTCAAGGAGCAACTGAGGGTAGCTCATGAAATACCAGTGAGTTTGAGATTTTTTTTTATTCACACATTACTTTCTGTCAGTGTTTAAACGTGAAAGCAATTCTGCGTCTTTTGACATACCTATATATTGTGTAATTAAACTGTCTTTCTAAAAAAATGCTTTATTGATACGTAATGCTTTCTCCTGCCATCTTTTCACAGCTCCTGCTCTCAAACTCTACTAATGAAGCATATATTCTGCAAAGGCCTTCATCTCTCTTCTGGTGTCATAGTTTGAAGTCGATCTCTTGTTTAGATATTTCCTCTGTCACGCTCACTCCTATGAGTTCGCCTGACTCTTGCCTGTCTGCTGGGCTACTAACTCCTTCTCCTGCTAAAGCTACATTGCCAAAGTCATCGAATGGGCACAGTCTCCCACGGCCTCGTGTAAATCACTCTTGCATTTTCCAGTTTCCAGGCTTGCTTTTTATTTATCTTTTCATGTGCAACCACTCCTCGTTTAGTAGTAATGTAATGGCTCTGCAATTGAGACTGAAAACGCAATACAAATGTTCACAATGTCGTGTCACTGGTTCTGGAAGACGGAACCTCAATATCCACCCCCCCCTAATTATTTTGTTATAATATTATAACTATTTATTATTATTATTATTATTATTATTATTATTATTATTATTAGTAGTAGTAGTAGTAGTAGTAGTATTGTTATTATTATTGTTGTTGTTTTAAAATTGTGTGTGTCACATGACTATTTGTTCACACTTGTGGTAAAAGTTAGGTTAGTTTTATTAGGTTTAGATAACTCTGAGGTTTTAGAGCACCTGGGCAAATTCAGGTCAGCGGTATTTAATTTTTAAATTTATATTTGTGTTATGTAATATTAAGTAAATTTATAGGGGCGGCATGGTGGTGCAGTGGTTAGCACTGTTGCCTCACACCTCTGGGACCTGGGTTTGAGTCTCCGCCCGGGTTGCATGTGTGTGGAGTTTGCATGTTCTCCCTGTGCCGTCGTGGGGTT
>JAABNY020000034.1:8748095-8758380 GCA_015164015.2 Brevimyrus niger
GCCCTGCGATAGGCTGGCCGCCTGTCCAGGGTTGTTCCCTGCCTCGTGCCCGTTGCTTCCGGGATAGGCTCCGGACCGCCCACGACCCAGTAGGGTAAGCGGTTTGGAAAATGGATGGATGGAAGTAAATTTAACATGTTCTTTAGTGGTCCAAATTGTTAGTAATTAATACTAATTAAAACCCACAAATGTTCCCTCCCCAAAAAAAAAAAATCACGGTAGCTTTGCCATCACTGTAACTGCTTGACGCTTTACTTCAGCCTTCCATACTCAATCTTTTATCCTTTATGAAGTGGATATTTCTAACATCGTCGTGTGCGTTGTTGTCAGGCATACAGAATTTTGTTTTACCATTGTATTTGTCAATGGTTGCTAATCAAGGTAGTCACTAAATGAGGATTAGTCTACTTTATCTAGCCACAAAAAAACGACATTTTTTATGGATTATATGCCAAAGACAATATAAACAGGATAAACTGGGTTGCAACAAACAATGGTGCCCATGCTGATGGTGCACATTTTAGGCTTAACGTAGTTACAGTACCTGCTGTTCAAAGATTTCAGTGTTTCTGATTTTCTGTCCAGTGTCTGCAGTCACCTACAGCATATCATCATTCCAAGTTTTGAAAAACAGCAACTGTTTGAGTCTTAAGGTATATAGTGTACTGTTTGAGTGGAGAACCCCAATATTGTATGGTGGTGGGTTTCCGAAACACAACAAGTATGCCAAATGTTAAATATATGATATAAGAAAATGCCAGTGTTTTGTTATTACTAAATTGTCATGCCACGCATGTCTTTTAAACCTTTGTTATTGCAGGCCGGAAGCATCTCAATGAAAGCCCCTTGTACCGACATGTTTGACATGGTGCCATTTTCTCCCGTGTCTCCGATGGTACTATCACCAGCAAGAAATAGTCAATCTCCCACATCTTCTTTTATGAGACCAGCTGAAACAAGTGCGTATTTTCAGGATACTTGACTAGGTCAATATACATTCTTGCATAATGTGTTTATGTATTATCTGTTCTCTGTGTACCTACTCTGTAAGGCGTCTTTGAGTTCTTGAAAAAGCGCTATATAAATGTATTATTATTATTTTTATTTTTTTTCTAATCTCCAATTTTTTGAAATTCAGTGTATTTGATCACTATTTGTTGATATTGATCAGCAACATTTTAAATGTTTAGTTGGACTTAAACATTTCTGTGTTGTTCAGGGAGAGATCTGTTTGGTGCTGAACCTTTTGACCCCTTTATGTGTGGAGCAGCAGAATTTTCTCCCGACATCCAGTCCAAGTTGGACGAAATGCAGGTGACTGCATGTTTGTGAATAATATATAGAGATTGTATCCAACTGGATCGAAGAATGGATTTCAAACACTGCTGAGGCAGAAGAAATGTGCTTAAATCATTCACACAGCTGAAAATGAGGAACATTTAATAACTCCAGCCATCAGATTTTGGACACTTACACAAAACTTGTTTGCAGTATTTACTGAACTTGGTAATTTGTTAAGTCATGTGAAATGAATGTGGACTTTCTAACTGCATGTGCTCTTTTTATGTATGCTTGTAATTGTTAATGAAGTAATAGATAGATACTTAAACTTTTTTTTTCCAATTTGCTCTTTATTGGCAGCGTCAGAGATGGTTGGTATGCATTTGTTTCCTGTAAAAGTGATACAGTTTGTGCTGGCACTGTCACACGTATATGCATGAATATATTTTCCTGCTTATTTCCATCCGCATGACTATAACATGCATGTGAATGGGGAGTAAGGCAAGCTGCATTTTAACTATGTTCTTCCTCCCTCTTTTATTTTTGTGTGATATCTTATTTGTAAAAACTTGCATGCTTTTCACTTTCAATTAAAAATAATCAAATTTATTTTTGTCCTTGGTGTCTTTGAATAAGTTATAAAATATTAAATGTATTATGTTTGGGTGACAAGGTAGTAAACTTTTTGTAGCAGTTTTGTTTACTTTATACTTGGCTCTTAGTTAAATTTAATATTCACTGGTATGCATTTTAATAATAATAATATGGGTTGAATGCTTAGTATTGTTCAATTCTGACCTTCAGTTCTGAGTATGTAATGTCTGCATGTTCCCTGCATGTTCATGTACCTGTTTAATCCAGGCATTATGGTGAAATGGTCTCTTTATTCTGTGTTTGTGTTGCTCTGTGATTGACTAACATCATTTCTGGAAAATGATCCAGGCTCACTGAAACCTTTTATTGGGTAAACAGTTATAGGACATGGATGGAACATAGTAGTTTTAGTTTATAATTTAAAATATGTATTTCTACTAAATGGGTTTTTGGCAGAAAACAGCATGAAGTAGCAGGTCAGCAAGTATGCTCATTTGGAAAGTTCTGGAAAAATAGTGAATTTTCTGACAGATGAAGGTGTTTCATCTGCATCCCTCTGGTGGATACTCTGAGAATTGCCAGGTTTTGTGACAGCATTAGCAAGAGTTTCTTCAATCATATACACCTGAAATCTATCCCTATTCTGAAAAACATCACAGTATTATTGAAACACGTATCAATATCCCAATTTTATTTATTTATTTACAAATCTAGAAAGGCACACACTTATATATTATGCTATGTTTTAAAAATGCATTTTGTTAAATGCAAATTTTCACGTGTGAAGATATTGGGAAGCGATGGCTTCTATGTAGGCCAGTCTGTTTTGCTTAATGGAATCAATAGACACAAATACATGTAATTTTGATCTGTATTGTGAATATAAATGTTTTCTCACATTTATAGGTAGAGTAAGGTTAGCAAAGTATTCCTTTTTCATTCTTGACATTTGGCAGGTTATATGAATTTTATTATATTATAATTGCACTGTCAAATCAGACAGGAAAATATTCAGAATTTGATGGTAAATATTCTCATTTTTATTAGGTTTTATCTTCATATTTTTTATGACCAACCTTTTTCATACACTTTTATTAGGTACACCACTGCATTGGGTACACCTTCCTAATCAGCCCCTCTTTCCAAAATGCAACTCGATGTAGACACTGTAGACAGGGCCAAGATGTCTGGTTGCTGTGCCTTTCAGAAGAGCTAAGACATTAGGTACAAGTCATTTTTAATGTATTGTTGGTGCCAGAAGTAGTGGTTCCAAAATAACAAAAACAGAGACTCTTGTGAGAGTTTCACATATGACAGTGTCTAAAGGTTACAGAAAATAATACAAAAGAGAATTATACAAAAGTTCCAGTCAGTGGCATTTCTGTTGCTGTTATTAGAGAGATCGGCAGAGAATAGCCGGACTCACTAATGCTGACAGGCTACAAGTGCAAAAATAACAGCTCAGTCCAACATCCAAGGATCTACCCAGTTCTACCCTGTTCCAAATAAACTGGTCACTGAATGTATGTCACCATATATCAATGCAGTTATTTTAATAACAGTAACATATGAAAATTACAAATATTTAAGAATAGTTATTATATCATAATTGAAGGGCAGGAGTATGGCTCTTGTATATACCATGATTCTGATCTTTACCTTTTATTTGAATGGTCTTTTTGGATATACTTTATAAGAATGTACTGAACTTCTTTTCCCTTTTGTTTTTCAGGAGGGGTTCAAAATGGGACTGACATTAGAAGGAACTGTCTTTTCTTTTGATCCTCTGGACAGCTGTTGCTGATGCCAAGAAACTTTTCTCTTGTACGACTGAAGACATTTGTATTGATAAGGTTCACAAATAGTTTTTCAGCTAACAAGATGATGACTCATATGAGATATATGTCTTAGCTTTTGGTTTAGACACAAACTGCACATAGAGTAAAGCACTATTTTTATAATAAATAGAGTGAAATCATAATTTAGAAGCCATTGGATTTGTAGAGATTTTTTGTGTCCAACTTGTACAGTATGTGTGTTAGACTGACATGTAGCCCAGTATGAATACTCTTGCCTCACGATGTCAACTTTGAATTTGTACCTGCTGTGTGTGTGTGCGCAATGTTTGCATGCTATCACCCTGTTGTGTGGGTACCAGTTTCCTCCCTCAGTCCAAAAACATGCAGCTACATGAAATGGCATCTCAGAATTGCCCATGGCATGTTATTGTATGTGTACATAACCATTGGTGTATGCAACCTGTGACGAACCAGTATCCCATCCAGAGTGTACGCCAATCTGTGACCTCTGAGGGACCTTGTCCAGGGTGTACCCCAGTCTGTGACCTGTGAGGAACCAACACCCCGTCCAGGGTGTACCCCAATCTGTGACCTGTGAGGGGACCAGCATCCCGTCCAGGGTGTACCCCAATCTGTGACCTGTGAGGGACCGGCACCCCATCCAGGGTGTACCCAAATCTGTGACCTGTGAGGGACCGGTATCCCATCCAGAGTGTACGCCAATCTGTGACCTCTGAGGGACCGGGTCTAGGGTGTACCCCAGTCTGTGACCTTTGAGGGGACCGGTATCCTGTCCAGGGTGTACCCCAATCTGTGACCTGTGAGGGACCGGCATCCCATCCAGAGTGTACCCCAGTCTGTGACCTGTGAGGGACCGGCATCCCGTCCAGGGTGTACCCCAGTCGGTGAACTGTGAGGGATCGGCATCCCATCCAGAGTGTACCCCAGTCTGTGAACTGTGAGGGATCGGCATCCCATCCAGAGTGTACCCCAGTCTGTGACCTGTGTGGGACCGGCATCCCATCCAGAGTGTATCACTGCTTTGTGCCCTGTGCTGCCTGGGAAATGATCTGTGACCCTGAGCAGGATAAAAGGCTGGGATATGAATGGAAGAGAATAATAATAATATTAATAATAATCATTAATAATAATGAACCACACACAACATTATACACTATACCAGGGGCCTGTTTCACAAAGCATAATTTCTTGTTTAGAGTGATAACTTGTCAGATTTAAGGATCATCAGTTTAAATGGACTTTGCTTAAACGCTTAAATTTAGGCCAGAGTACCTTAACTCGGATTTATCAGGCTAAGCAAGAAATCCCATTTCAAGAAACAGGCCCTAGATAAGTGGTTGCAATGTGGTTGAAATAATAACCAACCATGTTTTTTATGTATTACCGTAACAACTTAATGCTTATTTCTGATAAATTTATATTCATATTTTAACCCAGGAAGCTCTATGGCTTTGTTCTTTACGTAGCCTTGTATTGTAGCCTTTGCAATTGTAATTCTAAAATAAAAAGACAATAAATTACGTCTAAATTAATGTTCTTTTGTGAGAATGGGGTGTGTTTACGTGGGGGCAGTGCATAGAGTGCAAAGCCTGTCTAACCAGGCTGCAAGGTTCTTTCTCCCTTTCCCACCAAAACTGTTTTTGGTTCTATCATGCAGAAATTATTTTTCCTTATTCCCATCCATCTATGAAAAGGAATTTTGTAATAAATAAATAACAAAACAAAAAAAACAACCTGACTAGATTCCCAACAGTGCATTTTCAAAAGTAAGCATTAGGACCACAAGCAATACATGTGTATACAATTAAGGAGTATGAGTATATGAAAAAGGTTATTTGGTCATTAAAAATCAACATGTGGAAAAACATGTAACAATTGTGTGTCTAACAATTGTGATATTATGGTAATTTTTATTTAGTCAAGCACATGTGTACAAAGGCCCCTGGTATCAATGAGTATTTGTAGGGTAAAAAGTATATCTAACTTGAGTGTGTTATTTTTTTTTCCCGAGAACCCTATACCATAAATAAGGTTGCGTATGTATGCTGTGAGGGCCTCTTACATTCTATATAACAATGTCAAAGGCAGTGATCGGTTTAAACTAAAAAGTCGGTGTAATAGCTTTAGTGCTACAGCAGATGGAGCCATCTATATTATTTAAAGGCATATTCTATCGTTAATCTGATTTAGTCTGTTTTGCATTTTTTTTTAAATAATAATGGTTATTATTTATTAGCAGCATTTATTACAAGTAGTTTCCACAAATTTCATTTTACTCCACAGGTGAAACATGAGGTCCTATAGTGGCCTTGGAGCAGTTTTCAGGGTTAAAAAGAGTGATATGATCAATCTGGGGAACTTGAACCTTTTAACCATGTTCTAACCCACAGAGCCATGACCCCATGATTTTCCCTTTTTTTGCATAATTCATAATAAACATTTCACACACATTACATAAATTGCTCATCTTTAAGTTTTATTAGAAAAATGAAATGCATGTTTTTTTCCAGGACCCTAAGATTTACAATAGTTCTACAATGCGACCCTCTGGCATGATTGTTTTCTTGTTTCAACCTGTGCTGAAATTCAGCAAATTGCTCACTTTGTTATTCACCAGAATAAATATTTTCCTTGTAGATGATGGGGTGTGTACCAGTCCACAGTATTGTGAGTATGAGGGGTTAAGTTCTCAGCAGTAGTTAAAAGGTATCAGGTTTCATTACAAAACACCCATGTTCATGTTGTCCATAATTTTCATTATTTTATTTACAAAAAGCAAACCGGTCCAATGTCAATGCCAAATTCTTGATCTGGGCCACCAACGTCCACAGGGGCTATATCCACAACAGGAAGCCTTGCAGTTTGCTGCGTCCTATATTCAAACACGGTTTTTCCCCAGAAACCAACTGCTGCCTGTAAATTGAAGGGGATATACAAGCACATATTTGCTTGGCCCAATAACATAAAATTTTCTATTAGTAAATGATTCACATTTTTTTACTTACTGCACAGCTGTCCTCTGTTACAGTGTACTGGAAGCGATTGTTCCCCTCTGCTTTTAATTCTATGCCATTTGCCGACTTGAGGATGAGGGCTTTTTTCAAATTTCCGGTCTTCTCATCTTTGTATGCCACACTGTTTTTGCAGTGGTAGGTGATTGTCTGAGACGCCTCTTTGGATAGTAGGCGAATAAACGTCATTTGGACAGTGACAGAGTTTGGTGCCTGATCTTTGTTTCCATAGGTAAACTGTCAATTGATAAGGGTTAAACAGTTATACATTACATTTAAACAATTATAGGTAAAGGGGGGCAGCGCCAATTAAAGCCAGAGATGACCATTAACTGATCTCACAGTTTCTCATAAATCGTACATCGAGGGACATCAAGTGACCTTCAAAAGAAATGGGAAACATTAAGTGCAGGTGTGACGTGCACTGCTAGGACAGTTTGTATCAGGATCCTAGAAAAAGGACTAAAGTCCCATAAAGCCCTTCATTATAAGTATTAGGGAAGAACCAGGCTGCAGTTTGCAAAAAAAAGAAAAACAAAAAAAATGTCTTATTCACAGATGCACACCCATACATTGAGAAATGACTGAAACTAAAAATTGTGTTGTGTGCTGTGGTCTCTTCATTTTTTCTGCTGCTGTGTGTGTGTATAAATATGCATATTTATATTTAAAATAATGCATTAAACATTACAGTTAACTTAATTGATTAAACTGATGCCATTCTTCTGGGAATCCAGAAATAATGTAGAAAATGGAGATTATTCCAGCTAATAAGAAGATATTAATTCATCATCAGTAGCACAATTATGAAACTGGCTTCTAATCAATTACATTTTCACTATAAAACTTCTTTATGTAAGACCTTACCTGGGAGCCCCGATTAATAGTAGAACCAAACCAAATAGGCTTGCCTCCTGCAGCATCTGATGAGGTCCACCATGTTTTGCGTGGTATGCTTGATGGATTTGCCGAGATGCAAGTCTCACCTGTCTCCATATTACAATGTACCATAATAGCATCCTCTGCACTCCCTTGGTTGGGATCTACCCAGTATTCACCTGTAACAGATAAACAGATTCAAGGAAATATACATGACAAGCAGATATCCACTTACAAGTGCTGTCCATTTGTATTGACACAAACTCACCACTCTTCTTTAGTGGGTAGCACTGTTTTAAATCCTCACAAGTTCTTACAGGATGCTTTTTGCTGCCATCAGGACTGCGCATGTTTTCTATTTGGCTGCTAAGTGATTTCAACGTAGCATGAACTCCAGGGTCTGGCTGCAGAAGGTCCAATGAGTTGTTGATTGGAAGTGCCTCATCTTTGCTGAATTCAGGGGGTGGGGTGCCAAAACTGTACTCATTTTGGTCTCCAAATATATCGTCCATTGCTGCTGTGGGACGTCCAGGGGCACCCGGAGGACCTGGAGGGCCAGGATCTCCAGGGGGTCCCTACCAATAAAACAAAAACAGCTATGACTGCAATCCACATAATCATGCCCATGATCAAAAACATCATAGCTACCCCTTAGTAGATGAAACGTCCTGCTCCAAACGCTCCTCATTGTGTGCCACACCCACCTCGTTACCTCCTGTTCTTACCTAATTATGTTCACCTGTTGCTTGTTTAGTATAGCTTGTCTTTTGTATTAAGTCAGTGTCTCTGTTAGTTTTCTCTTGTTCAGTCATTGACGTTCGTATGCGTATGCCTGTGTCCTTGGATTAAACCCCTGTGTTACCCTGAACCCGACGACTCCTGCCTTCTTTACTCGTGTGACATTCACCAGTACGTTACAGAATGACTGAACCTACATCAACCACAGCGCGGCAGACCGAGAAGCTCTGACTCGGTCTGCTGCAAGAGGCTGTGTATTGGAGCTGGCAGCCGGAGGTGCAAGAAGACCCCCTCACCTTAGAACTGGTGACCCGGGTCCAGGAGCTCCTGGAGGAGGAGCGTCCGCCCGGGCAACAATATCCCCTAAGGCGAGCACGTCGATACCTCCAACGCCTGGGAGAACGGCTCTCCCAGCTGAGAGCGGAACCGGTCGAGATAGTCCTGGGGGAGGAGATCGACCCGGCTCCGCTCTCCACCAGCAAGAGGCGGAAGAAACAAACGGAGCTCCAGGAGCACAAGGAGGAAGAGCCCCTGCTCCTCCTAGGAGCCTGCTCGCTTCTTCCCGCCTGGGAGGAGATCACAAGCCCTCCTACTCTTGCCGCCTCAGCGCCAGGTAAGCCCTGAGTTGGGGAGAAGATGGCCCCGATAGAGGCTTACCGTTTAAGGGAAGAGCGCCTGGGCATGGAAGGGATCCGAGCCAATAGAGACCCTATTCAGTGGATCTCACGGGGTCTTAAAGGGACTTCCGTCTCGGGGAGGGATAAAACTGGGGATGTTTTACCTGTCCCGGAGCTGCCCGCGACCCCGCCTACTGCTGTAGCCACCGCCGCCGCTCTGCCCGTGGCCCCGCTTGATGCTACAGCCGCTATCGCTCTGCCCGCGTCCCGGCTTGCTACTACAGCTGCTGCTGCCGCTATGACAGCAGACCTGCCTGCTGTCGCTGCCGCCGTCTCCGAGGTGGCTGCTGATGCCTACACGGAGGAGGACGCGTCCGCTCTGCCCATTGTCCCGCCTGCTGCAACCGTCGCTCTTCCCGCGGCCCCGCCTGCTGACAGCATGCCGGCTGAGGCCGCTCTGCCCGAGGCGCCCCCTGCTGGCCGCGTGTGCAAGATGCCCGCCGAGGCGCCCCCTGCTGGCCGCGTGTGCGAGGCGCTCGGCTCATCTGTCCGGCTCGCGGCTCCTGTACTGTCTGCCCGAGGCGCCCCCTGCTGGCCGCGTGTGCAAGGTGCCTGCCGAGGCGCCCCCTGCTGGCCGCGTGTGCGAGGTGCTCGGCTCTCCTGTCTGGCCCGTGACTCCTGTTCAGCCCTTGGCTCCTGTACTGCCTGCAGAGGCGCCCCCTGCTGGCCGTGTATGCGAGGCTCCCGGTTCTCCTGTCCTGCCTGGCTCTCCTGTCTGGCCCGTGAATCCTGTTCAGCCCTTGACTCCTGTACTGCCCGCCGAGGCGCCCCCTGCTGGCCGCGTGTGCGAGGCTCCCGGCTCTCCTGTCTAGCCCGGCTCTCCTGTCCATCCCGGTTCTCCTGTCCGGACTCAAGTCTCCGAGGAGGTCCCGGACCATGTAACTAATGCTCCACCTCTTGATGAGGAGGAGCTTGAGTTGGATCCCTTGAGGACCTTCCTGGGGCCTTCTGGGCCCTTACCCCACCTGGACCGTCGTTTGAAGGGACCCCGACTCTCTGTTTCCCGCAAGCGAAGGGGACATCGACGTCGGGCCCAGGTCCCGCCCGCCCTGGCCCCTGGCGGTGGCTCGGTGGCTGCCTACGGAGCCTGGGGCGTTTGGTCGGCAGTCGCTTCCGGGCCCTCCCCCGGTTCCTCGGTGCCAGTCCTCGGCCTCGCCTCCGGGTCTGGGTTGACCGCCTCCGCATCCCCCTACGTCGGCTGGGCATCAGACGGCGCCTTCGCCGGCTTCGGCTTCCCCTGCGCCTGCTCCGGCTTCCCCCTCCTGCCTGCCTTCGCCTGGGTCCC
>JAABNY020000034.1:8758480-8783098 GCA_015164015.2 Brevimyrus niger
GTCCTTGGATTAAACCCCTGTGTTACCCTGAACCCGACGACTCCTGCCTTCTTTGCTCGTGCGACATTCACCAGTACGTTACAGTAGACTGAATAATGTTGATTATCTAGTAAAATTTTAAGGTCTGAGATATATTAGATGATAGGTCAACACTTGGTATTCATAATCACCATGTTGGATGTATAAGGAATGGGCAGGTATAAAGACCTGAGTGACGTTGACAAGAGCAAATTAATTGTGTCTAGCCAACTTGGGTCAGAGAATTTCATAAATGACAATATGTGTGGGATGCTCACACTCCGTCCTTGTGGGTACCTACTGAGAGAGATCTGAAGAGGGAAAACCTATGAAACGCTGACAGGATGTTGGGTGGCCAGGACCCATCAATGTTGGATGCAAATGTAGACTGTCATATCACGTTTATATATTTTGTGTTTCCAGGGAATTTCTTAATTCTAAATTACAATTTCTAATCAAAGTTCTTATCTTTTCAGTCATCTCTATTAGTGACATTTCTTGACTTTAATATTTGTTTTGACTTACTTCAGGACCAATTTCACCGGTGAATCCACGTAATCCTGGTGGTCCCGATGGCCCTCGAAGCCCATTGTTTCCCTCTTTCCCTGGGGGCCCAACTGGCCCAGGAGGTCCCTAAAAATGTAAACGTTAAAATTCATTTGAAAAGCTGAAAAACTTACACTATATTGCCAGTGGTATACAATGATTGTTAATGTTAAGAATTACTCTTAATCCATGAGGTCCAATGATCCCTGGAAGTCCTTGATCCCCAGTTCTACCCTAAAAACAAAATGTATGATGATGACATATTTTAGATAGCATCTCTATACTCATGAAAACTTTCGAGATATTCAGAATTATTAATTGGGTTTTACTTACTGGTGGTCCAGGTAAACCCTGTAATCCAGTGAAGCCTCTGTGGCCTTTTTGTCCCCTTTCTCCATGATCACCAATATCACCCTTTTCACCTCTTGGTCCTTGAGGTCCCTGTCATTACACAGATGATTTACAATGTATAATTTATTTTTATAATGTATGATTTATAATTTATAATGTATTTATAAATTATTTATGTAATTTATAATGTCATTACACATTATAAATACAACAACCATTACCAAAAAATGGGTTAAATGCAATGGTTCATAACAGTACAGTACTTTGCGACGCTCGTGAAAACACTGACCGACTTCAGTGTTTGTTGGCTTGAGGTACATTACAGTAACATATGTAGTTATTTTTATTATTAATGTTTAATTATTATTAATATTGTGTACTGTATTATTGTTTTCCGACTTTCCTATTTAACAAATTATGTGGGGAGGATCAAGAACAAAGGACAGCAGTCTTGGCGACAGCACCCACAAAAAGATACTGACATCTGTTTGCAGAAGAGCTACATTGTGACGTTGGGCATTGGGGGTTTTATTTTGTTTACTGTAGTATGGAAGAATTAATGAAAATCGGCATTAATGAACTAAATAACTGTGTTTGCCAGCTGACTTAGTCCTACCCCGGGACATCTACATCCTCTGGCGTCTTACAGACGTCAAAATCTTACTATTAATCCTCGCTTTCCTGCTGTACCAGAAGGCCCCATAGGTCCTCTTGAGCCCTGTCAAGAAACCTCAGGAGTAAATAATGCATGCAAGGCATATTACAACTCAGCATATCACATGCATAATCCGGTATGCAAACAGAGTCTACATGTGTTATGTCAATGTGGAAAAGGCTTAGGACTGCGTGCCCTGACATGTAATACAGGAGGTGTTTCGCGAATATAAGGCCACTGCCGTGTGCCCTTTGGTCCCTATGAATCTGGCAAGTGCCTTTCTTGCCTCTGGAAAGAGTGTGATTTTCATGGATAGGAAATCAAGGCATGGATATGGCTGGAAGGGTGTCTAGAATAGATCGTTCACACTTTTGTTTTCACCCAGCTCCCAGGACACATATACCAGGGAACAAAAAAATTTGAGTGTATGGGAGTCTCCAAGGACTTGGTTGAGAAACATTGATGTAGGGCCTCCAGGATGCACTCCAAGGCCAGGCCACAGTCGCAGAAAAAGCGTAATGCTTTATTCAGGGGTGGGGAGCTTGTCTATGGATATCTTATAAGAATGCCACCTAGTCAGCTTCCAGTGGAGCTATTTTGGGTAGATACCACACCAGCTGGCCTGGACATGTCTGATAATCCCCCAGAAAAAACTATAGTCTGTAGTCATTAAAAATAGAAGTCTATTCTTACCTGTGTGCCATGCTGTCATTACTACAGCTACCAGGAGAAGCCAGTTGAAGATGAGTTCATGATGTGATATTGGTTTGGTCTAATGATATAACCCTTTGTCTAATGCAAGTGTTTATGCATAATAACTGTGTGTATAGTAATGGTACGCATAATATGTGCACACTATTTGTATTATTAACTTACCGTTGCGCCTCTTTTCCCAGGTTCACCAAGAGCACCAACTGGACCAGGAGAGCCATGTGCCCCTTGAGCACCGGCAATTCCCTCAGGACCTAGATTCCCTCTATCTCCCTGTATTTCAATATCAACCCACAGTTTGGCACTTAAAACGTAAATTAAAATACTTTACACTTCTATAGGAGTGACACAATACAGCACATCTAACAAAACATACTTACATGGGCACCTATCATTCCCTCTTTGCCCGGAGGGCCGTCAGCCCCAGCAAGACCCTAGATGATGTACATGAACAATAAGGTATTAAAATGAAGAAGGAATGGGATTGCTTTATTAGAACGCATATTGCTTACCAATATGTAAAAAAAAAACATGCTGTCTATTGGATTTGTTGGCTTAAGCAAAATCTCTCAAAAGAAGAAATGAAACTTTACTTCTGCACCATTGTCTCCCCGAGGTCCATTTGCACCCGGGAAACCAACTGGCCCAGGGGGACCTTTATCTCCATGAGGTCCGGTAGCTCCTTGTTTTCCAGGAGGCCCCTAAAACAAACAAACAAAAAAAAAAACCTAAACGGTAAGACTAAAACTATGCTTATGAATATTATTTCTAAATAGGAAATTAATATAGGAACACCCAAAAGTGACTGGTATATTTTCATGTTTGCTTGGTATTATTATTGTTAAAAATTATGTAGAGAATAGATGATACATACTGCTGGACCTGGAAGCCCTGCCATTCCTCGTTCTCCCCTCTGTCCGGGAAGACCCACAATTCCTCTCTGCCCAGTGGTTCCAGCTGGACCGGGTGGGCCATCAGGTCCCTGATAAAACATTATTAAATGAAAAATTACTAATTTCTTATTTCTTAAGCGTGCAACAATTAACAGTTTACCTGTGAATTATGATTCAGTGCTTACTATAGATCCATCTTCCCCCCCATCTCCTTTATCGCCTGGACTTCCTGCTGGCCCAGGGGGGCCATGTTCTCCTTGACGTCCTGGGGGTCCATGGTCACCACGAAGTCCTGCTGGGCCTGGCTTCCCTGGAAGACCAAGAGGTCCTGGCTGCCCCACTGGACCCTAGTATGATATCGATATAAAGGCACGTAATGTTATTAGAAATTTGCTACATAAGGTTTTATTCCAAGGTTTTCAGGATAGTTTTTTTTTGTAACCGAAAACGTACAACTCCTCCAGCTGAACCAATTCTTCCAGGAGATCCAGGAAAACCAGTTGGACCCTAAAAAAGCCAGAAAATAAATACAATATATATATATACATTCAGGGCAAGATGAGATACAAAGGCAAGTAAATCACACTATTCTTACTGGTGCTCCTTGTGTTCCTCTACCACCCTTCAGTCCAGCAACACCAACTGGTCCCTGGAAAAAATACCAAGAGAATAAGTCATACTTAGCATGTCATTTTAATAGTTTAAATATTCAATACCATTAGAAGTATGATGACTCAGTGGATAGCACAGGGACGTGGATTTGATTCTGTGTGAGCTTGCATGTGCTCCCAATGTTTGCATGGGTTTCCTCCAAGTAGCCCATTTTATTCCTCCTGCAGCCCAGAAACAGCCAGTAAAGATGAACTGCTGTCTCTAAAGGACACACCAGGTACCATAGTATTGGTACTTCTAGAGGGTACCAAAAGTATGGTACTTTAAGATGTTTGTTTTACAGTGGCATAAAATCTGATGCTGGCGCCGAATAACATCACAATGGTTATTGAATATGAATGGCTATTGTATATTATAGGTCTGGCCAGACAAAGTGTAAAACTAATTTCAGCATTGCATGTTCTGCACATGCAATTCTAACATCAGTAGTCAGCTGGACTAGATCAGGGTTTTTCCATACATTCAAATATGTACGCATATATATATACATAAAACCCCCCCCCGCACTATAACATAGAGACAAAATATATTTTTAGAGCTTTGTAAGGAAAATAAAAAGAACAGTCAGTGACACAATTATCGAGTAACGAAGCAGCACGGAGCCTTCACCAATGACATAATAATCCAACAGTTGTCACTGGTTCAGGAAAACAAGTGAAATTGCCCAATTTGACTCACATAAACAAGAGCAGATGTCTGGGTTCTGTTTACACTATCTGAGGAGCTTCAAGCTTTTATTTTGCGATAAGAGAGGGTATTGATAAAATACATCTCTACAATTCATGGCTAACTGTCAATTCATGATAAGCAGAAACTTTGTAAATTAGAAAATGTCATTTGTTTTATAATTTTGATCTCTAAAAACTTCTTTAACTAAAAAGGAAAAATATGCAAAACTTGGTAACTGGGTTGTTCTTTCACTATCTTCATGAGACTTTTTTTGAAAGTATAACACTACAACACAATCCTTTTATTTAAGTTATTTTGTTTCCCAAAATACTTGTAAAAAGTACCTTAAAATAGCATGGATTGTATTTGCTGAAAATAAGATATTTTACATAAAATATTAACTTTTGCACTAAAACACTATACTTCACATGAATGATGCAACGTACATGTTCTCTGTTCATTTAGAAATGAAAGGAATGGAGATGCAACGAAAAATTAAAAAACAAAAGCAGAGCATGGGCACGTTTCCCAGAAGCATAGATGCTAATTATGTTAGCGACTTACACATTTGGAACTATGCAACTGAATGATTTCAGCTATTAAAATCAAGATGGTATATCAAAAAAATCATGTGATTGCTCTTATCAATTTGCCAAGTATTTCTTCGCTCCGGGACCACATGTGTATTTGTTTTATCATCCAAAAAATACAAGCAAATGGTATTTTATGATTAATCACAGCCTATTATTGTGATTAACTGAATTCATTTTTTAATCAATTGCCACCACTAAAAATCAGTTTAAACCTCCACTGCTTTTGCAAGAGTGTTGCATGTTTTCAGAGAAAATCATAATCATTTTCATCCTTGCTGTTTAAAGCACTCCTAAATGGGTCTGTGAGAAATTTATGTTGAACTCATTCTTTCCTTTATAAATGCATCTATTTGAAACAATTCCAATACAGTGCTGTCCTAGTAGCTATATTATACAAAATACTTTATTTCTTGTCATGCCATCCTGATCTTGTTGTATCTGTGCTTCTGACCAAATGTTAACATGAGTTTCTTTATTTACCCTCGCATCCATTATTATTACTTTTATCATTTTTAGTTTATCGTTGGAGTTCGCAACTTTTTTTTCAAAATGGCTGTTGTATTATGTTTCAGAGGCAGTGTATTTGCATAACCAATCAACAACAAAGTATTTCAAGTCCTACTGCAAAGTAAAAAAATAGTACCCCAGTTGTTTTGGCACTGGGTACTGGAACTTTTGGTACACGACTGAAAGTCACTGGAAAAAGGAAAGTACCAAAAGTACCATACCAAAAGTATGGCACCCGGTGCGGTGGAGAAGTGGTCTCTGGTATGTACTCATATAAATGTGTGTCATGGTTTGGTTTCTAGTTTCAGTTATTCTTTGTCAGCGTCTTCCAGAACCATGCCAACTATAGCTATGAAAAACTGATTGATGGATGGGTTGATCAAGCTACTAACAGGAGGTCCTGGGGATCCAGTCAACCCTTGGGGACCTGGAGACCCAGCATCACCCTTTTGGCCTGGTTCTCCTGTGTCACCCTTGACACCAGGTTGCCCATCTGGACCCTGAAGGGGGAACAAATTCAACAGACCATTGGCCCTACTATCATAACATGTTAGCTGTTATTGATATGTTTTATTACATAGTAAGGATTAAGTACAGATACAACAACTTACAGGAGGCCCAACAAATCCAACAGGACCTGTAGGACCAGGTTCTCCACGTGATCCCTAGAAGTAAAGGAATTTGTAAGATAAAAATGTGGATAGATGGACAGATGGATGGATGGAAATGTAATGAAATATGGAATCATTTCTTTATAGTCTATATCTTTTTGGCCTATTGCAAAAGGGTCAGGTGACCTGTGCTTTGGATTATATGACTTGCTGACTTACAGGAACTGATCTTGATCCATGAGGTCCAGGTGCACCACGAGGCCCAGGTTCTCCCTTCAATGAAATCACAGCAAACACAAATGCTGTTTTAGTAACTACTAATTACTTTAATTGAATTCATAATAAAAGTTTTACCTTCCCACCACTAGGTCCAGGTGGTCCAGATGGCCCAAGTGGACCAGGAAGCCCCTAACATGATACAGAAATACATAAAGTCAATAATAATATAATCACCTGCATCTATATGCTTCTATATCGTGTAAATAATTTTTGCTTACTCTTGCACCATCATTGCCAGCAACACCCTCAGATCCTTTCTCGCCAACAGCACCCTTAAACAAATTAAAACATAAAATATTAGGAGTAAAAAGAAGTCAAATACACAAGAACATCCAGAAACCAAAAATGAAAATTTACCCTATCCCCTTTAGGACCCGGGGGTCCAGAGCCACCTCTATCACCTGGCATTCCCTGGAGACCAGGGGGTCCTGGGTCTCCAAGAGCCCCAGCTGGGCCGGGGCTACCCTATTGGACAACAATAAAGACTAAATGTGCTTTCTCTGTCACCACACTGTATATACAAAACTTGAAATCAGAAAACCTATAATTTAATGTGTGATGATGACACTTTATTTTAGTGATGCTACCTTTGGTCCATCTGGTCCTGGTGTACCTGGGATACCTTTGGTTCCTGGAAGACCATGAGCTCCAAGCTCGCCTCTTTCTCCTGGAGTACCACGCTCTCCCTAAAGACAACACTTTATGAATGGCACTATCAGCAATGAAAAGGCACTTACTACCAAAAAAGAATTTCTGCTATTACAAAACAAAACATACCCTAGAACCAATTTGACCAATAGCTCCTCCATCACCAGGAATTCCCTATACATGACAAAATAACCCAAATAACAATTACAAATTAACATTAGACTTGTTTATGACTGAACAGCATTATCCTTGAAAGGAAAAGTGTAGCCTTTAATTACCTGATCACCAGGCTTTCCAGACTCTCCAGGTGGACCAGGAGGTCCAGGTAAACCCTTTAAAAGAAATGTAAATAATATTTTAATAATTTCAGCTAAACAAAGTGTAATTTTTAACTGACAGCCTGTTTTCTACAGAAAATGTTTCTATTTGGCTATAGCTTTCATGCAATTTAACTCCTTTTTTATTTAATAAATAGCGTAATGTTACCACTCAAAATGTTGAATATTGTTATGTGATATTGTGCAACCATACTAAAAACAAAATGTCTGAAAATACCTGGAAACCATTAATACCAGGAGTCCCCTGCTCCCCTCGTTCACCTGCCGGACCCTTTGGAAATGCACCATATTTAAAACAAATTAGTAATTTTGAATTATGTATGACAAATATACAGGATAAGTGTACATTTCAGCTACATTTATTATACAAATATGATAAGTTTTGTTGAATATAATGAATTTCATAATTATACTACAACTTTCACATTTATATAAAAATTATACTTTGTATTTACTCATTTTCTCCATTGCTTGCATTTATTTGGATTTCAATATATTTTTTATTTTCTTAAATTCTAATATATTTTTTTTTAATAAATGGGAAGTACTCCAGGCATACCGGAGGACCAGCTGACCCTGCAGGACCTACTTCTCCGTCTTTCCCTGGAAGTCCCTAAAATGGAACAACATTTAACAAAATAGACCATCTTAGCATGGGCAATAATAGTCAATGACAGTGATGAATATGGATACTGACCCTTTGCCCAGGAGGTCCCGGTAAACCTTGTTCACCTTGTTTTCCCTGGTCTCCCTATTGAAAATTGTGTGACCATAATTAGTATGTAAACACAACACAGCATAACTGTAATTGCACACAATATTTCCTGAAGGTAGTGATGCTCATTCCTCTTAAATTAGATATCCTCCAAGAAATAGCTTTCTTATCTAAAGAACATAAATTCTAACATGTAGAACGAGTTCTTGCATTGAAACCCCTTGGTCCTGGTAAACCCATTGACCCTGGTGGGCCTCTGGTTCCAATGGGTCCTGCCGATCCTGGTCTCCCATCTTCCCCAATCCCACCCTAAAGAAATTGGATATTTTTGTCATTGCTGTTTTTTCTTAAATGAAGTCCGGCAACAGGAGGTTGGAAATGTCACCCAACATACCACTGGACCCGGCTTTCCCTCTGCACCCTGGATTCCAGGAGTTCCTGTAAGACCCTTTAAAAAAATGGCAAGAAACTATGAGGTCAACTTCATTTTTAAATTAGCATTCAAAACAGCACCGAAAAGGAACAGACGTTTACCCTTGCACCAGGAAGACCTGGTTCTCCTGTGCGTCCAGGATCTCCTGCGGCACCTTTCGGACCAGATGTGCCTGAGACTCCACGATCACCTTGTGCACCCTTTCAAAAAAAACATGGGGGATGTGTTTGTATTATTTGCATCTATAGAAACGTTTTATAATCTACATATGTAATTGTACCTTAGGACCTGGTAATCCATCTGCACCAGGAAATCCTCTATTCCCTGGAGCACCCTGTGATACAAATACATTCTCAGAAATATATTGTTGTTTAAGAGGAGGTAATGCATGTTATTCTGCCCGCCCTCTATGCATATTCATATAAATTACATTTTCAATAAAAATGTGATGGTTCTTAATTAGTATGACTAACGTACTCTTTCACCAACAGGACCTGGTGGGCCCAATGATCCAGTATCTCCACGCGGTCCACGTTTCCCTTCTTCACCTTGAGGTCCAATTGCTCCTTGAGCACCAGGTGGCCCCTATAGTACAACATAGTTTTCAAAATACTGACTGAAGAAAATAAAAAAAACGCTAAGAAAAGGAAGACAATATTTTTATCAATACTTGTTTTAAATGTGTTATTACTATCATCATAATGTTGATTATTTGTATAAAAGAACTTAGAGACCTTAGAATATGTACATTATTTTTTTAAAAAGACTGAAAAAATATGTATGAAAAACAATCATTAAAGCAGCTCATACAGGTTCTCCTTTAGGTCCAGCTTCTCCTTTGAAACCAGGAGAACCAACAGCACCCTAAACAGAATAAGCATGTATTAAATCATGTACTCAGACTTTCATGACATAAACAAACGATCGCTTGTGTTCTTCTTACTTTAACTAAATATGCTAATGAGCATGCTAATTATTATGTTAATTACCAGCTGGCCTTTTATCCCAGGCTGCCCAGTGCTTCCCTGTGGTCCTGGTGGGCCAGGTTGCCCGATAAGACCACCTTGACCCTGAGGGCCTATGGTTCCCTTCATTGTAAAAGACACAAGTCATGCTTGATTATATTTTGATTTCAACAGCAATTCTTTAATAAGAGTAATATTACCACATATCACTTACAGCAGGACCTTTAGTTCCTGGACCTCCATCTATGCCAAGCGGGCCCTGAAAATATTATGTTTATTTAGTGCTACTGTATATAAATTGTGATATAAAAATTATAAATATTACAATTGCATTAAGTATATTATTTATTCCAGTTACACACTGGGAGGCCAATTGGACCAGGTCTGCCCAGATGTCCTCGTTCACCCCTCTGGCCCTGAAGCCCCTCAGGTCCTCGAACCCCAGTGGGGCCAGGTTCTCCCTGAAGCAGCAGGACACACATATAATAGTCTTTGTCAAATTCACAAGATTTACCACACAACAGACAACTTTGTAACTTTGTATCAGTGACACAATTACCTGAAAAAGTGTTTTCTAACAAATTAGTTGTGAATAAAATAAGTTGAACTACGTTGTCTAAACCATGTACTTTATAAATATGTAGGTGTGTGTGTGGATTACATTTATATTATATTGTGAGGACCAAATGTCTCCCACAATGTAATAAAAACCTATTATTCTGACATTATGGGGACCATTTTCAGGTCCCCTTAAAGATCTGTGAATGCAAGATATAATTACAAACGTGCGGTGTGTGTATAAATATATACACAAAAAAATTCCCACCTTTTTGCCTGGGGCTCCAGGAAATCCTGGTGGACCACTCATACCCAAAGGACCCTTAAATTACAGACACTTCTGTAATATTTATTTGTACAATTTTTGTGGCAATGTATGCATTTGTCATTATTTAATATGTTCACATTGTCCATATAGATTTTAAGGTTCTTCTTACCATAGGGCCTGATTTGCCAATATTACCAGGTGGGCCCCGCCTTCCCTGTAACATATATTTAAGTGCTTAAGATTTTCCTTTTCTGGAATTACGTTTCGAGGTATGATCTGACATGAATTAGCTAAATATGAAATGTGCCAATTCACTGCAAAAATAAAATATACACTGCATATATTTGTTGCTATGGAAATTACCGGGGTTCCTCCTGGACCTATCCGGCCTCTCTCTCCAGGCATTCCTCTAGGTCCCTATGATGCAAAAATGTTGGTATGTTGTTAGCCAGTATTTTTACTGTGAATGTTTCACAATTCATTTAGTAGCATCCATTCTTATTACCACCTACTTACTTGACCACCAGGCACCCCCAGTGGACCAGTGGGACCTAATCCTCCCTAAGAGAATATAAGTATAGCATGAATGCACCCAATTAGCACAAAATGTTATTAAGATGGTGCGGGAGGTTAAGGTAGTGTAAAAGATGAGGCTATTCATATAAACATAGAATTGAAGAATTTACCTTAGATCCTACGGGACCCATTTCACCTTTAGGACCTATGGGACCGTGATGACCCTAATAAATAAATGACATTCATTCTCACAAATAAAGCAATGTCTCCATTTTATGGATTTCATTGTATCTAAGTTGTATGAGTCACAAACATTGACAACTGAATTTTGCAGCACACAGTGTCTCTAACTTGCTTGTTTGTATGTTTGTTTGAGTATATCCAGGGTCTACCCCAGTAGCCCATCCCTGAGCCCTGTGCTGTCTAGGATAAGAGCCTCGCCCCCTACCAATACAAGCCATCCCCAGGTTAAGAACCTCCAAATTACAAATGGGCTCAATTATATAAAAAATTTGGGTTTAATACAATGGTTTGTAGCAGAGAATGCTTGCTACTTTGTGACATTCTTTGTGAAAACATTGTAGCAGGTAAAAGAGGGATAGCTGGATGTTCAAGAAAACATATATGCTCAGCAATTGTGGAATAGTTTTTTGGTAATCGTTATAAAGAATTTAAGCCAGTTAAAATGTTACAATGGCATCATGTCCTTTAAACTCACTCTGTGGCCTTTTAATCCTGGAGGACCAGGTGTCCCTGGAAACCCTCTTGCTCCCTGAAATACAAAATATTTCCTTTATGTTGCATGTTAATTGTAAAATGGATGCATAATTAAAGTTTACTTAATTAACTGGTAGTTTTGAACACATAAGATGATGTAGGCAATTAGTCAAGAGTACCGGTGATCCTGGAAATCCCATTTCTCCTACATTTCCAGGTTTTCCAGGTTCTCCCTATTTGGGAAAATGATTAAGTAAATACCTTCATTTATTGCATTCAAGCACTTGACTTTCAATAGTACAAAATATATATTTTTATAATTTTTTTTATTTATAAGAACTAAATAATGACGTAATTCATTTAAAGTTCATTTAAATTAAAGGAGGTGTTGAACAACCCTGCCCCTTTCCTGCCTTTATTTAACTTTACAGTTTTATAGAGCCTCGATGTCACTTATTTGACTAAAAGCAAATCAGTTCCAGAGTGGTTTGCTCACATCTTGCCCTGGTTTTCCTGGAGGACCCTCTAATCCTCTTTGACCAAAAGAACCCTACAAAAGAAAGAATAAAGGTAAAGGAAGACAAGCAAATAGGTATATAAATATATACATATTAATTAATTCAATAGACAATACAAGGTGTTTGCTGCATATTCATATTTGGTCTTGAGCATAATTAAGTTGTCTAGTGTGGTACTGACTCTAAAATTATATCTCACCATTGGTCCAGGATCACCAACCTCACCAGGAGCCCCCTGAATTCCTGGTGGGCCCTAAAGCAGATAAACACAAGGAGAATGCAACAGGTGCCATGGTTCAAAAGATTACTTTATCTATAGCTTAAATCTAGTCATTACTTTGATCCAAAAAAATAAATGCTTACTGGTTGACCTATTGGCCCAGGAGGACCTCGGGCTCCAGTCTCACCCTAAAATAAAGAAAACTGTAATGTTATTCCACCAAGTAATGAAAGTAGAAACCAAAAAACGTTTACTGAATTGAAACATTGCATGATTAGAAGAAAACGTATGTTACCAAGAAACCATGTCAGTTAATGTGCTATCTCTTACATAATTGCTCTTCCTTCATGACTGTGGTTCTGTCTTCTTACCCTTCCTCCAGGCACCATACCAAAATTTCCTGCATGTCTTGTTTTCTCATCAAAACCTCCCTCCATTAAAGAAAGTAACTGTCCCTGAGAACCCAAGAAAGAATTTAATCACAATGTGTAGGAACATCCATTGTTTAACTTCATATGAACATAATGTATATTACAGTTTGTAACTCTGTCGATGTGGGAGCTGATGAAGGCGTGTGCTATGGCGTTGCTCACTCCGGGGTGTGTTGGGTGTCCAGAAGGGCCGGGTTCTCCTGGTTGTCCTGGGACGCCTGGCTCTCCGTCGTTCCCTGGTGGACCTCTTGGGCCCTAAAACAAGTGCTGAATCTGCCACTCTGCCATATCATTCTGCCAATAGCCCTTACAATAAATCACTAGAAAAGAATGGGCATCTTATAAAAAGAGTTTTTCTTTTCTCTATAAAATCAAAGATAATGCCTAACTAGGACTGTGGGCAGTGGTGGTTAGGGAAGCGCAGTAATTGAAAGAGTGCTGGTTTGAATCCCCGACCAGCAAGGCACCACTGAGATACCCTGAGCAAGGTACCGCCCTCAAACACTGCTTCCTGGGTGCTGAAATAGCTGCCCCCTGCTATGTCCTGATGTCACATATGGGTTAAGTGCAGAAGACACATTTTGTTGTTGTGTGCTGTGGTGAATCAACACTGATCACAAAGTTCTAGGACAAAAACTAAGACTGTCAGCAGATTGTAGTAAAATACTATGGTTTAGCTAAACAAAGCATCCATCCTTCTCAAAGCCACTTATCCAGTTTAATGTGCACAGACCTTGATCTCTGGTGACAAGGTAATTATTTGTCCATCTACCACTGAAAAGTAACAATGACATAAGCTAAATCTAAGTGAGTTCAAAAAAGACTAGTTATATTTCTTCAGCACATCTTAGGCACAAATATTTTTAAAAAAACTTTCGTATTTGAATATGTTTACCATACAAATGCAAGATTTATACTGTCAGGGGCATTGCTAGGATCTTTTTGATAGCGGTGACTTAGTCCTGAGACCTGATCTGTCCAAGGGTCTGCCTGCCCCAGCCCTGCAGCCAATACGTCCAAGTCACCAAAATGTCTGTACATAATGAGGTGTCATCATATTGAATTCTCTGTCTCTTTGAAGTAACAAAGACTGCAGCATTATGTAGGTTTTGGGAAACACAGTTCTGGTCTAGGACTGTTTGTGGGATTATAAAACTCAGAGCATGGCTGTGAAAACATCTGAGGTAAATGAATCATTTGGGGTGCGTTCAGTTACTATGGGTTCAGTAATTCATCTGTGAGTTGCTTTACTTGACCACAATGATGTAACAATGTGTACAAATAAAAAATATTGTTTATATAAATGAATAGAAAATAATAAAAAATGAAGACACATACTGGCTTTCCTGGATTTCCACGGTCCCCCCTAAATCCTTGTGGTCCTGGAGGCCCCTGTTTATTGTTATTTGCAAAAAAGAGAGGGTAGCTGATTGTTACAGTGACTGATTTCTTATTGCATAGAAACAACAGTAGGAGAGGTTTATATAATTTCAATAACATTGTAAATCATGACATTTTGCCTTTGGATATACAATTGCTTTGGTGTACAATGGTAACACAAAGTTACCAGGTATATTATAGTAACAGGAAGCAAATCCATACAGAATTTAAAAAAAACATACCATTTGTCCTGGTCGACCTCTAATACCTGTAACCTAAAGAAAGGAGACATGGGTTTTATTTTTGTACTGTATTTATGCTTTTGAAAAAATGTTAATTAAAAAAATTTGATATAATGAAAGTTCTGAGTATACACTTACAACTGGAATATCTCCAGGTTCGCCTTTCTGACCCTAAAAACCAAGGTATACCATGGCAATATGCATGAAAGTATACATTTGATGAGCATCTGTAATACTGTAAAACTGTAAAGGAATACGTATTTGTATGTGAAGATTTCACCTTACCTTATACATTATGCCATCTAAAAAAACAACATAGATAAATTATTTATTAGCATTTACAGTTACAATAATTCAGTGAGTTTACAAAACATTAGGGGCAGCCTCTTATTGTATTATATTCCTATTATATAGCCCCTGTTTCGCTGCAAGGTGTAGAATTTGTTACAATGGAATGCAGGCCTATACTGACCCACTATTACTGTAATATTTCACTTTTACCTAGTCTGTTTTTGTCCAGCTGACATACAGGACAGCACTCCCCCTCAGGGATGATCGTTTTATCACAGTTGGTCACGTCTTCACAGAAAATGTCATCACAGAGGATGGCCCCATTGTCGCATACGCAGATCCGGCAGGGCTCTGGCTTCCATATGTCCGTATTAACGTGGGTTTGCCCATCCTCCATACAACTTTGGTCATATCCTGCCAGCAAACAGCATGTGGGATGTGCATAAATGGTCACGTTACCAGCAGCCCAGTTAAAAGTGAGCAGTTACTAGCACGTAAACATTATTTACAGGTTCTTGGTCAACGTGTAAATATAAGGAGGTGGAACTAAACAATACATCCAGATGTACAAACAGTTACACTTCTTCTAAGAATTTTATCATGACGCTTTTTATCATGATCATTTTCCTTCAATCGTACCATGATTATTTACAAAATAAAGTATTTTAGAGTACATGTTTATGAAGCTTTATGGACCTCACAGATTTCTCTTACAAACACAAGATGGCACCCATACTCCTGAGCAGTACAACCAATTTCTGAAGTAGTGAGTGCATTTCAAATTTTATCCAGTAAAAAGCCTTTTTATCACCTTAGAATATCAGAGCATCTATTTATTCATTTTAACTGGCTGAGATATGTGATATTATGTGGTCGTTCAAGTTGATGTTCTAAAAATATTGTTGGTTCAAATGCAGGTAAACTTGCAGCCCTAAGGTGTTTGAGTACACTCTGTAGTGGACTAGTATCCTGTCCAAAGGGTTTCCAGCCTGGAAATATGGTTTGAACGTCTTACCTTTAATTTTCAACATAACACAAGGAGGCCAGGTGGTGCCGTGGTTAGTACTGTTGCGTAGTACTAACACCTCTATGCTCAGAGTTTGACTTTCCTCCATGGCACCATGTATGTGGAGTTTGCATAATTTCCAATGTCATGATGGGCTTTCCATCAGGTACTCCCCCATTGTACAAAAACATGCTAAGGTGAATTGGTGTTACCAGTTTGTCTGTAGGTGCGATTGTACCCTGAAATGGATTGGCACCCTGTCCTGGGTTTCAGACGTGGAAGCAAAACTCCAGACCAAAATTTAGTTTTAACCAAGCACTCCATGATTGTGAATCTCTATAATCTCAGCTTGGTTGAAACAAAATCTTGGTCTCAAGGTTTACTTCCTGTACCTGAACTATCCACCTCTGCTGGGTTCTTCCCTGCCTAGCACCAGTGGCTTTTGGAATGGGTTCTGTACCCCTTGGGCTCTAGTATGATGATCTAATGCACAGCCTAAAACTTGCACATAAAGTGCAAGGCGCAACTAACATTTTATGGGAGTGTCAAAGTCTTTCTATTTTGACACCTTGTGCACCAGTGCAAGAAGCAAAAAGGTTGTCCTAACTCTCTAAATTATCCAGAGGTGTGTTCTCGGTGTAACATGCAATTGACCAATTGGAATGGCAAGTCACCTCACCTTTTTGAAAGCTTGGCGAAAGAGGTACAGCAGATTGCAATTTTTATTGTCTACCTGACAAGCCAGATTGCTTTTCGCTCGAAGAAATGGACATACTCGTGCAAAAGGTGAAAATGTGTGAGCACATCATTTATGGGAGCAGCACTGTTCCACTTAAGCCTTTTAAGGTGAAGCAGACATGGGATGAGGTAGCAGCAAATGTAATATTTGCTAACTTCCCCAACATGTTTTGTGTAGCTAATTTTAGATTTATAATGGAATAATATTGATTTGCCACAAGATTACTTGTGTCAGCATAAGAGTCTGAAAGCGTGAGTGTCATGCTGGGCTGGTCGATTGTTCAAATAGCCTACCATCGTCACCTTAGGAATATTACTGTTTGTGTTTTTCCTTGCATGGTTGGTTTTTACAAAAATAGGCATTGCCTGCCTATTTTGTATTTCATTTTCGCATAAAATTATGTCGCTTACCAGAAGTCCAGTTACATGTGCTACATATAATTTACAGTATCCAGTGTATACAGTCTCATTGTATGAATTCTGTAAATGTGCAGGTGACAAAGGAAAGTGAAGGCCTGCCCAGCTGGCAGACCCTGAGTCCCATAGCACTTGTACTGTATGGGACCAAATGCCTCTATCAAGCCAAGTTGTGACTTTTTATGGAATGAGGCATGATCATCATGGAATGATTTTCTACATTTTTCAAAATTCATTTAGTATTTTTTATGTTTTATATGTTTTATATATTGTAATATCCTTGTTAGTATTTACACAGGATTTGTGTAAAACATACGTAAAAAATTATGCACAAACCCAGTTTCCCACAAATGTATAACACCTTTTGACAGATTCTATATGCAAATGTGTTTTATGTTTTTAATCCTTTTTAATCCTTTATAATTTAATAATAATATTTTAGATTTGGCAGATACACAAAGTTGTAAAAGAACTCTTCACCAAGAAAAAAGAAAAAGAAAGGAAAAATAATTCAGGCCAGTAATTATAAACATACTGCCCTGGTTTCTGGTAGTACTATCCAATATATACAGAAACTGTGGGAAATGTTCACAGCTGAAGAATCCAGCAGAGAAAACCTCACTACAGTATTTACAAGCATTCTTAAGGTTAAGGTTCAGAAAAACTGCACAGTGAAATTAAGGATGTGGGGATGAAATCTACCTCTGAGAAACC
The DNA here is from genome assembly GCA_015164015.2 of Brevimyrus niger. Taxonomy (NCBI): domain Eukaryota; kingdom Metazoa; phylum Chordata; class Actinopteri; order Osteoglossiformes; family Mormyridae; genus Brevimyrus; species Brevimyrus niger. The sequence goes on from JAABNY020000034.1 coordinate 8,776,101, forward strand.
CATTTATAAAATTTACAAACCACAAAACTAAAGACATTTAATTGGGGTTTTCATGGCTTTAAAAACACATTTGGTTCTTTAAACCATTGCAAGCCACTACTATGAGAGTTTTTAAAATTGCAAAAGTTAAAAATTAAATGAACAGAGCGATAGACTGGTATCTCATCCAAGGTGTACCCCCGCCTTGTGCCCTGTGATGCCTGCCATGTGCCCCAAGCCCCCCCTAACCCTGACCAGGAAAAATAGTTGGATGAAAGCATGCATGCATGGATGATGGACAAGCCAAGCCCTGCTATAGTTTACTGTGTATGGAGTTCCACATAATATCAATTCCCCCAATGTTGATGTATTTCACTAAAAATAGTAACAGACTGTTGCGTATGGAAATGGTAGCAGCGATAGCATCCAGAAAAGAGTTTAAGCTCTTCAGCCTTCCAGTATGTGAAGGGCAGAAAAGACAATGTATTGGCAGCCTGAGTAGTGACTGGACCCTTTTTTTGATTAATGGTTACAATTGTCTTCTTATTTTTTCCTTTTTTCTTTCATCTTATAAATGGATTTTAAAAGGCAACTTTTGGCAGATGCTGAATTATCTCAGTAGCAGAGTTTGAACTGCCAGACTAAATAAAAATCTGAAATGTTGAAAAAGCATGTTTAGAAATACAAAAAATATCTGTATTGTGTTTTCTTTTAAAGACCCTAAAATTATTTTAAGAATAAACGATTTCTGTTATGATACATAACATGAATACCATGCTACATCCTATGCAATCCATGCATCATTCCTGTACAGCTTGCAAAGCTGCTGGGTCTGGTATAGATCTAGTGCATTGCGCAGCAGATTGGTTTTCATATGCAAAAGTGTCTACCATAAATATTTATTGTATATTCTCTGCTGGCCATAACTTTATGGTGTTGCTTTGAACATTATATCTTATTCTTCAGATCCTTGTTCACTGTACTATTCCTGGGAAGCAGCCAGCTCATCATAAGTGTTACCTGGCATGCAGATTGTTTTGCTTTTGGTTCTGAGGAGATGGAGCAAAATTTGTAGTGTGATCATTTTAATAAATAAATAGATAGATAGATAGATAGATAGATAGATAGATAGATAGATAGATAGATAGATAGATAGATAGATAGNNNNAGATAGATAGATAGATAGATAGATAGATAGATAGATAGATAGATAGATAGATAGATAGATAGATAAACAAACAAACAAATAAATAAATAAAGAGAGTGTATTGGGACCATATGTTACATCCGGTTCAGAATCTATCTATCTAGATTTTTTTTTCAGTTCACTCTTTCATTACTGGTTTTAGTTGAGAGTCATCCGGTTTGTCCGTGTAGACTCAATTTAAAGAGAACTCTTTCAAAATATATTTCACATGGAAGGGTCAGTGATAATTATCATGAAAATGACATAAACATTTCTGACATGCTAGTCTTATTTGAATATCTCTAAATGTCTAAATGTAAAATATTGACAAGGAACCTTAACTTCTGATTCAAGCGTAAGATTCCATTTGTGGCAACAGACGAACATGAATGTGTTTTATTAAGATCTAGGTCTGAAAATTGTTCAGAACAGCTGTTGGTAATAGAATATCCTGGCCCACATTCTGAATATAACTTTGTGTTCTGTGCTTTAATAAATGACAATCATTTATGAAAAGAGTGTCCATATGCTGACAGATTATCACCATATGTATATCATATTTACCAGAAAGGATTGTAGTCCCAGTTAATCAAAAGGTACCTTACACTTTTTAAATTATTTTCATTTTTCCTGAAAAACCTTTGCGTCATTTTTTTTATTGTTGCAAACCTTGAGATTTTATCTGTCACATTATAGACAGCAAACTTCCATTTGAAGAAGGATATATAAATATGGACATCACATGCTACACTCAATAAAATAAACATTAGTCTAACTAGGGCAAATATGATTGGACTTTTTTTTGCGAAGGAAAGGCAAACTTGCCAGTCTATAATATTTCCATGTGTATCATGTTTCAATGCAAAGACACGTAAAATCCCTTTGCTCTGAGACTAAGCAAACATAATTCAAACTGCAATACCAGTAAGTATGTGCTCTTGTCAAGAGAAAATGTGGTGTGGTTTGGATGAAAAATATACATGCTCACAGTATTGTTCAGAACATTTCTGAGGGGTTTCTCACCACAATTAAATATGTAGGTGTACTGCAAGTTTTGTCACTTTGGAAGACAACAATGCTGTATGCTTAAGAGAAAAATGAGTTTGACTGTAGATGCTCTGAATTCTATCCCTGTATTTACCAACAATCTTTAAAGAAATTATTATTTTATTACAATCTCAGGTAAGAACCAACTGTGCCAATACTTCTAGAGAAAATGTATATTTAAATGGGTAAAAGGTCATGTAAAATTATTTTACACCATAGGGAGATTGTAAAGGGGGGGGGGGGTCTGGGGGTGTTGTCTTGCATGTGTCATAGTAATCAAACATGAAATTTAACCGAATCTTCATCAAAAGTCCTGGAAATAGGAGAAACACACAAAGATCTCATTTAATTCCCATGTTGGTTTTGAAGATTAAATTGTTATTATAATGGGGTAGTAAAGTGTTAAATTGTTTTTTTATTATTTATTTTGTAAATATATCTAACATATATAATTTAATTTGGGTAATGGGGATACTTGCATGTTTTACTTAAACATATGCAAAATCTTTGTTTCAATTGGTGGACATACTGTATGTTTAAGAAGTTACAAATCAGCTACTTTGTCATAAATGGCTTGCACATTGTAGGTAAGTTCATTTAGAGAGCTGGAGAAATTGCACTGTATAAATTCAATTTAAACAAATTTCTTATAGGTCAAATACTGCTATTTAAAATTATTACTGTTAGAAAACATTTCTTAGATTTAGGAAAAATCAGTCAACTACATGTGTCTATGGTGAAAATTGAAACTGATATTGAGATTTGGGTGTGTGTGTCTCTAGGCAGCTGAGGTGGTACTGTGAGGTAACCGAGAACAGATGAAAACAGACGCTACACCTCAGCCAGAAAAAAGTAACTCTTTCCAGTGTTATATGCTGACTCAGGGTACATATGCTGACATGTCCTGTATATTTGGCATGACAAGTTAGGTTATCTTCATATTAGCTTTAGATTCCATGTTCCTGAAATTAAGATTTAATTTATTTTATAATGCAGATTTTAATGGATGTGTAAGCAAGGGACTTGTGAGGCTGATGTATTATCTTCTACACCAATGAATGAAGATATTCCTGAATAGTTGTTTTTCAAGCGTAAAACCCTCCCTCAGGATACAAACAACACGGATCCAGCTAATTCATGTTTTGTAGCCGAAACATTGACATGCTGCCCCTTATTTCAACCACGCTAGTTCCTCCCAGGACCATTTTAACCAATTTTTGTGTGTTTTGCAAACTCTGCCAAAGAAACTATTTACACATCTGGAACTAATCTGCCATAATGTACTTTTAAATGTAGTTCCCACCAAACAGCTTGATGTGAAACGTTCAGCACTGAAATACAGCCAAAGTTTCATCAAGAAATGCAGTTTTATCAATCCAGGCTATCATCCAGACTGACTGAATGATTAAGTTAGCTAAAACCGCACACAGAGATATGTTAAACCTTTAACCAGCCTTAGTATATGTGCCCTGGTGTGGGGAGGCATCCTGTCTTGGGTGTGCCCCACCTTGTGCTCTACACGTCATGGAATTGGATGAAGGAAAGAGGAAGCCTTATATTGATTTGGCAGTTTCCTTATTTATTTCATTTTTGAACTTGATTTTATTTGTCTGTGAATTGTCTTTAAATGTAGTTTTTTGTTGTACTTCATACATTATACATATAATTTTGAAATGTTTGCGAGCATTTTTCATTATATGAGGCCTGTTCTTATAAGAATCAAGCTCAGGCTTTGTTCCCATATAATCCAAAGGTTACAAAGCTTTCTTACGTTTTTTTTCCTCCTGCAGAAATGTTAGTTGAGATATTAAGTTAATTAAATTGCTACGCTTTCTGTTGTCCAATAAAAAAGAATGAATTATGGTTCTATTTTATTGCTTCTTCCTTTATAAAGTCAACTGTATTTTCCAAGAGCTTTTATAGCTTCACTAAAATTTATTGTAGCAATATTTTCTTCAACACTGGCAAAAAATATGGTATTTCAGTTTTCAACTTAGAAGAAACTGCTGCTTGCAGTTATTTACTTTCAGCACTATCTAACCATAGTCATTTACCCCTCATTTGCCATAAATCCTCAGGGTAGCCTTGAACAACGGTAAGCAACAGAGGTACTGTGCTGTGGGACAAGCCTTATATGAACAGAGAACTGATTTATATCTCTGTTTTTGTCTGCCTTTTCCCTCTGCATGATTTTGACTGAAATTTTGACATGAAAATTCAAAAACCCTTAATTCTTCCTAGACCTAAAGTGCTATGTACTGAAATGACGAGGTAGAGCTGTGGACAATTATGTTTTTTTTCGTCATTTAATTCATGCTCATTTCAAGCACAATACGTGGTGTGAAACCCTTTTAAGTGGGCTCTTCTATCAAGCTATGAGCTACACCTCAAGCAGAAGAATCAGTTTACTGTGAAGCAGTAATGCAGTACATGAATAGGGTACAATAAGTATGAGCAAACTCAAACTCTGAGGATACTTTCATGAGTGATATTTTGCATGTGGCTATTCAAAGCACCTCATCGCACTGCTTTCATTTCTGACTGCATAATGGATGCCATAATGCAATTTGTTATTAATCAGTAGAGCAAAAAATGACTTCAACTGCTTATCCAGTACATGACTTCAGGGAGGCTTCGTAGGTACAGTCTAGATGGGATACGTAACAGGAACATACCCTGAGGTGCCAAGCAAGCATGCTTTCCTGTGTACCACCATGTAACCATCTGTTTGCTTGTATTAAATGGGGTTATCACTTGGGGTAAATATGCTATGCTTCAGCTTCAAAATAGGATCTCATCCCTGTAACCCACTAATGTCTCAAGGTTCAGGTTAGTGGTTAAAATATGCCTTACAAAAGCTTTTTCATTACAAGAATGGGACGTTGCAAATAGTGCTTTGACAAGCAATACAGAGTGGAAAGAGACAGGCCTATAGTGGATATAAAAAGTGGACACACCCCTGAATGGCAGGTTTTTGTGATGTAATAAAGCGAGACCATGATAAATCGTTTCAAAACTTTTCCCACCTTTAATGTAGGGATGAGAAACTGAGTGCAGCCATGCAGCGGGTGATACCTCAGTACCACACTAGACCAAATGGACCAGTGTAAATTTTTTTCCAGTGGCTAGAGTACCAATCTTGCGACCAATCCCCAGAATTCCCAGTAATTTGGAAGACCTTACAGGGCTGGATGTGAAATAATGCAGGACAAAGCAATTACAGGTTAAGGGCCTTGCTCAAGGGCCCACCGTGTAGGATCACTCCTGGCTGTCACAAGATTTGAACCAGCAACTTTCCAATTGCTGGAACAGATCTTAAGCCTCAGAGACACCTTTGTGTGCTGCCATGCACACAAGCAGATCTGTTATGGGGAAAATATAAAAATATAAAATGTACAATAAGCTGGTTGCATCAGTGTGCACAGCCTTAAATGAATACTTTGCTGAAGCACCCTTTCGTTTAAATACAGCATTCAGTCTTTTTGGATACACACCTGCGATTAAGTAAAGTGACTCTGATTCACCCGAAATAAAGTTCAGCTGTCCTAGCAGCATTTTCCTGACATTAACTCAGTTGCATCCTACAGCAAAAGTCATGGTTCTCAGCGATCATACAAAGCATGAAAGAGATGTCATTGTTGAAAGGTATCAATTGGGAAAGGGGTACATTAGATATACCATGGAACACCATGAAGACCGTCATCAAGAGGTGGAGAAAATATGGGACATTACTGAGAACTGATGAAAAGACAAGATGAAAACTGGTCAGGGAGGCTGCCAAGAGGCCTACAGCAACACTGGAGGAGCTGCAGGGATTTCTGGCAAGTACTAGGTGCGTACCTCATGTGACATGTTCTCCATAAGTCTGGATTATGGGGTAAGGTTGCAAGACTAAAGCCTTTTCTTGCAAAGAAAAACATTCAGGCCTGGCCTAACTTAGCAAAAAAATAAATAAATGCATGTGGGAAAATGTGTTATGGCTTGATGAAACCAAGGTGAAACTTTTTGGTCACAATTCTGAAAGGTATGTTTGGCACGAAAACAGCAACTGCACATCACCAAAAGGACACAACACCCACGTTGAGACATGGTGGTGGCAGCATCATGCTTTGGGGTATTTTTATTGAGCTGGAACTGGGACTTTAGTCAATGTGGAGGGAATTATGAATTTGCCCAAATGCCAGACAGTTTTGGCCCAAAAACTTCAAGTTCCTGGTACAAAGCTGAAGATGAAGTGGAATTGAACCTTTCAACACAACAATGACCCCAAGCATACATCCAAATCAACAAAAGGATGGCTTCACCAGAATAAAATTAAAGTTTTGGAATGGCCCAGCCAGAGCCCAGACCAAAATCCAAATGAAAATCTGTGGTGTGACCAGAAGAGGACCATTTACAAGAAATTCCCTGGAAATCTGGCAGATTTTGAGCACTTTTGCAAGGAAAGTCATGATGTTTCATGCTGATAGACTCCTACCCGAAAAGACTGAATTCTGTAATTAAATCAAAAGGCGTTTTAACAAAGCAGTACTTTACGCAACCAGCTCATTGTATGTTTGTACATTTTCTGTATCCACCATATATGCAACTATGCTCTGAATTATAATTTGCCATTCATTAAAAATTCTGCATAATAACTCATGTGACCACACCAAAATCCATCCATCCATCCATTTTCCAAACCGCTTATCCTACTGGGTCGTGGGGGATCTGGAGCCTATCCTGGAAGCAATGGGCACGAGGCAGGGAACAACCCTGGACAGGGGGCCAGCCTATTGCAGGGCAC
>JAABNY020000034.1:8784833-8841918 GCA_015164015.2 Brevimyrus niger
TATGTGGTACTTCAGACCCAATGGTTGGATCATTACTGTTCACCAACATTATGCAGCAATACAGTGAGGTCAGTTTTCTATTGACATGGGCATATTCCAGGCTGATAATTCCAAGATTCATCGGGCCTTAACCATATAATAGTCTTTAAGATGCACTGAAGATTTTACGGAGTGGTTCAACTCACCTATCATCAATATAAGATTAATTTCTCTTGTTGAGAAATTAATGAAAATCTAGATGACAAAATTCTGAGATGTTGCATTAGCACATGGAAGCAATGCATTGACGAATGTGCACCATAATCAAACCTGAAGGCAAAATATATAATATACACACGCACACACATTTGGTTTCTATCCAAATCTTACCTCATTTTCTGTCTTTGATCCATAAGCTATTGGACATGTATGAATAACACATGAATGGCACCTTGAAAGAAATTTTAAGGCCAAATATTTATCCATCCAATGAAATTTTTCATAATCGTAGTTATTTTCCTAGGACAGGATTACAATGAGCCTTGAGCATACAAAGCATGGGGCATAAAACAGGGACACTTTGGAGAGAACAGTCACACACTTTGGCCAATTTAGCAACACCAAATGCGACCATGTGTTTTTGGACTACAGAAGAAGACCACTTCAAAAACAAAGATAACACAATTTAAACAAAACAAAGTGGTCAGTATTGTTTTATAGAATCATTTAGGCAAGGCCTTAAACTACTCTTCTGTTGCTTAAAAATACATTTGGTTCATTTTCTGCAGTTTCTTTCCTAAAGAAAACTACCAAATAACTTTGAAAGTCATAAATTATACCACTACTCTTGTCTACACACTAACATTAGGTCACCATTTTGTAACTGATTTAACCCCCCATTTACACCATTAAGAAAGGAAATAGCTGAGGTTTATATCTATAGCATTAGCTGAACTATCATAATATGGCACTGCTTAAAGCAAAAAGTTTGCAGCCTATAAGAGGAAACAGCAGTTTACCATGTTATCAAGGTACTACAAGACGCAGGTGATGTACTTTACAAAATAAAGGAAATCTTTGGAGACCCAGCAGAAAAGGAAGGCAGCTGTTCTTGTGCAGCCCTGCCCATAAAATGCTGGGGCACTCAGCCAAGTCAACTGTGACTGCAGCCAGAACTGTAAGGATCAGTTGTGTTTCTGCTTAAGGGAGGGAAATGGCAGGCTATGTTAAGCTGTCCTGTCAGCAGGCCAAAAAAATTGATCATCAGAGAGAGTGGCCACAGGGAGTGCAGAAACATTATGAGCAAACATTAGAATAATTTAGTGCCAATTCTATGTTTTTCTGCCACCCACAAGATGTTCTAAGTCGAATGTTGAATACATTTTTTACAGAAAAAAAGACAGAAAACACAGATCTGATTCATACAGTTCACTGTAGTGGTGGAAAGGCATTTAGTATTCACGAAAGTGTTCCTGAACTTATACTCCATAGATGTGGTGACCATGAATTGTATTGTTTAAAATGCTTGCAGCAATGTAGATAAAACAAACAAAAAAAAGATGAACAAGTTGAAGGAAATGCAAATGTTGAAAGAAACAAGAAACATGTGAATGTCCTTCAGGAGGTTTCGGGATGGTGACCAACACTGAACATGAACTGTACCACCCATAGTACAGAAAGAGACTTCTTTGAAAGAGCATGCTGCCTGGACTCCAGCCATTAAAGATCAAGTATGGACTAGCTCCTTGACATTCCTACTTTAGCACAAGGAAACCATAAGCAAAGAAGACTCTTATGATAATGGATAATGGAGAGTAAGGAAACTATTTTAATGTCTTCCTAAAAAGTTTCTTTTGATTATTTTAATTTGATCAGTTACTGAATGGCCTTTGAAATATAATTTGCTGTATTCAAAAGACATTTCTTTGCACTATTACATTCCCTCTACCTTGAAAGTTCTTTGTTTTAATTTTTTAAATACTCCCAGTTTCCAGTTCACTAGTATTTAAAACCACATTGGACTAAAAATGTCATAATAATGTGTGGATATTGTTGAAGCATAGAATAGTGCTTCCTAAATTTATAGGAGAGGCAGTTTCAGAATCAGAAACACTAATATATTGATGTACAATGTGGAAAAAAAACTGAATACTTATTATACAACTCAAAAAAGAATCATTCTGATGTAGTGATTTAACTTGATTTTTTCCCCTTAAGCTTCATAACAGTAATTAAAATAACAAAGAAATACTCATATGGTACAATAACTACAAGGTTGTGTTTAATATTTTATGGAAGAACTGAGGTTGAGTTGGTTGGCAGAGGCAAAATTAGATTCATGTCGGGTCCTGCTTTGGGCCTCAGGTATGCTGAAGTCATGCTCAAACTTCATGAATAGAACTCATTTACTTATGTTTCTTTTCTAAGAAACATTAATAAAAAAATAGGGTTACATTTTTAGCAGTGTGATACAATACCTTATTTTAGAAAAAGGTATGAAATGGAAGTACAGCATTAGAAAACATTTATGAGCAGCAATATCACCACCATTGTGTACAAGTTTTATAGAACACTTATTGTGGGATTTATTGTTGAGGCATAATTGCAAATAATCCCAATCTGACTCTAATAAAGCAGCCAATTTAAAACTTAGTGATGGCACTGCTGTGTCTCACCCCTTGTGTATTGTTCATCAATGCAGACACTATACAGTGCTCAAACGAGGTATGGGCTGTCAGGTTCATCAATGCAGGCACTATACAGTGCTCAAACGAGGTATGGGCTGTTGAGTTCATCAATGCAGGCACTATACAGTGCTCAAATGAGGTTTGGGCTGCTGGTGGGTCTTTTCTGGGAGTAGGATTTGTGAAATTCAAATGAAGCCAGATGATTAGCAAATCACTTCACTTTTTTGTTGTTCTCATGATTTCATTTTCAAACACAACTAATGGAATTTAAAGAAAACATTTAATATTAAAGGCAATTAGCTGACTATTTAATCAAAGTATGGTTCCAATATATTCACACAGCAAAGAAGGACAAGCTATTTGCATACTGAAATTATCATGATCATTACTTTAAAGAATAAGTCCATGAACATAAACGTCCAAATGATATGCATAATTTTAGACGGTAAGGTTTGAGATGTTGCCAAATAGGAACCAAGTTATTTTGTGATAAAGTTATACTTTTATATTGTATGCTAAACTTAAAAATAAGGCTTTTTCATTACATAATGAATTACCTTTGAATTTCTGACATGAGGTCAATATTTTTTGACACTTACTTGGAATAGAATAATATATTTTCTTCACACAGTTTTACCATCTGAGATTTCCTGAAGGCATTCCTGGGAGTAGATATTTTAAATTAATATTCAAAAAGTGACTTTGTAGACATCAAAAGAAAAAGAGAGGCAAATGTGTGTATCAGTGTGTCATTCTTTTCACAGGTAATGAAAAGGGAGGAAAATCAAAGCTATTTTCATTTAATTTACTTTTTTTTCCCAGCAGACTTCTATTGTCCTGCAAGACAGATTAATCTAAATGCATGTGTAGTTTTACAATAAAGAGCATCATGGACATTTCAGTAGTATATTTATTTGTAAAATTCTATGCTAATACTTAAAAAAACATATAAATTGTTTGTTTCTGCCGCCAGCTTTCTTTCAGTCAGTGCTGACCCTCAGAAACAGTACCTGTTGCAGCACTGACTTGCAGCTAATCCTCTTAATATTGTTTTTAGTGAAGAGGGAAGAAAACAGTGTAGAGTGCTGCTGCTGTACAGAATAACATACGATATGGAGTTCTTTTGCCATTTAAACACATTTAACTGTCCAAACTGAGAAATGTGCACTGTACTGTATGTGTGAGATCAAAGTGTCAGGTTACATTCATAAAATAGAATATGGCCAATAAGCACCGGATACTCTACACCAATAAGAGAAATTGATTGAAGTGGGACAAAAAGTGCTAGAAGACTGGCTCAATGTTACATTGCTGTTATTGTTCTTGCAAAATTGAATGAATAACTGTATCTCACCATTATAATCACTAATCACAGTGGTTATATTCTGATAATAAATCATTTGGCTAAACAATGAGTATACCACAGAACAACAGCTTCAACATAACAGAGGTGCTGGAATCATGCTTTATTGAAGTTACAATTGTTAAAACCCAAAACATTGGTAATTACTGCTATTTCTAATCATGCTGTTTGATAAAATCAAAGCACAAACATCATTGAAATTTCAGAGATTAACACAGCAGATGACATTGCTGTGGCACAATTCTTTAATAAATGCCTTCGCTACTTAAAAAGTCAACACTAATACTAACATACAAAAACAGATATACATGCACATAAAACTAACCAACAGTCCTTTAAGAGGAAACACTGATTCCACAAGTCTTATGGCCAGATGTTGTATTTAGAAAATTAATCAAAACAGACCATTGACAGAAATTATACTCATCATATTCTATAACACACAAAGTGCAGGCCGCTCGCACTTTGAGCATGTAATAAGAAATGGTGGTATGACACAGTCAGTCTGAACACAAGGCCGAGTTGCGCAGCTTACATGAGGGTAAAATGCAAACAGCACTCAGGGTCTTATGCACATGTAACATTATTAATACTAATATTGCAGTCATACAATGTATAACATTGTGTCAAGGAGCTGACCAAAAAACTTCAACAGGGAGCCTCTGTACCTGTTGAGGCAAAATTAAAACTTCAACTTATTGTTGAGGCACATTATTTAGTTTTGAATGTTCCATCGCTTTCCAGGATATGCATTTCATGTATATGTGTGTATATAAGATACATAAAACACACACACAAAACTCCTGGTCAACATTTGGTTTGATTAGTTTCATTGACACTGCTTACATTTCTCATAACCGACAAATCCGGCTATATACATTATGTACATATTGCAAATGATGCACAAAATTCCGGCAGTTCTTCAGTATGGCACATTTTCTAATAGCTTAAGTCAATTTTAAGGATACTCCCATATTTGAATGATTGTGTGTGTGTGTGTGTGTGTGCGCGCGCGTGCGTGCGTCTGTATGTATTAGCAAATAATGACATTTACTGTTGCACTGTCAGATCCAAGCTCATTGGATAGTTTAAGGGTGTAAACTCCAGCATCATTTTCTTTCACATTAGTAATGATGAGGGTGGTGGAATCCTCAGTGGTCTCAATATGGAACCTGTCACTTCCCTCTGTAGAAGGTAATGTAATCCCTGAATGTGTCCACTCAATCTCAGGCAGGGGTTCTCCAGAGAAAACACAAGCTACAGTAAGAATCTTTCCCTTCTCAATGCAGATCTCTTCAGGAAGTGTTTTGATTTTTGGTGGTAAACCTGTTGCAATGATAAAAGTTAGTCAACATTTGTTTGGGAAGACTAGTATTGTAGGAAGGTTATAGGTTGCTGAAAGTAAAAAATTAATCTTACCTTGGGTAATGGCTCCTTTAGAGGACCCCTTTATTTGTAAATGGCTTGACATTTCCATTATACTGCTAGAGCTCAATGCTATTTCCGCTGTCAAAGACTGTGTGCTGTACGCAGACGCACTTGCAAATTTCATTTCGGTTAAGCTAGTGCTTCTAAAGGAGGTCTCCTGCATGGAGGCAGCCATATGGACTTCCTTCGCGGAGAAACGTCCAAGCATACTAGCAGCCAATTCATCTTTTTCAAAAAGTACACTTTTATCAGGTTCTTCAGTCAGCGCTGCCAAAATACATAAAAAAACAGGTGAACCCAAAAGACTGATTTAAATGGATGGTCAGTCTACTTGCAAATATCTTCTTGTTATGATGTACAATGTCTACTACATGTAGATGCCAATCCATAACTCATTCAGTCTGTTCTATGTTAGTCAATGATAAAATAAACAGTACGACATAATGTTTTCCTGTGATCCTGATCAGTTTAAGCAGTTAGAAGATAGACGGGTGGCAGATTTTGGACTGATAATACTAACACTTTTCTATTTTCATACTCATTCATTTATTTGTTCTAATTAAGAAACATAATGTTATTTATCTAGGCCCTTTTGGCAAAACTTCAGGTCTGTCTTATAGGATTTCCTTTTCTTTTAACTTTCTCCCAAATGCCTGTTTGCAATTGTTATCCCATAATTACTCTCCATTACAACAAAGTACTTACAATAATTTCATGCTAATTCTGCTCAATACTATACTAACATTGTATTTTGGCATTTTATCCCCTATACAAACCCTATGAGTTAAAACATTTCGAGCATAATCAAGAAATTCATCCAGAAAACCTTACCAAGTACATTTAGTGATGCAGTAGCCGAACATTGTCCATGAATATTCTTTGCTTTTATTGTATATTTCCCGCTGTCTCCAGTAGATGCCTCTTTAATCTCTAGTGTATATATATTTTTAGAATGACTCTCTTTTAGGTTGGATGTCCACAATACCTGAAAAAGGACCGTTATGAGTTATTTTTGAACGTTTTTTACCCCAGGTAAAAATGCATTTTCTGTAAAGTTTGCTGCCTACCTCAACATTGTCCTTCAGCCATTCAATTTCTACAGGGGAACCTTCATGTAATTCACATGTGAAAATCACATTTTGTCCTTCTTTGACATTCTGAGACTTTGGTAGAATAAAAAATGAAGGTGGTCCTTCAGGTTTTGCAGAAAGGGTTGTATGAAAGTGACATTTTACAATTCCACTTTTAGTTTTAGCTTCACATGTGATGGTTCCCTCTTCATGCTGACTGATATTCTTGATAGTCAAAGTTTGATAATTCTCGGACATCCCATATGTATAATCTTCTGAATTAACCAACTCGTTTCCATTAAGGAGCCATTTTACACAAAATACCTCAGGGATTTCTGCTTTCAGAATAAGCGATTGACTCTCAAATGCTGTTACATGGCTATGAGTTACTTTAATTCCTGTGTGAGATTGAACTTCTTCATGAAAAATGTCTGGTTTTATTTGCTCTGTCACCTTTTTCAGTATATGAGACTCTGAAAGAGCCTCTTCTTGAGTTTCTATTTGCGATTCCTTATTGGCTGTGAGACTTTCTGAGGTTGGCTTTGTTATGGAGATGTCTGTTTCTTTTTTATCTAAATATTTATTTTCCTCTAGAAATGTTGAGATTTCTTTCAATATATTTTGAAAAACTTGGCCAACAATTGAAAATGATGTTTTGGACACCCCTCCTTCAGAAATAATTTCACAGGTATATTCTCCTTGGTCACTCTCAGTAATATCACTGATATTCAGACTGCAAAGGCCATCAGTAGAAGCATGGAAATAGTAGTGCCTATCCTGTGTCAGTTTAATTCCATCTTTGTACCATATTACTTTGTCTGTAGCACCTCCAACAACACAATACATAATTATTTTGTCCTCAGAAACCTTTGCATTAAGCTGATTTACAATCTTTGGAGGCTTTTGCACTTCTTGAGATTCTTCTTCTGGTGGGAACTGAACCTTCACTGGCGACAAAGGAGGTGTTTTTACAACAGATGATTTTATATCTTCAGGTGACTTAATATAAGAATCTGGGGATGGAGCATCTGAAATGTCTAAAGGTTTCACCTCAGATTCTGAAGACTTAGTCCTTGTTTTTGTGTCTGCAGATGACTCGACATGCTCTTTGGTGCTGGCTGACACTGGTGACTTGGATGGAGAAACTGCTATTTTCTCTTCATCAGTTGACATGCAAATTGTTAGTGTAAATTCCACCTTTTCATGGCCATCCAAATTCTCTACAACTACTGTGTAGTTGCCTTCATCAGATAACTGTACTTTCATTATTTCGAAAGTTGACCTGTACTGTGATGTGATGATGTGGTAACGGTTAGATGAGACAATTTCTTGACCAGCATGCATCCAGGTAACACTTGGTGATGGATTGCCATCTACATCGCAAATAAATTCAACAAACTGTCCCTCCTGTACCGTTATTGATTGAGGTTTTTTAAGTATTCTAGCTGGCAGAATTGTTTTTACTTTCTCTTGTGGAGTTATTTTCTCTAGTGCTGTAGTTTTCTTTTCAGTTGAAGCATATTCTTCATATGAACTTACTGGATGCATTTCACTCAGCTCAAATTTAGTTTCCTTCAACACTATATGAGTTTCAGATGCAGAAACTGGTTTAACAGAGGACAAATGGTAAAAATCAGTCTTGGTAATTTCAGGAACAACAGCTGGGAGAGATTCCTCATCTTTGTAATGGGATGAATATGCAGAATATTCACCTCCTGAAACATCTAAAGTGCCATAATCTGACGCCTCTCCCTTGTAGTTGGTGCAAACAACACGATAGGTGCCACTGTCCTTTTGTTGGCAGTCAAGTATCTCAAGAGACAGAACTCCACTTATGTTTGTAAAACAGAATTTGCTACTCTCTTGAATCTGTTTTCCATTGTGGTACCATTTAATTTCAGATTCTGGTTTGGCTTGCACATTTAGAGTAAATTTGGTTTTCTGGCCACAAGGCACACGATGAGAATGCATTCTGACAGTTATGCGTGGTGCATGGTCAAGGCTGAAAGGTTGCTGAGTCACAACTTCATATTTTCTTTCAGATTTTAGAGCAGCCTTTTTTGCTGCATATGTGGCCATTATGTCAGTTGAAGTATGTTTCTCAGGTAATAGTAATTCACCTAAAATCGGACTACTGGTCCGTGTTCTCTCAGAAATCTTTGATATCCTTTCTGTTGCTTCACTCTCTTCCTCATTGGCTTGAAGTTTACTGCTAGATTGTACCTTTCCGGGTAAGGGATGCACTAATTCACTGTGTAAAGGAAATAAAGACCTACTAATTACTTGTGTAAAGGGGGAAGGTAACAAAGCAGATGGATATTCAGTCTTTTCCATTTTTTCTTCAATTAATGGTGAAACGTGAACTTTACTTTTTTCTTTTCTTGACAATCGGATTTTCTCATCAAACTGCATGCGCTTCATCTCACTTTTGTAAGCACAATGTCTCTGCATTGAAGCTATTGGACGAAGTAGTTCTTGATCTTCTTTGTCTTCAAGCACTCTTTGGTTTTGTCTTGGAGGTCTATATGTCACCTTATCATGGCGTTGGCGCAGATCAATATAGCTTGGTCCAGTTTCATACTTAGAGGGAATATGATATGAGTCATATGTTTCAACATCTTCTATTTCCTTCTCCTCAGGTGTCATTTTCTTTGATGGGAATTGACACAATGAAGACAATTCAAAGTCCACAGAACTCAAAGTAGAACCTGAGAAGCCAAGCTGGAGCTCCTCTTCAAAGCGAAGCCTTTCTTCTTCAGTTTTTTTCATTGATAAATAGTCTTGAACAGGCAGAAGAAACTCTTCATCTGTGAGATCACAGAGGGACCTTCTTCTTTGCCTATAGTAAACTTCAGATTCCGGAGATGATACACGTCTTCCTGGCCTTACAGTTTCCAAGTCATCTTGTGAAAATGTAGGAATGCGCCATTTAGGCTTGTACTGATCCTTGATTCTTGGAAGTGGCACAACATAGTTCTGCTCCCACTTAGAAAAGCTAATGCGTTTAAGCCTCTTCTGAACAGGTTTTTCCATTCTCTCAGGCATGTCATACTGATCCCGGATTTTCTTATACCATTTCATGTCTGAATAAGGCACAAAATGTTTTATTTCCAGATCTTCTTCCAGGGCGGTTGGAGCATGGACACGAGGTTGTGGAATTTCGTATGGCATATGAAGTCTCTTGTCCTCGGTTCTCATCTTTCTTTCTTCTTTTTCCTTTTTATCAACAGTTTCAATCCTGTCTTTCTTTGTTGATATTTCTGGTTTATGCATAATTAATGCTTCTCTTAAAGCTTCTTGTGCCACTGGAGTAAGTGGAATAACTTCACTTCCAGAAAGAATTTGTAACAGTCTCACCTTCTTCTCAATTTTTTTCTCCTCAGGACATGTCTTTTTCTGTTCTTGAGTATCATATTCTTTCTTGACATGAGTGAGACGATGTACCTTTAATGTGGCTTGACAACTTGCAGATCCAGCAGAGTTTGTAGCAATGACTCTATAGGTACCAGAATCTTCAGGAAGTGTATCTCTGACGTGTAGAACATAATAGTCAAGCCCTTCATGAATAACCTCGACTTGTGGTCCAAATGCTAATGGCATTCCATCTTTCTCCCACTTCAGCGAAGGTGACCCTGACACTCTCATTTCAAAGCGGATACTTTGACCCTCTTTGCACTCTGCATTTGCTAGCAAGCGCTTGAACATTGGCCGTAGCGTATTATCTGATGGTGCTCGGCAAGGTGATACAGTAAGACGTGCCTTGCAACTGTCATCTCCAAATTTGTTGCGGGCTAAAACTGTGTATTCGCTATCATCCTCTGTTTGTACATTGTGAATTATGAGCTGATACAGACCTTTGTCATTTATAAATGTATATTTTCTGTCATTATCTCCTGGTAAAATCTTTTGCCCAGATTTTAACCATGTAACCCGAGGCTCCGGATGCACTGTTATTGTTACTGCAAAACGCACATCCTCACCAACATAAGCAGCCCGATTATATAGAGGTAAAGTAAATTCAGGGGGTCTCTGAAGCAGTCTTTCTGTATCTACCCTACGTTTTGCTTTCTTTACTGTACGTGCAAAAAAGAAATCAGAATAAGATCTTACACTTTTGACAAATAGCTCTGCATAGGCACTGTCTTCACCATATTCATTTATAACTTTGCACCTATATGTTCCATCATCTGCTCTGCTAATGTTTTCAATAGATAAGATAGTTACTCCTTCATCATAGCTAATTTTATATTTCTCACTTTCCTCAATTTGTCTCGCTCCACAGTACCAAGTCACTTCTGTGCTACTGTCATAGTTCTCAATGTGACAGACAAACTTTGCATGCCCACATTCTTCAGAAACAGAATGCTTAATCTGACCAGCTTGTGGGCCATGTTCATATGGTGCAACTTTAACTTTGCTCACTGTGACCCCTCTTTGACTTCTCAGGGCGCCGCCTCTAGCAACACGAGCAGCTGAAATCACAACATTCCATTCCTTTTTCACTAAGGTCTGGTAATATCTTTTGTGTCTTGTTGTCTTTATAGCTTTAGAATTGTATTCTTCTATATTCTTTTGAAGCCAGGGATGTTCCAAAGCTTCAGAAGCAGTCATCCGATGTTTACGCTCCTTAGTCAGAAGACGGTCCACAAAATCTAATGCTTCAAGACTGGATATCTTAAGAGTCTCTTCATCAAAAATGTATTCAGCATTTGAAATATTTTCAATTGTTTGCTGATAAGTATCTGCTATAAATGGATTAAGTCCACTAAGAAGTATGTACACTAGAACACCAACTGACCACATATCGGTAACAGTGCTAACCATTTCATTCCGGTGGATTTCTGGTGCACAATATTCTGGGGCAGTAAACTGGATCTTTATGGTTTCCCCTGGTGTAAGGTATTGAGCCTGTCCCATCTCAATTATCTTGATGTTAGAGCTAGTACTTTTGGTGTAGACAATATTTTCAGGTTTAATGTCAAAGTGCCCATAGCTCTTATTGTGTAGAAACTCAAGAGCTTCACATAACTGTCTGATATACATCACTATCTCTCGTTCTGAAAGTTCAAAGTTGGCTGTCCCAATACGTTCAAATATATCCATTCCTGAGGTAAAGTCATATATCATGACTAATTCTTCTGGACTGTCAAAGGACTCATGAAGACACAGGAAATTCTTGTGTTGAGCTACATTAAGTATTGCAATTTCCTTCTTCACCAATGCTTGATCTGCACCTTTTACTTTGACAAATTTAGCCATGAATGTCTTCTGTGTACTGGTTTCAACACATCGGTGAACAATACTGAAGTGCCCACGTCCTAGTTCCTCTGCAATCATGTACTTATTATGCAGAACTTTAGTTTCTGAATGTAGTGCTTTACGCTTTATGACTTCTCCGGTGTCATCAACTTCCTCATCATAGCTCAGTGCTCTTGACTTATCCTCTTTTGTTACAACTGGATCAGTTGGTTCAGATGGCTCACTTTGGCCAAATTTATTTTCGGAAATGACGCGGAATTGGTAACTTGTTTTTCCAAATAGATTAACAACTGTATAATGAGTATCACGAGCTTGTGCTACACGAATCCATCTCTCAGCTGTGGTAGCACATTTTTCTACTATATAGTTAGTGACTTTACTACCTCCATCATTGGCTGGGGCACACCAATTCAGAGTTACAGAATCCCTAGACACATCACTGACTTTGAGACCTCTTGGTGGATCAGGTACATCTGCAACATAAAGTTCTACTGTCTGTTGATCAATGCCAAATCTGTTCTTTGCACAGACAACGTAGAAACCGGCATCCTTCCTTTCAACTCCATTGGGGAATATTAATGAAGTAAAAGATCTTGTTACAATAACTTGATAGTTCCCATTGCTATCAATGAGGTCTTGTCCCTTTTGCCATGTTATTACTGGGTCAGGTTTGCCACTGAATGGAATCTTGATACTAATGACTTCACCACGAAGGGCAGGAATAGATTCTTTGTTTTGTATATGCTTGGGCAAGTGAATCTTTGCAGGAACTATGGAGAAAATAAAGGTAAATTTATCAATTACTGCAGCACAAAAAAATGTTGGAAGAAAACTACACATATTTATTAATGACTTACTTTCAACATCAAGTGAAACATTTGCAAAAATTGAGCCACCTTGATTTGTGGCTCTGACTTGATAGACAGTGGAATCCTCTTCATCAGCAGCAGATATAACAAGCTGATAATAACCACCTTTGCGTTCCTGGACTTTAATTTTTTGTTCATCAGGCTGAATTTCTTTGCCACGCTTGTACCATTTGACAACAGGTTTAGGCTGTCCACTGATCTTGCAAACAAAAGTTGCATCACTCTTGTATTTAACACTCATGTTTCTTAATTCCTCCTTAAAGGCAGGTGTGTGAATGGCTATATCTGATTTTGGAACAACAAGGGCAGACACTTTGCTATATTCACTTTCTCCCCATAGACTTTCACATTTAACACGGAATTTGTATTCCGAGTTTTCAACAAGCCCATTTACAGTGTATACTGTTTGATGGATTTCATCTGTAGTTACTGACATCCATTCATTTTCTTTTTCACATTTTTCCAGGCAATAATTTTTTATTTTAGAACCTCCATCATTCAGTGGTGGTATCCAAGACACAATACAAGAATCCTTTGTCACTCCACTAACAACCAGATTTTGGGGATTTCCAGGTTTCTCTGTTAGAACAAAATGATCAAAAAATTATCCTCAGAAAAAGTTATCCTCAGGTTTAAAATAGATACATATCACTTTCCATAACCATGTGGTATGATTATACTTACCTAACTGACTTTTAATAATGACCACAGAAGGAATCTGTAATGGATTACTCACTCCATATTGATTTTGAGCAGAAACACGAAAGTAATATCCGGCACCTTCACTGAGATTTGGAATTCGACAAGATGTTCCAGAGACTGATGATGACACAAGATTCCACTCTTCACTAAAGGTATCTTCACTTTTCTCCACAATGTAGTTTGTAATCATTGCCCCACCATCATCTGCAGGTGGTTTCCAGCTAATGATCACAGAGTTCTTTAGCAGCGCGTCAACAATGATTGGTCCTTCAGGTGTACCTGGTTTATCTGATAAAATCAATAAATATATATATAAATAATACAAATATGTATACATGTCCATCATCCAACTTCCTACCCAGTATAAACTTCAGAGGAGCCCAGGGGCAATTAACCTAACTGCATATTTACACACACACCAACTTTTAAACACAAAAAACTCTAAAAAAAAATTGTGACCATTTTTCAGTTTCACTCATTTCTGGCAGGATTTTGGTTGTTCCCAGTGTCTCAGGTTTGAAGTTGTTCTTGTGTACTACGTACCTGCTGTGTAGCTTTCTCCCAGCAGGACCAGGATTAAACCAGGACTTAAAATTTATTTATATATACAATGGTACCTCAGTTCTCAAAGTCATTAGAACTCAAATTTCTTAAAAATCGAACCAACCAGTTTGAAAAAACAATTACCTAGAACTCGATCTGAATCTCAGAAGTCAAACCGTGAATGCCAACCTAAGATAACTTGTATGCGCGGGGAAATGAGTCGCGCAGCATGGCTCTCAGCGGAAACAAAGGGTAACGTTTCAGTCTCAGTCTCGCATTCGTTGTGATAGCATCGTGCATGTTTACACTAGCTGAATAAATATATTTAGACAATAAAAATACATTTAGACAATGATAGACAGTAACAGTAATTATTATTATATAATAAAATACATTTAAAAATAAAGATATCTTATCAGTTATTTTAATATTAAAAATAAACCGTTAATACATTTAGTTACAATAATATTGTCGGGACAGAACGGGGACGAAGGCGCAGATGTCGGGGTATCGGTGAATATGGGGTTTAATTACAGGTAAGACAAACAAAATGCAGAAGGACAATACAATGATTGGACTGGGGACACAAACTGAAACGCGAATGAAATACTGAGGACTAATGACAACAACCAGAAACAGCTGATCACACGGGGATTCCACACGAGGCTAACGAGGGGGTGTGGCACACGGAAGGAGCGTACGATCGAGGCATGACACATATTGTTTTTTTTTACTTTGCACATTGTTTGGCTACCTTTATTTTCTTACATTCCTGACTGTTTTGAGAAATGTGCTTTAGTACAGTATAGTATATGCTTTTCTTGTTTTGTCCAGTTAATTTTGTGTTTAAATGCTACAAAAAAAAAAAACATATTTTGGTGTAATTTTTTGGGGCCAGGAACCAATTAATTGGTTTTCCATAATTTTTTATGGGGAAAATTAGATTAGAACTTCAACGTTTTAGGAATCAGTCCGGAGTTCTGAACAGATTAATTTCAAGTTCTGAGGTACCACTGTGTGTGTGTGTGTGTGTGTGTGTGTGTGTGTGTTTGAGCTAGTACAGAGAAACTTATACCTTGGATTTCCACATGAAGCAGTTTTTCTGCTGTCCCGAATGTGTTGCTGAGCTGGACTTTATACTTCCCTGTGTTTGTCTCACGCTGTGCATTCTTAATGATAAGGTGGGTATAATGTTTTGTGTTTTCAATGATGACATTCTCAGTTGGTTGCAGAGGTACATTGTTGTGAAGCCACGTGATCTTCGGCTCAGGGCGACCAATGTACATAACATGTAGATGTAGGCTTGCCCCACATACAATATGGTATATTTCTTTCAAAGGATATTCAGGAGAAAGCATAGGAGCAGCCTCCAAAATGAGACTTCCACTGGTTTCAGTTTCTCCTGCTTCATTGATAGCTTTGCATGTATAAACTCCTTCATCATCTTGTTGATTTGATGTTATTGTCAGTGAATGGCTGCGACCATCAGAGTTCATCTCATATTTTTTCCCCTGAAGTAATTCTTTTCCACGTCTATACCACTTGATAACAGGAAGAGGTCTTCCAGTGATCTGACACTTCAGTGTCCCTGGCTGTCCAAGCTTAGTTGTTGCATCTTCCATTTCTTTTATAATACTTGGTATATGTAAGACTGTGAAAAGTACATATGACATATATGAAATTAGACCCTGCCCTGAATATATGTGAAACTAATGACAGAATGTGATAATACTTGCAAAATAATATACTACTCCACAATTACTAAAATGATACCTAGTGTCACATCAATAAGTTTGTTACTAATGAAATAATTGTACACTTCAGTAAAAATGTCTATGATTAAATCTTTTTCCTGAGCATCTAATATTTCTAATATTTTTTTTCATTTCATATAAGCATATTGCAAATGACCATTATTAATGTATAAAGAGGTTAGATATCGTATGTATGTGTATATTGTAATGCACATTGTATGTAGCAATATGCATTACACATACTTAAAGTATATAAACTGCTGAATATTTAACCAAAATATATAATTTACAAAAAGTAAAAAGAATTCTGACTTTGTTTCTAAACTCAGAATTCTGAGATTAAAGTCAGACCGGGATTGTGTTTCAACCAACCATGAACAGTCACGGTAACAGAGTGTTCATCTAGTTGGTTGACTTTTACGCTCTGGACCTGAATTACCCAACTGCAAGTGAAGTCACTATAAACTTAAATATACACCTTGTGTCAGCAATGAGTGCAGCCAAATTAAGCAATTTGTTTGCCCAGATACTCTATTATTATCTTGCAGAAACAATTGGTCGGTCCTCTCTGTGTAATGGAGGAAAACTTAAGGGCAATAGATGATAGACGGTATATCAGTGAAGCCCTAACTACAACAGTAACATAATTGTTCCTAATAACATTGAAATGTTACTGTTAAAGCTTAAAAAACATGAACAAAATTTCATGGCCATCACAGTCGAAGTCGCATATTCATACCACTCAGTTTGGTTTTTATGCCAATGGTAGTTCTGCGTGGTCTGCTGATTCCAGCTTCATTTTCAGCAAATACTCTAAATTCATATTCCGTAGCCTCTAAAAGACAAGTCATGGTGAACACTGTGTCTTTCAATCGTTCTTTGTTGTACTTCTTCCAAGTACTTTCTCCAGATTTTCTGTATTCAACCCAGTAGCCAAGGATCTGTTTTCCGCCATCATATCTGGGGGGCTCCCAACGAATAGAAATGCAGTCCTTGGTCACATTTACAGTATCAATCTCTCCTGGCTGACCTGGTTTGTCTTGAAAGAAAAGCAAGAGACCATAACAATATGATATACAATGTGAATATTCTCAAAATGTAATTATTAATTGTAGTAGCATTAACTTACATTTTGTATCATGCATATTTGCTACATATTGAGAGAGTTTTTTTAATAATCACAATAAACTTCAATACTTTATTTAAAGGTAAAAGGCTTCCTTCATACATTCATTCACTCTTCACTTACCAAAGGGATCTTTGCATAAAACCAATTCTGATATCGGTCCTGGAAAGCTCTCACCAATAGCATTTCTGGCAATCACACGGAATTGATATTCCTTCTCAGCAATGAGTCCAGTGAGTTTGTATGTATTAGCCGTGACTTGTGCATCATGACGCACCCAATGTTCATTGAATCTCTCCCTGCATTCAACATAATAGGCAGTGACACAAGAACCACCATCATTTTTAGGCCTGCCCCACAATAGAGAAACTGAATTGTCTGTGACATCCAAGATTTCTGGAGGGTTACTTGGAGGTTCCGGTGGACCTGAGGCAAAAAAATGTTGTTCAATAAAAATTATACAAAATAATATAGAATAAAAATACAAAATGTTATTTAAGCACATAAGTGTGAAGTACAAATAATATTTACTTACAGAGAGGTGTCTTTGGTGTGACAGATTCTTCTGATTTTAGAGATTTACTAATGCCAAACTTATTCACAGCTGCCACCCTGAAGTAATACTCAACATTTTCTTGCAGTCCCTTGACAACCAGAGATGTGTCTACAACCTTTGAGTCCACAGTGTACCAAGCCAAATTGGGGCCTTCTCGTCTTTCAACAATGTAGTTATGTATATCAGAACCGCCATCATCTATAGGAGTTTTCCAAGTCAGTTGAACAGAGCAAGCCTGAATGTCATTAATTTGAAGAGGACCTTCTGGTGGATCTGGTGGCCCAATGACTTTCACTTTGATGCTAACAAGTTTTTTGCCACATTTGTTTTGCAATACAAGGTTATATACTCCAGTGTCATTTCTTTGGGCTTCCTTAATTACAAGCTCAGTCAGATCTTCACTGGTAGCAATCATTGCCCTATGAGAAATATCATTTCCATCTTTTGTCCACATACATGTTGGTATTGGTTTGCCCCTGATGGGAATAGATAACCTAATGACTCCACCTTGTCTGACAACAAATCCATCCTTGTACTTAGCCTCCAGGTCATGATTAGGGGATTCTACAAAGGAAGAGTACAGCAATTACATACATTTTAGCATTTATTACAGAATAATATGTGATTTTTTGCTGTGTGCTGACTTACCAAGCATTTCTGTAATTTTGACTGTTCCTGGGATTTCAGCAGGCTCCCCAGATCCTCCAGCATTGCATGCCGAAACTCTGAACTTGAATTCAGCTCCCTGGGGCATTTGTGTCAGTGTGTATTCACAGATTAATGAGGGTGTCGTGTTACATTTAATCCATTGAAACGTCCCAACCTTCTGCATTTCTATTAAGTAACCAGCAACTTTGGAACCACCCTCATTGTCTGGAGGACTCCAGGCCAGAGAAACAGATGTTGTGGTGGTATCTGTGACTCTTGGATTCTGTGGTGAGTCTGGTGGGTCTGTGACATTAAAAAAAAACAACACAAACATATTTTTTACATAATTTTACAAATTTTAGGGAAAAAAATATATTGTTATATATGTAATGACATTCAGTTGGGGTCCAGATATGACATACCGATAGGGTCAGATGCAACTGCTGTTTTAGAAACAAGACTCGGTTTTCCAATGCCTTTAGAATTTATGGCAGTAACTCGGTGCTCATATTCAAGGCCTTCAATTAGCCCACTAGATCTGTATCTTGTCTTTGTCACGGGATTCTTGTTGGCACGTATCCATCTGCCAGACCTAACCTCCTTACGCTCAACAATATATCCAGATATTTCAAATCCACCATCTTCCTCTGGTGGGTGCCACACAATTGTCATGCCATCCCGAGAAACATCAAACACTTCAGGCCTTCCTGGTGGTCCAGGTATTGCTATATGAAAAGGAGCAAAGGGTACAATTTGATTTTTTTTTCACGGTAAGATTTATATAATTTGAACATAAAAAAAAACATTGAAAAAACTTACTTTTATTGCTCTTGCAGATCACAATATCAGACTGTAAGAAAGATCCTGTTCCAAAGCGATTAGTTGCAGCAACTCGGAACACATATTCATTGTCCTCCGTTAATCTGCTAAACTTAAATGTAGTTCTGCTGACAGATTCAGACACAGGCAACCATCCTGGGCGATGAGCATCCCTTTGCTCAACAACATAGCCACAAACTGGGGCACCTCCATCCCTCTCAGGTGGATCCCAGCTTACAGTAATCGATGTAGAATCACATTCAACAATCCTAATTGGTCCTCTTGGTTCATCAGGTTTGGCTAGTTTGGGAAAAATTGTTCATTTTGAATATTTAAATTTTGATCATTTTTTGAAAATGTGATGACTGTGGTTAAATTAAAATCTTACCAAGAATGATGACTTTGATGATCTCTGTGACAGTGCCTACAGCATTCTTCACTTCAAGGGTATAATCGCCTGTGTCATCAATTGTGGCATCATGAACTGTCAGTTCAGAGTAAGTTTTTGTGGTCACAATTTTGACCCGGTCACGTACCCTCATCTTTGCGTCACCAAAGTACCATGAACAAACTGGAGCAGGACTCCCAGCAATTGGTACATGGAGCTCAACTGATTTTCCTGATAGTACATTAACAATCTTCTGAGGAATTCTAGAGAGATCAATCTTAGGTAAAACTGCAAAACAGATTTTAGAAGATTAGATGAAACAGCAATACATGGACATATAATCACTTCTAAAAGATGAAAAAAATACCTTTTTGTTCCTGGACAGTTACTGCTGTCACTGTCTCTCTTGGTTCACTAACTCCTCTGCAGTTTATGGCCCTTACCCTGAAGAGGTATTGATCATTCTCATTAAGCGAAACAACAGTATGCTGAAAGTCAGTTGTTTTTAAAGTGGCCACCTTCATCCATTTCTCTGTTCCGAATCTGCAAGCCTCAATGATGTATCCAGTAAGCCTGCTGCCACCATCATGAAGTGGTTTGTCCCATGCGAGTGTTACAGTGGATTTTGTTACATCCATAACTTCAAGTTTTTGTGGAACCATCGGCACCTCACATACCAGAACAACATCACTGGATTCACGTGGCTCACCAATTCCATAAATATTTTCTGGCAAGACCCTAAAATAATAAAACATTCCTTCTGACAGTCCAGTGACTTTATATGATGTCTTATGGCACTTAGATGTTACTGTCTTGTAGGCTCTCATTGATGCTTCTCGTCTCTCAACAATATAATTATTTACTGGAGCACCACCATCAACACTTGGGGCGTCCCATGTAATGACAGCGGAACTGTCCGTTATATCCTTAATATTAAGTGGACCTGGTGGTCCAGGAGTATCTAGATAAAAGAAAATATTTTTTAGGATTCACCTTCATCCACAAAATATACATAAATAAACGAATAATAACATGACAGAAAGCACTAAAGTTTTTGATGCGTACCGTAAATCTTCACAAGGATGGTTGCTGTTTTCTTGCCTGATGGATTCTCAGCCTCAACAGTGTATTGGCCAGCATCATATCGATTTACTTTAATAATTGTCAGAGTTGTATGAGTGTCAGTTACTTCAATGAATCCTCGGTTCTGGAGATCTACACCAGGTTTACTCCACTTGACCTCAGGGACAGGCCGTCCAGTTACAGTTACAAAAAGGCGAAGGGAACCACCAGCTCTCAAGCAGATGGTCTTCTTCAACTCATCATCAATTTCAAGATCTGGTATTTCTGAGAGAATGGTAATGGGCCATTTAAAATCAAATAACTTTAACGTAATATTAACTATTTTAATTAAATATATGTAGCAATCCCTCCCAATAGCAGTAAATTCCCCTTCTCTCTTTTAAGTGCTTATAGCTAGCTAGAAATGCATGAAAACTTTGGACATTTAACATAACATTTGCAAAAATGAAACCCATCCATCAATTAAGCCATCCATCCATCCATCCATCCATCCATCTATTTCCAGTTAATGAATGGCCGAATGCATGGATAATTTACTAAAGTGCGCTATGCCAGATTTTGTGCAAAATTGTTTTGACCTAAAAAACACTGAAGTCTATTTTCTTTACTCATAATGTAGCAAAAAAGGACTTCTTACTCACCAGTTCTTTCCAAAGGTTCACTGGCTGTACAGGCATCACTGAATTCACCAACACCATTAACATTAACTGCAGCTACTCTAAAGCTATACTTTGTCTTATAAGTGAGGCCAGTTGCAGTGTATTCTGGGATTCTGATCAGTTTTTCATGAACTTTGCTCCACTGCTCCCTTCCATCTTCTTGAACCTCTAAAATATATCCAATAACATCAGCACCTCCATCCTGCACTGGTCTTGTCCAAACAAGACTTATACTGTCTGTAGTGGTATCTACCACACGTGGAATAGATGGGGGAGCTGGAGTATCTGTAAAAAAATTAATAAATAAAAAATAATTAGGAATGTTTGACTTAAAAGCTTAGTGCCAACATAATGTTTTTCAACGTTCAATAATTTTCCACTTACATGTTGGTTCCCTACAAGAAGCATAGAGTGAAACTGCACTGGGCTCACTTTCACCCGCTGCATTTACAGCTGTAACACGGAACTGGTAAATGTTGCCCTCTAGAAGACCATGAATCTTAAAACTTGTGTCTCTGATTGTGAAATCTTTGTTAACTTTGATCCACCTCACACTTTTTCGTTCACGTTTTTCCACAAGATAGTTACTGATTTCACTGCCACCATCAGATTCAGGTTTTGACCACTGAATAATGGCAAAATCTTTTCCAACGTTAATGATTTCAGGTACTCCAGGAGGTGAAGGGATTGCTGTTGTAAGAAAATTGCATAATAAGTAACCCAAACTTATCTGTGAGATAAAAGGGGTAGAAACTGTACTTACTGAATAGGTTCCGAGCAACAATTGATTCAGATTGCAGTGGAACTCCTGGGCCATACTTGTTCACACCTCGGACACGAAAGACGTATTCAAGGTTCTTGATCATATTTGTAATAATACAAGAAAGAGTCTTGCATTCAGCTTCCACTATTACCCAGTTAAGTCTATTGGTATCACGTCGTTCAACAATATAGTGGGAGATTGGGTCTCCACCGCCCTCCATGGGTATTTCCCAGGAAACTGTGCATTTTCGCTCAGTCACTCCTGTAATTGTAATCTTCTTGCAAGGCCCAGGAGTGTCTGAGAAGGGAGTATCACAATTACTGCAAAGCATTTCATAAATCATGCTTAATATAAAGTTTTAAGTTGGCATATACTTACCTAGCACTTTAACATTGACAGCAGCTGTCTTGACTCCACTGGCATTCTTTACAGTCAGAATATATTTTCCAGAATCATTTCTATCACAGAACTTGATAATAGCCATAGCACGGCTCTTTGTATACTGCAGGGTGTACTTTTCACAAAGCTCCAGTTCTTTATCTCCCTTTGCCCAGAAGACTTTAGGTTTAGGTTTACCACCAATGGCTGCATCAAGAACAAGGTCTGACCCAGCTCTGATAGTGACAGTGTCTGTGAGAAGTTTACTGTCAAGCTCTGCCACAGGAGGCTCTACATGTAAAAACACAAAGCATTGTTACATTCCAGTTTAAACAGACATTTTAAAATTATTGTATAAAAAATAAAATTGAATATCTTACGATATTCAGCTTTGCATGTCACAGGCCCCGTTGATTCTGAAGGCAAACTGTAGACTCCGTCTGCATTCTTGGCAATAACTCGGAACTCATACACTTCTCCTTCACCTAATGCTGTTATAGTAAAACTGGTGTCTGTAATATTTGTGTAGTTGCACTTGAGCCAGCGACCATCTCCAGTAGCACTGTATGGCTTGCGTTCCACAATATAACCTACTATTTCTCTGCCACCATCATTCAGTGGCACAGACCATTTGATCGACACAGTTGATTTTGTCAGGTCAGTCACTTCTGGCTTTCCTGGGGGGTCTAAATATGCAATAGGTAGGGAATAAATATTTAATTTATTTTGCAAGACATTTCATTTGGTAATATTTTTTCAAAGAAATTTTGCACTTACCCACTGGATTCTGAGCCACCATCCTTCTTGATGCTTCACTGGCTTTACTCAAACCAGAAGCATTCATTGCATATACTCTGAATTGGTATTCAAGACCTTCAACAAGATTGTCTACTTTGTAGCAGCATTCAAAACATGGGATCTTGTTGTCTCTCACCCAAAGGATGGTGTTGCGTTCTTTCCTCTCAATCCAGTACCCAGTAACCTTACTGCCACCATCATGATATGGTTCTTCCCAGCGAATGCTAATACAGTTTGCAGTAACAGATAATACTTCTGGTCGTGTTGGTGCACTTGGGGGAACTGCAATTAGCATTGAATTAACAATCAGCATTTAGTTTACTTGCTAAAAACCATCAGCCATTATCGTAGTAGATTATACTCACCAAATGGATTTTCAGCTACAATAGTTTCGGATTCAGTAGGTTTGCTGACACCAAATCTGTTTTCAGCAGATATACGGAAGGTGTACTCCATGTATTTAACAAGATGGGTGATTTTAATTGTTCTATACTTTACGCTGGAGTTCACAAGTTGCCAAGCACTTGAGCCAGATTCACGCTTTTCAACAATATAGTTAGTGATATCACTTCCACCATCATCTTCAGGTTCTTCCCATGACAGTACACAGGATTCTGATGTGATTGATGAAACTTCAATTGGTCTACATGGTGCACTAGGTCTTCCAGTAACATTTACTGTAATAGTAAATGTCTTGGTTCCTGCAATGTTTTCGAGGGTAAGGTAGTATTTTCCTCCATCACCTCTCATACAGTCTTTCACTGATAAGGTGGTCCTGTTCTTCACTGTCTTTATTGAGACTCTGTCTGTTTTTTTCAGTCTCATCTCTTCGAGTTTCCAAATTACATTAGGAGTCGGTCTACCACTAATGGGAACATCAATGATGAAAGTTCCTCCAGTCTTACATGTGATGAGCTGATTTGTGATGCCACTAAGATCAGCAGTTGGTTCAATGCGAGGTTCTTTTATAATCACAGAGCTAAATGCTTCTCGTGCATCACTGATGCCAGCATCATTCTTAGCCTTCACACGAAATTCATATTCTGCATTTTCCGTAAGACCATCAACTACCATGGTTAAGGATTTAGCATGACCACCAATAACCCATTTGTCAGAGCCCTTTATTTTTGTTTCAACAATATAGCCTGTGATGCGACTTCCACCATCATGTTCAGGTTTCAACCAAGTCAATGTTGCAGAAGAATCTGTTGTATCAGTAATATCCAGTCGTTTAGGTGGAGCTGGTTCTGCAGTGGCAATAACTGGATCTGGCATTTCATATGCTTCACCTGATCCATACTGATTTTCAGCAAACACCTTGAAAAAGTATGGCACACCTTCTAAGAGATCATTAACCCTCAAATGTTGTAGAACACATTTGCTACTGACTTGTTGCCAGGCACGACGACTAGCTTCTCGTTTTTCTACAACGTAATGAAGGACACGGGATCCACCATCAATAATTGGGGCATCCCACATAAGTGTCAGAGCTCCTCTTGTAACATCTTTCAACGTAATTGATCCTGGGGGTCCAGGTGTATCCAGCACCTTCACTGTATATGTAATTGATTTGCTTCCACTACTGTTTTCAAGAGAAAGAGAGTACTT
This sequence comes from Brevimyrus niger, assembly GCA_015164015.2. Lineage (NCBI taxonomy): Eukaryota > Metazoa > Chordata > Actinopteri > Osteoglossiformes > Mormyridae > Brevimyrus > Brevimyrus niger. Next base: position 8,809,314 of record JAABNY020000034.1, read on the forward strand.
CCCAGAATCATATTTGTTACAGTTGTCAATTATTAAGGTGCTACAATTTTCTGTAGTATTAATACTTGCCATTACACTAAACTCTCCAGCCTCTTTCTTCCATGTAGTTACAGGGGCAGGATTTCCTTTAAATCCTACATGAAGATGGATGGTGGTGCCCTTCTTCACAATATGTGTCTGTTTGAAACTGGCATCAATGTCTATTTCTGGTGATGCAAGTCTGTCCAGAGCTTTTATTGGTTTAAGTATTTCACGGGTTTCTCCCCTTCCAGCTCCATTTATTGCACAGACGCGGAAATTATATTCTTCACCAGGCTCCAAATCAGTTGCAGTGTATTTAGTGTTGGTGCAATTTTCAGCATTTATTTTATGCCAGTCTCCAGAGCTTACTTTACACATCTCAATAATATAACCACTGATCTCCATACCACCATCAGACAAAGGTTTGGTCCATTCTAGGCTGACAGAGGTCTTTGAGGAATCAGTTACATTTATGACAGTCGGAGCACTAGGAGTGCTTATTGGCTTACTACATCTTATAAACTCTGATGTGTTGCTAGGTGGTCCCATCCCAGCATCATTGACAGCTGATACGCGGAATTGATATTCACTGCCCTTAGTGAGATTTGTTACTTTGTGAAATGGCTCAGTGATGGGTATTTTTGATAAAACCTTCATCCAATGCATTTTCTTTTTCTCACGCATTTCAAGAAAGTAATTCTTTATTTCATTTCCACCATCATATTTTGGTGTTGTCCAAGTGAGCATTATGCTATCTCCAGTAATACTGGTAGGATCAGGGGTTCCTGGAGCTTCTGGAACAGCTGTAGGAAAACAAATATTTAGCATTAAGGTAATATGGTTTAACTGGATTTTTAAATTTTAATTCAGTTTAACATTTTAATTCCATATTTATATTAAGAGGAGCTTACCAAATTGCATTTGTATAGTGATGGGATCAGATTCCAATGATCTGCCAGCACCAAACTTGTTGACTGCAAAAACCCGAAATTGATATTCATTGCCCTTGATCAACTTAGAGACCATATATGAGCAGTTTTCACAATGGTCTGCAACAAGAGTCCAAGAAACCTTTGACGTTTCACGTTTCTCAATAATGTAATTAGTGATAGCAGAACAACCATCATTTTTAGGTGGATTCCATGAGAGTGTTACGCTGTCGTCTGAGATATTTGTAAAAACAATTGCTTCTGCTGGTTCTCCAGGTGAATCTACATTAAATATAAAACAATTTACAAAATAAATAATTTAAGGTCATACAAATGCAATATAACTAAGCAAAAGACTAACAACAAAAACAAAGACACAGACACACACACACACATATATATATATATTCTGTATTTCCTCATAAGAAGTTTTAAATTATTATTTGTAATTTATTATTTATTAAATTATCTACATAAATCTAACTATCCATTCACATTTCTTGCATTAATCCCATAGCTAAACTGAATTAATTTTAAATTAAATGTAAAATATATATTTAGCTTTTTTGCCGCTTGTAAATCAAATATATTCTTTTGGAATTGAGTGACACACATACATACCTAAGACTTGTACATGAATATCCTCTTTTTTACTTCCTGAGGCATTCTTGGCCTCAACGCTATATATTCCACAATGGTTACGGTCAGCATCTCGGATGAAAAGCATGCTTGACCCATTAGTTGTTGTGATATCAATCATCATTCTCCTGTCAATTTCTTTTCCATCCTTAAACCACTTGACATGAGGTGTAGGGCACCCCGTGACATTAACCTTAAGCCTGATATTATCTCCTGCTTTGACGGTGAGACCCTCAAAATACTCCTTTCCAAAATCAATGTTTGGAGCAACTGAAAATAGGACATAATAATTATTTATACATCTTGCCGAATAGTTAAATATATAAAAGGTTTATTTCCTCAAAATAGTTTACAAAAAATATTTTGCATACCGCTTTCATCTCTAACTACAATATAGCCAGAAGATTGGGAAGGTGGACTGGTTGTTCCAATTGCATTTCTGGCAAACACTCTGAACTCATAGCGTTCTCCACATGTAAGGCCAGTAACTGTAAACTGGCACTCAGCAACATCTATGAAGTTGCATTTCAACCAACGATCTTTGCCTTGTCGTTTCTCAACACTATAAGCAACAATTTTGCTGCCTCCATCATGTTTAGGAGCATCCCACTTTAGTGTGACCGATTCACTTGTTACACCACTGTAGTCAGGAGTTCCTGGTGGATCTAAATGTATGGAAGTTGGGAAAAATGCATGATCAATTGTAATAATTCAAATTACTTCAAAAGTATGAATATTAAATACTTGAAAGAAAAGGAAAATTAAGATAACTAAAAACGGAGTGAAAAATGCTCAGCTTACCAACTGGAGATGCAGCCATAGTGAGCTTGCTGGCTTCACTGACTCGACTGATGCCACAGTCATTCTGTGCAGAGACCCTAAATTGATATTCAAGTCCTTCGATGAGGCCAATAATTCTGTAATCTCTTTCTTTTATTATTGTTAGGTTTACTTTCTGCCACATAATACTGTTCTTCTCTTTCTTTTCAATATGGAAGCCCATTATTGGGGAGCCACCATCAAAAACTGGTGCATCCCACCGAATGTTCATGCCATCATTTGTAACATTGTAAACAACTGGCTTTCCTGGGGCACCGGGTGGTCTGTACTGGTGTTTAGCAATCACATTCTGTGAAAAGAGGGGCTCACTCACACCATATCTATTTTCTGCACAAACTCTGAATTGATATGCCACTCCTGTAATCAAGTTGGGTATCTTAAATGTTGTTCCGGTCACATTTGAACATGCCATCTTCCAATCAGTTTGGGAAATATCACATTTCTCCACAGTGTAGGAAGTGATTTCTCCACCCCCGTTATCATTTGGTTCATCCCAAGATATTATTATGCTCTCTGCTCTAATTTCATCCAATCGTATTGGGCCAGTAGGCTTTGAAGGTGGTCCAAGAGTAATGACTTTTATGTGGAAAAGCTTCCTACACACTTTGTTGTCGAGAGCTACAGTATATTTTCCAGCATTATGCTTTGTTAAATTTTTAATCATAAGAGTAATTTTGTCAGCTGTTCTTTTGAACCGAACCTGTTGACTTTCTTTCAGTGGTAAGTTGTCCTTTAGCCACTCCATGCCTGGTCTTGGTTTTCCTTTGTATGGTAACTCAATATGTACATTATGTCCAATACGCACATGGATTTCTCCTTTTGGGTAACCTGATAGGTCTGCCTCAGGTGGAATAATAAACTCCTTAACAGTGATAGGTCCAAATTCAGTGAAGTCACTTTGCCCTTTCTCGTTCTTGGAGCATACTCTGAACTCCATCACTGCTAATTCTTTAAGATTTTTGACCTCATATTCGCATATTTTGCTGGTACCAGCAAATGCCCATTCTTCTTCATCCTTTAGTCTCTTTTCAATTACATATTCAGATATTATGCTGCCACCGTCATGATCAGGCTTACTCCACTGTAAAACTACTGATGCTTTAGTGGAATCCTTCATTAATATATCTTTAACTGATCCAGGTGTTTCAGTGGCCCTAACAGGTTCTGTTGTTTCACAAAGATCACCAACTCCATGTTCATTCTCTGCTGACACACGGAAGAAATATAGTGATTTCTCTGAGAGATCTTCAATATCATATGTAGTACTGGAACACTTTGTAGTTACACTTGAATATGACCGCTTTGTAGAGTCTCTCTTCTCTATTATGTAATTAGTAACTGGTGCGCCACCATCAAGAAGGGGTGCTTTCCAGCTGAGTGTGACTTTCCCACGAGTGACCTTTTTTACTGTCAGTTTCTGGCAAGCTGATGGAGTGGCAAGTACTTTAACAGATATTGTTACTGCCTTCAGCGTTCCAACACCATTTTCAAATTCAAGACGATATTTGTTTGTGTCATTGCGAGTAACTTGTCGAATGAAAAGTACAGTTGAAGATTCACTGTTGTGGATGTCATATCTTGGATCACAGCTTATGTCCTTGTCCCCTATTTTCCAGGTGATGCTTGGGGCAGGCCTGCCTTTGAGTGGAACCATGATTTCCACATCAGTCCCAGCTTTCACTGTATATTGAGTTCTCATAGTAACATCAACGTCTACCTCAGCTTCCGCTGTTCAAAATAATAAAATAAAAGTATTGGTTATTTTCAACCTTTTTTACAACCAAAAAATAGCAAAACAACATTTTGCAAATCATACCAAGAATATCTTTAGCTTGCACTGGCTCAATCATTTCAAGTGGTTTTCCACGTCCAGCACTGTTAACAGCAGTTACACGGAAGAAGTAGTCAATTCCAGGTTTCAAGTGTGACACCACATACTCTGTTGTTCTAACTTCACCCTTGGAGCTAATGACGACCCATTCATTTTCCTCAGCCAATCTCTTTTCAATAACATAACTAGTGATCTCACTACCACCATTATATTGTGGCTTTCCCCAGCCAAGTGTGATTGAAGTTTTCGTTGAGTCAAGGACTTTAATTTTGGTTGGCTCATCCGGTGGATCTACAAAAATAAAATATTGTTTATCACGTTATCACATTAAACAAAAGTATTAAAAACAGAAGTTAACATGGATCGTCAGACAACACAATCCTTACCAATTGGATCAGCAGCTCTGTAAAAATCAGAAACATCAGAGTATGGTCCTTCTCCAGCCTGATTCATGGCACAGACGCGATATTGATATTCCTTGCCTTCTATAAGATCCTGTACTTTTTGTGTCATAGCACATATAGGGTCTTTGAACACTTTTTGCCAACGTAAACACTTTTTGTCCCGTTTTTCCAAGCAATATCCAATTATTTCACTGCCACCATCCACGCTTGGTTTGTCCCAGACAACTGTCATAGATGACCTGGTAATGCTATCTACATATGGCATAGTGGGCTGTCCTGGAGCAACTAAAAATTAAAAAGAGAAGAATAATCTTTTGTTAATAGTTGTGTCAGGTAACAGGCATAATTCTGTTTTGCTCTTTACTTTATTTTTACTTACCAAATGCATCTTTAGCAACAACTGGCTCAGATTCTAGAGGGTCACCAATTCCATATTTATTGACACCTCGGACACGGAAGATATACTCATTGCTTCTGATGAGCTTTTCAACTGATATATAGCATTCCTCCAACTCCTCAGATATTACTGACCATGCAACTCTGCTTGTTTCACGTTTTTCAACAACATAGTGGGTAACTTTGGCACCACCTTCGTCTACTGGAGGTTCCCATGTGAAGGTGATCTTATCAGCTGTGATTGTCTTGAACTGAATGGTTCTGCCAGGAGGTCCAGGTTTATCTAATGTAAAGACAAATAACAATAATAATAAGTTTAAAGTTCCAAAAATGATCAGGTGATATACAAACATAAAACATGTTTGCAAATGTTTTCAAAAAAGCTAAATCACATTAATATAGTATTAACATGAATTATACTTGTACTATAGATACTATCCATCCATCAATTTTCCAACACACTTGTCCTACTAGGTTGTGGGGGGTCTGGAGCCTATACCAGAAGCAATGGGTATGAGGCAGGGAACAACCCAGGACAGAACATTGCAGGGCATACTCATACACCATTCACTCACCCATGGGCAATTTAGGAACTCCAATTAGCCTTAGCATGTCTTTGGACTATGGGAGGAAACCCCACAATGACACAAAAAGATCATATAAAATCCACACACATGTGACCAGGCAGAGACTCAAACACAGCTCCCAGAGATGTGAGGCAACAGCGCTAACCACTGCACGACCATGCTGCTCATTATACATACTATTATTTTTTAAATGAGATAAATTAACTACAAAACAAATACAAACCGAGAATTTGTACTCTGACTGAAGCTGATGTAGAGCCTGCAACATTTTTGATCTTGATTTCATAGGTTCCACTATCTAGACGATTGGCATCCTTGATGACAATTCCAGATGCATCTGTTGTGTTTTCAATTGAGAGTTGAGCACTTGATACCAATTCTTTTCCGTCCTTATACCACTCAATTACTGGTAATGGCTTAGAAATAATTCCAACTTGAATCTTGACAATGTTTCCAGCCATGTATTTGATGACATCCAAATATTCTGGCGGTAGGTCAATCTCAGGAGCACCTGAATATATGAAAACCATAAAAAAAACACTGTAATAATTATTATTCATTATATAAATATATAAGCAAAGGGGTTTAAAAAGGCACATACCATGTGCATCAACACATTTGACTGGTCCTGCAGTAAGAGATGGATTGCTTATGGAACCCAGTGAATTCTTTGCAAAGACTCTGAATTCATAGAACTCATCTGTAGACAAGCCTGATATGGTAAAATTAGTCTCAGTGACATTAGTGAAGTTAGCCTTTGTCCATCTGCCTTTTGGAGCATCTCTCCTCTCAACAATGTATCCTGTAATTTTGCTTCCACCATCATATGGAGGCTTCTGCCAGACAAGAGTGATGGAGCTCTTTGTCATGTCAGAGATGCGCACATTAGCTGGAGGTTCTGAAATTCAGAATGAATTTCATGTAAAAATAGAATAGAATGTAAATGCAGCAATAGCAGATGAAAGAAATAATTACTAAACGAACAAAGGTAAAATAGATTATATACCACAAGCATCAATTGCAAGGACTTCTTCTGAGGTTTTGCTGATTTTGCCAACACCGGCAGCATTTTCTGCTGCGACCTTGAACTCGTAGATCAAGCCAGGACAAATGTTTGTCACTCTGAACTGTGTGGCATGGATGGGTGTTTTGTTAACCTTCTGCCACACAGTGCTGCTTCTCTCTTTCATATGTAAATGGTATCCAAAAACAGGGTTCCCTCCATCTGATACAGGTTCATGCCAGCAGACAGTGAGACTCTCCCTTGAAACCATTGTTACCCATGGAGTTGAAGGAGGTCCAGGAATCTCTAACATTGAAAAGAATCAGAAAAATAATAAATTATTTTTTAGCATACCTTTATATGTTTATAGCGCATTAGCAAATGTATATATATTATGATAATAATTATAATAGTAATAATAATTTACTTACTGTATGGAAGTTTGACTGTCACAGCTTTGGAGTCAATATGATCACTGATGCCAAAGCGATTTTCTGCCTTAATTCTGAACTGATACTCCTCCCCTTTGCTCAGCTTAGTTATATTTATTGCACTTCTTGCAGCTGTAGATGACACCTCTGTCCAAGCAGAAGTACTTGTTTCACGTTTCAATATTACATAGTTGGTAACTGGGCTACCACCATTATAGACTGGGGGAAGCCACTGGAGACTCACACTGTCTTCAGAGACATCAACGATTTCAACTGGTCCAACGGGAGGACCAGGTCTATCCAGGACCAAAATATTCACAAAAGTCTTAGTAATTCCCCCCTTGTTGGATGCAATGAGGTCGTACCTTCCAGCATCATTTGCAATACTTTCTTTAAGATTAACTATTACATTTTCGAAAGTAACTTCAAAGTTAAATCTCTTTGTAACTTTCATTGTAGTATTATCTTTTGAAATAGTAACCTTTGGTAGAGGCTTTCCAGTAAGGGGGATTTCAAAGGTGAGATTTGATCCAGCTCTGACATATACAGTATTATGAGGGAAGTTCTTTAGGTCAAACTCAGGGGATTCTATAAATACAAGAAAAAGCACCGTATAAAGGTTATTGATACCTTATCTTTAAGACATAATCATAACAAAATAAAGAACGTAAAAATGAATACATTTGTAATACTGACTTAAATTTAAACTGAAAAAACTCACCAAGTTTATCTTTAACAATCACAGGTGTAATTAACTCTTTTGGCTCACTTAGACCAGCATAATTTTCAGCATGGACTCTGAAGAAATATTCAGCATTTTCCTTTAGACCTTGAACAACATAGTGGGTTGTCTTGACCACAGCACACTTCACCCACTTTTTCTGTCCTTTTTCCATAGCATCAATTAGATAAGTGGTTATCCTGCTACCTCCATCATGCTCTGGTTTATTCCAAGCCAGTGAAACACTATCCTTTGTTACGTCAGTGACTCCAAACTTTGTTGGCGTGCTGGGTTTTTCTTTAAAAAATAAAAGTGACAAAAACTTACTTAAAATAAATTACCAAAATCAAGCAATGGATATGAAAATAACAACAACATATGTACTGTATACGTTACCTGTAACTTTAATTCCATCCTTTGTCTCACATGGCACACCAACTCCAAATTCATTCTCTCCGATGACTCTGAAGTAGTAAAAGGCTCCTTCTTGCAGGTTTTTCACTTCATAGGTTAGATGGTGGCAGTTGTTCGTGACACTAACCCATGCCTTTTTGCTTGCTTCATGTTTCTCTACATGGTAGTTTTTAACTGGGTCACCTCCATCATTGTTTGGAGCATCCCATGTCAGTATTACAGAGTCTTTAGTCACCTCTTTAATGGAAAGTTTTGAAGGAGGCCCAGGGGAATCGAGAACTTTTACATCCAGAGTCAATGCAGCAGTGCCAATGCTGTTGTCCAGTGTTACGGTGTACTTTCCAGAATCAGTTCTTGTTGCATTTTCTACAGTGATTGATGTAGAATTATCATTTGTATAGATGGTCGCACTATCTTTCAGATTGACATCTTCTTTTTGCCACATTACACCTGGAATTGGCTTTCCTTTGAATTTTACTTTCAGAGTAAATGAAGTGTTATGTTTCACAACCAATGTCCTATGCATTTCTTTATCTACTTGAAAAGTTGGCTCTTCTACTCTTTCCTTTGCAACTTGAGGAACAGAGTGTGTGCTAGGGTCACTTACACCGATCTTGTTTACAGATTTGACAACAAACACATACTCTGCTCCAGATGTAAGTCCAGCAATAGTATATTCAGTATTTTTCGTATTTTCAGCAGCCACTATCCAGTCTTCTTCTTCTGTTTTCTTATATTCCACGTTGTATCCAGTGACAGGGCTTCCGCCATCCATCAGTGGCTTGTTCCATATAATTGTGATAGAATTTTTTGTTGAATCTATAACTTTTGGCTTAGAAGGTGGGGATGGCACACACTGTGGGTCCTCTGCTTTAGTTAATGGACTTGGGTCACTTGGGAGACTTAAACCAGCAGCATTTTCTGCATAAACACGGAACTCATACTGGCAACCTTTATGTAGTTTGGTTGTTTGGAAAGTGAGGTCACAAACACATTCTTTGTTCACACGAACCCAATGCAGGCCTGACTTCTCACGTTTTTCAATAACATAGTTACAAACTACACTGCCTCCATCCGTGACTGGTTTTTCCCAGCAGATTGTCATTGCCTCACTGCTTACATCTGTAATCTTAACATGTGTGGGAGGAGATGGGGCACTAAATGGATCCGTAGGTTTAATCAGATCACTCTCTAAAGCTTCGCCAATTCCAAACTTGTTCACACCTAAAACTCTAAAGATATACTCATTTCCTTTTTGAAGGTTAGTAACTCTACATGTAGTTGCTTTCAGGTCTCCATGTACCAAAGTCCAAGCAAGGTGGCTTGTTTCTCGTTTCTCAACAATGTAGTGGGAAATTTCTGCACCTCCTTTTTCTTGAGGTGGTCCCCAGGCCAGTATACATTTTTCGGCAGTTACATCAGTTACCTCTAATGGTCCTGCTGATGGTCCAGGCCTGTCAAGCACCTTGCATTTCACAGGGAATGATTTAATTCCTGCCACATTCTGTAATGTCAACACATACTGTCCTGAGTCACTTCTGATGCAGTCTTTAATAATGACTGATGTACAAGTGTCTGTTGAAACGATATTAACTTTAGCTCTAACCTCAATCTCTTTACCATCTTTCGTCCAAGAAATAACTGGGAGAGGGCGCCCAGAAAAATCTGCAGTAATTTTCAAGATCTCACCAGCTTTCACAGTAACTACATCTTTAAACTTGGCATCTATCATAATCCGTGGTGGTTCTACATCATCTTTAATCATTACAGGACCTGTGCAATTTGATGGCTCACTAAATAATCCAGCAGCATTTTTAGCAATAACACGAAAATCATATTTCTGGTTTTCGGTAAGGCCTGTAATAACAAAGTATGTTTCCTGGACATTAGTGAAATTGCACCTCAGCCAACGTTCCTCTTCCTTGCGTTCAATTATGTATCCTGTAACTTTTGCCCCACCATCATATTCTGGTTTTGCCCAAGACAGTGAAACAGATGTTCTAGTTATATTTGTAACTGTAGGCTGACCTGGAGGATCACATGGATCTCTTGCAGCCACAGGTTCTGAGACTTTACTACATTTGCCAATGCCAGCAATATTTTCAGCATAAACACGATATTCATAAAACAAACCCTCTTCTATGTTAGTAACTCTAAACTCCGTATCCCTGATGAGACTTCTGTTTAACTTTGTCCAGAGAATGCTACTTCTTTCTTTGACTTCTATGTGATATCCAAGGACTCCACTACCACCATCATTCACTGGTTCATTCCATTTGACCAGCATAAAAGTTTTACTTGCTAAGGAAACCTGTGGTGTAGAAGGGGGTCCAGGCTGCCTAAATGGATACTGTGCAGTAATGCTTGAAGAATCTATGGAATGGCTCCTTCCATAACGGTTCACAGCACAAACACGGAATTGGTATTCAGAACCATTAATTAACTGAGATATTTTGATAGATGTTCTCGCAACTGTTGATGAAACAATTTGCCATTCATTTGTGTTAGTGTCTCTCTTTTCTACAATGTAGTTACTGATGTGACATCCACCATCATATGCGGGTGGGTCCCAAGATAATGATATACTTTGAGCACTTACATCATCTATTCTAATTTCAGCTGGTGGACCAGGCTTATCAAGGACAAAGACAGCAATTTCAGCTGTCTTAGTGCCAGCGGCATTAGCTATAGTGAGGTCATATTTTCCAACATGTTCTCTGGTAGCTTCCTTGAATAAAAGTTTTGCAGATGTTACAGAAGTGAGAATTGTTAGTGAAGTTGTCTGCTTCAGAGGAAGACCATCTTTTTTCCATGAAACGATGGGTTTAGGCCTGCCTTTGAACGGAATTTCAATTGTGAGATCCTTTCCAGCTTTCACACTATATGTGTTGAAGATCAAATCAACAGTAGGTTCAATTTCCATGTCCTTTGCAATCACAGGAACACCTAATTCTTTGGGATTGCCCTTTCCTTTCTCATTCAAAGCAATGACCCGGAAAGAGTACTCTTCACCTGACACAAGACCAGTTATTGTTGCTTCCAACACCTTAACAGTAGTGCTTACAGTCCATTTTTCACTACCCTTAGTTTGCATTTCTACATTGTAGCATAAAATTTTGCTACCACCATCATGATCAGGTTTCTTCCAAGAGAGAATTACACTGTTGCGCGTTACATCAAGCAGCGAAACTTTGCCAGGTGGCATAGGTACTTCAGCAATCTTAACTGGGTCTTTAGTTTCTGCAGCCAAACCCATACCATGTTCATTGACAGCTAATACACGGAAGTAGTAAAGACACCCCTCTTGCAACTCATCAACTTTGAATGAATTTCTAGTGCAGTTACTTGTAACAGCAGTGTAGACCATTCTTGAAGATTCACGTTTCTCTACAATATAATTTGTTATCTTAGCTCCTCCATCACTGAGAGGAGGCTCCCATGAGATGGTTACTGAATTTCTCATTATATCTTTAATTTCAAATTTAAGAGGTTCACTTGGGGAGTCGAGTACTCTGACATTGACAAAAGCTGACTTTGTGCCACTTTTATTTTCAAGACTTAAGATGTATCTACCACTGTCAAATCTGTTTACTTTGTCAATTACAAGCATAGTGTACGAACTTGTGGTTTCAATTTGTGCTCGTTCAGTCAGCAATCCGTCTGCTCTTTCCCATTTGACTTTAGGTTCAGGTCTTCCTCTAATTGTGACAAAAAGGCGAAGTGTTCCACTTGCATGTATAGAAACTACTTTTCTGAGGTCTGCATCAAGTTCAATCTCTGGGGCTTCATGCTTTTCAACAGCAGCAACACAGCCATGGATATCAGTATGTTCTCCAACTCCTTCAGCATTAAATGCACAGATACGGAAGTTGTATTCAATATTTTCCTTTAGTTTACCTACAGTAAATTTTGTTGCTTGTATGCCAGTTGAAGGTGTACAGAAAGTCCATTCTCCCTGAGTAGCCTCCTTCATTTCAACGAGGTATCCCTTAATGTATGCACCACCATCATCATCAGGTTTGCTCCAAGCTAGGGACACAGTTGAGCTTGTGTGGTCAGTCACTTTTGGATGCGTTGGTGGACCAGGTGCACATGCAGCATTATATGCCCTATAGAACATTGATGGTTCACTTAACTGTCCCACACCAGCCTCATTTTCAGCAGAGACTCTGAACTCATAAAAATGCCCATCCGTGAGTCCATTTACTTTGAAATGTAAGTCACTGAGTTTACTTCTATTACATTTTGTCCATCTAACACCATCTTTGTCCCGTTTCTCAAGATGGTATCCGTAAATTTCTGATCCACCATTATTCTCCGGTTGATTCCATTTAATAACCATAAAATCCTTTGTTATAGCAGTTGCTTCAGGTATGGATGGTGCACTGGGTGGTTTGAAGGGATTGCAGGCTGTTACTGGTTCAGACTCAAGTGGGTCACCTACTCCATATTTGTTAACTGCCTTAATTCGGAAGACATATTCATTACCAGCCAAAAGATTAGTCACTTTATAACTAAATGCTTGAATATCTGATTCAGCTATAGTCCATGACAACCTACTAGTTTCCCTCTTCTCAATAATGTAATGAATAACATTAGCACCACCGTCTTGTAAAGGATCATCCCATGACAGGAGACATGAATCTGCAGTTACATTAGTCACCTTGAGAACACCTTCTGGTGGTCCAGGTCTATCAAGAATCTTAACTGTGATAGGTATTGTTTTTATTCCACCAGCATTACTTAGAGTGAGGGTATAATTACCACTGTCCTCTCTAATACAGTCCTTAACTGTGAGTGATGTGTTTTTTATTGCATGCTTTATGTCATTTCTTCGAGTAGTCTTATCTATTTTATTTCCATCTTTTTTCCATAAAACCTCAGGTGCTGGTTTTCCATAAATGTCAGCCTCAATAACAAGAGTTTCCCCAGCATTAATAAAAATGACATCCTTGTATTTTGGATCCATTGATGCTCTTGGGGATTCGATTTCATCGGCAACAGTAATCGGTCCACTGCTGTCAGAGGGCTCACTGAAATTGCCAGCTGCATTTTTTGCAATTATTCTAAATTCATATTTTTCATTTTCCGTTAATCCTGTCATAGAGAACTCAGTCTCAATGATATTTGTAAAGCTGGCCTTCATCCAGCGACCTTCAGGTAAATCTTTCTTTTCTACAACATAACCAGTTACTTTACTGCCACCATCATATTGTGGCTTTGTCCACTGAAGTGTCACTTGATTTTTTGAGATGAATATTGGCTCAGGTGTTCCAGGTGGATCACATGGATCAAGAGCCACAAAGCATTCAGAAACCTTACTTGATCTACCAATACCAACAATATTTTCAGCAAAAACTCTGTATTCATATCCACAGCCTTTTTCAAGATTGTTAGCTTTGAAGATTGTATCAACAATTAAGATTTTGTTCAATTTAGTCCAGAGAATGCTGTTTCTTTCTTTACATTCAAGGTGATAGCCGATGACTCTACTCCCACCATCATTAACTGGTTCATTCCATTGAACAACCATGTCATCCTTTGTCACTGATGTGACAAATGGAGTACCAGGTGGCCCTGGGGGCTTGTAAGGATACTGTACAACAATTGCTTTTGAGTCCAATGGAGAACCCTTTCCATATCTGTTTTCTGCTGAAACTCTAAATTGGAATTCTGAACCTGTTGCAAGTTTAGTAATTTTCATAGTTGTTCTTGATACATTTGCTGATACAACTTGCCAGGCTGTGGTAGTCATGTCCCGTTTTTCAACAATGTAATTTTTTATTTGACAACCACCTGTGTACACTGGAGGTTCCCATGATATTGTGACAGAATTATTACTAACATCATTGATATTAATGGGTCCCGTTGGTGGACCAGGCTTATCAAGTATAATGATCCCAATTTCTTCTGTTGCAATACCAGCATCATTTGTTGCTGTAACTGTGTACTTGCCCAAATCATCTTTGTTAGCCTCTTTTATTTTAAGGGTTGTAATCTTAGGTGTGTTTAAGACACTTACTCTTGATGTCTGTTTTAGTGATTGTCCATCTTTCATCCACATAATTTTAGGTTTGGGGCATCCAATAATATGCAATTCTATTGCAAGATCATCTCCAGAACGGATGCTGTAGGTATTGAACATTAATTTCAACATGGGTTCAGTACTCAAATCCTTGGCGATAACTGGAGCAGATAAAAGCACAGGAATGCTCTTTCCTTTCTCATTGTAGGCTAAAACACGAAAGAAGTATTCCTGACTAGATACTAATCCTTCAACAGTACCTTCACATGTTTTAGTTGATGCTGCTACACTCCACTTGTCTGATCCTTTTGGTTGCATTTCAATTAGATAGCCTATGATCCTGCTACCTCCATCATGTTCAGGTTTTTCCCATGCTAAAGAAGCAGAAACTTTAGTTACATTTGTCAAAATTACTTTTCCTACTGAAAGTGGGACCTCAGACACTTTAACTGGATTTTTTGTTTCAACTGGATGGCTAATTCCATTTTCATTTTCAGCCATAACTCTAAAGTAATACATGGCTCCTTCGGTCAGATTATCTACTTTACAAAAAGTTTTGTCACACTTAGCAGTGACATTGACGTATACCCTCCTTGTTGATTCACGCTTTTCAATTATATAATGTTTTATTTTAGCTCCTCCATCAATAAGCGGTGGTTCCCATTCAAGAACGATGGAATCTTTCTTGATATCTTTCACAGTCAAATTCATTGGTGCCCCCGGTGTATCCAGTACTTTCACAGACACAAGTTCTGATATAATGCCACTGCTATTTTCCAGTCTCAAAGTGTATTTTCCAGTGTCATTCCTGTCACATTTATCAATTGAGAGTTGGGTATAATCAAGTTGCTTCTCAATGTGGACCTTATCTGTCAATTCTTTTTCATCCTTTGTCCAGTTAATCTTGGGAGTGGGTCTTCCTCTGAATGGTATATTTATTTTTATTGACTCTCCAGCACGCACTATAATTCCTTTCCTCAGTTCAGAGTCAATTGTAAGTTCTGGGGGCTCTATTTTGTCCTGCACTTTAACAGTTCCAGGAATAGCAGCTGGTTCACCAATACCTAGTTTGTTAATAGCACAAACCTGAATTTTGTATTCTCTATTTTCTGTAATCTTTGAGATATCAAGTTTATTAAAGGGAATGCCAGTTGCTGGTGTGCACATTATCCATTCCTCTTCATCAGCTTTACAGATCTCCACAATGTATCCCTGAATAACACATCCACCATCATAAATTGGTTTCCCCCATGCTAATGACACTGAGTTCTTTGTAGTGTCAGTGACATGGACATGGGTTGGTGGACCAGGTTTGAATTTTGGATTGCAGGCTTTATAGCATGATGTTGGTAAACTTGGTTCTCCAAGTCCTGCCATGTTTTCAGCAGAAATTCTAAACTCATATTCATGATCTTCGGTCAATCCTGTCACTCTAAAAGATAAATCTGTGATAGTTTGTCGATTACATTTTGTCCACCTGATTCCAGTCTTATCTTTTTTTTCTATGATGTATCCAGTAATTTCACTTCCACCATCAGATTCCGGACTACTCCAGAAAACAGTCATAGAATCTTTTGCTATATTAGTTACTTCTACATATTGTGGTGGCCCGGGCAGTAAAAATGGATTCTTGATTATCACAGGTGATGATTCTAGCGGCTCACCAACACCATAGCTATTTACAGCCATAACACGAAATATATATTCATTTCCTTCCAGAAGATTGTTTACTTTAAATGATGTGACATCACAGTTACTAGCAACTACAGTCCATGCAAGGCGGCTCGTCTCCCTCCTTTCAATGATGTAGTGAGAAATATTGCTATTTCCATCATGTTCTGGAGGAAGCCAAGACAATGTACATGTTTCAGAAGTCACAGCAGATACATTTAGCATCCCTCCACAAGGTCCAGGGCTGTCTAATACTTTTACAGAAAATGTAAAAATTTTGGTACCAGCTACATTAGTGACCTGCAAATTATAGTGACCACTGTCTGTTTTGGTAGCATCTTTAACAGTAAGTATTGTTCTAAGGTCCGATCTTTTGATCTCACATTTCAGCGTATTTTCAATCCCCTTGTCCCCCTTGAACCACTGAGCTGTTGGTGTGGGCTTTCCATAGACATCGGCATCAAGCTTAAATGTACTTCCTGCACTGACAACAACAGCTTGACTGTATTCTGGATCAAGTGAAAGCCTTGGAGGCTCAACTTCATCCCTTGCTGTGATAGGCCCTGTGTTATACGATGGTTTACTAATAGTACCAGCTGCATTCTTTGCAATTACTCTGAAATCATACTTGGAATCTTCACTTAGTCCAGATACTGTAAATTGAGTTTCAGTTACATTTGTAAAGTTAGCCTTCATCCAACGTCCATCTGGTAAATCGCGCTTCTCCACTATGTAGCCAGTAATTATGCTGCCCCCATCATACTCTGGTTTTGCCCACTGAATTGTGATTGCGTTCTTATTCACAATAATAGGCTCTGGGGTCCCAGGAGGATCACACGGGTCACATGCTACATATCCCTCAGAAATTTTACTGCATCTGCCTATGCCTACAACATTCTCAGCAAAAACTCTGAACTCATACTCAACACCTTCATCTAGAGGACTCGTTTTAAAATAAGTGTCTTGAATTAGTGTCTTACTAATTTTTGTCCAAAGAATGCTATTTCTCTCTTTTCTTTCAAGATGGTAGCCTATAATGCTAGTACCTCCATCTGTAATTGGTTCATGCCACTCCACAATCATGTGATTCCTTGATAATGAGGAGACAAATGGAGTCCCGGGTGGACCAGGTACTTTGAAAGGATACTGGACAGTCACAGAGGCAGAGTCTAATGCGTGACTTTTACCATACCGATTTTCAGCAATGATTCTAAATTGATATTCTGCCCCAGTCTTTAATCTGGTAACTTTCAGGGTAGTTCTTGGTAAGGTCGTTGACACATTCTCCCAATCGGTAGTGGTTATGTCCCGCTTTTTCACAATGTAGTTTGAAATATGGCAGCCACCGACATATTTTGGTGGATCCCAGGAAATTGTAACACTTTGTGAACTGATCTCATCAAATCTAACAGGCCCAGCTGGTGGGTCTGGCTTATCCAGAGTAATAATTACTATAGTTGCATCTTTCTGCCCAACAACATTAGAAACAGTAATTCCATATATCCCGCCATCATCTTTTGTTGTTTCTTTTATATTAAGAGTTGTGTGGTGTGCTGTATTGATAACATTAACTCTTGTTGTTTCTTTAAGAGCTAACCCAGCTTTAGTCCAAATAATTTTTGGTTTTGGACGTCCAGAAATAGGTATTTCTACTTTGAGGTCCTTTCCAATTAGTACACTATAATTGCTATATGCAGGCCTTACATCTGGATCAATAACAAGGTCCTTAGCCTGAACTGGCACAGCAAGAGATGTTGGGTCGCTTTTTCCTTTTTCATTGATAGCAATAACTCTGAACATATATTCTTCTCCCTGAACTAAATTAGTGACAACAGTGTCCAGTGTTTTCACAGTTGCACACCCAGACCATTTTTCATTTCCTTTCACTTGCATTTCCACAAGATATTGTACAATTTTGCTGCCACCATCATGATCAGGCTTTTCCCATGCAAGAGAAACACTTTTGCAAGTGACATCAACAACAGTAAATTTCTTAGGCACCTGAGGTACCTCTGATACTTTTACAGAATCAACAGTTTCTGCAGGTAATCCAATACCATATTCATTCTCAGCATGCACTCTAAAATAATAATTGCACCCCTCTTGAAGTGGTTCAATCTTCCAGGTAGTTATGTGACAATTGGTGACAACAGCTGCATAAGCCTTTCTTGTGCTTTCGCGTTTCTCAATAATATAGTTTTTTATTTTTGCACCACCATCCAGTGCCGGGGGTTCCCACATAAGTGTTACAGACTCCTTAGTAATTTCTTTTACTTTAAGGTTTAAAGGTGCACTTGGTGTGTCAAGTACTTTGACACTGATTATAGCAGTCTTTACACCACAAATATTTTCAGCTGTAACAGTGTACTTCCCACTATCAAATCTGTTAACATTATCAATGACAAGGGAGGTACAAGTACTTGTCATCTCTATCTGAGCTGTATCTTTAATTTTACCATCAACTTTTTCCCATCTGATTTCAGGAGCTGGTCGTCCTCTGATAGGTATGAACACTCTCAAGGAATCTCCAGCTTTAATATTGATTGTTTTCCTGAGTTCCATTTCAAGATCAAGATCTGGTTCTTGTGTCTTGTCTTCAACAAGGATTGTGCCAGGGAAATCTGTATGCTCTCCAACACCGACCTTATTAATAGCAAACACTCTGAATTTATAATTTTGGTTTTCTTTAAGTTTTTCAACTTCATATTGTGTTTGTTTTATGCCTGTGGGAAAAGTACACATTTTCCATTCTTCAGATGTTGCTTCACATGCTTCAATAATATATCCCTGAATATCACAGCCACCATCATAAATTGGTTTCTCCCAGGAAAGGAAAACAGATGTCCGTGAAATGTTAGTCACTTTGGGACTATTTGGGGGACCTGGTCTGAATACAGGATCGATGGCCATGTAGTAAATAGATGGGGAACTTGGTTTTCCAACTCCAGCATCATTCTCAGCTGAAACTCTAAATTCATACCTATGGCCTTCAAAAAGCCCTTTAACTTTAAAGGATAGTTCAGTTACTGTGTGCTTATTGCATTTAGTCCATCTTATCCCTTCTTTGTCATGCTTTTCAATAATGTATCCTGTAACAGAACTACCACCATCATTGTCAGGTGCTTCCCAAATTACCACCATTGAATCTTTTGTAATACTGACAACTTCCACACCCTTAGGAGCATCAGGGCTCACAAACTGATTTTTTGCAATAACAGCTTCAGATTCTAATGGCTCACTAACTCCATATTTGTTTGCTGCTGAAACACGAAAGATGTACTCATTTCCTTCCAAAAGTTTAGTTATTTTCAAATTAAGTTCCTTTGTTTCAGGATCAACAACAGCCCAAACCAATCGACTTGTTTCTCTTTTTTCAATGATGTAGTGAGATATTTCATCACCACCATCTTCCTTTGGAGGTTTCCAGCTAATTAAACATTGCTCTTTTGTCAAATTACTGACAGAAATAGGACCCTCAGGTGGACTTGGTCTATCTAACACTTTGATAGTGACCAGAACTGACTTCTCTCCTCCAATATTTTTCAAAAGCAATCTATACTGGCCTGAATCATTTGATGTGGCTTCCTTTACACTGAGACATGTACTGTATTCCGTATTTTTTATTTTACAGTGTTTAGTATTTGAAATAATTTGTTTTCCCTTCATCCAGCTAATTGTTGGCATTGGTTTTCCAAAAATATCCACATCAATTTTGAAGTTCTCCCCAGAATTTATTATAATAGTCTGGGTATATCGTGGATCTATGCTAATTTTAGGTGGTTCAACTTCATCTTTTGCAGTTATAGGACCAGTGCTGAGTGAGGGACTACTGAAGATACCTGCTGCATTTCTTGCAATGACACGGAACTCATACTGTTGATTCTCTGTTAAGCCAGTTGCCACATACTCAGTCTCAGTAACATTAGTAAAGTTGGTTTTTGCCCAGCGTCCTTCAGGCAATTCTTTCTTTTCCACAATGTAGCCAGAAACTTTGCTTCCACCATCATATTCTGGCTTTGCCCATCTAAGAAAAACTGATTGTTTTGTAACAGTAACAACTTCAGGGGTTCCTGGAGGATCACAAGGATCTCTTGCTACATAACATTCAGATAGTTTGCTCACTTTACCAATTCCCACAATATTCTCTGCATAAACTCTGTATTCATATTCAATTCCCTCTTCAAGACCTACACTTTTGAACTGCGTGTCTTGAATAACTGTCTTATTTAGCTTTATCCAGAGAATACTGTTTCTTTCTTTGCGTTCAATGTGGTATCCTAATATTTGGCTTCCTCCATCAATTACAGGTTCATTCCAAATTACATCCATATAATCTTTTGTGGCAGTGTGCACATATGGAGTTCCAGGGGGTCCTGGAACTTTAAAGGGATACTTGGCAACTACAGTATCTGATACTAGAACTGGACTCTTTCCATATCGGTTTTCAGCAGTAATCCTGAACTGATATTCAGATCCAGTTTTTAGTCGTCCTGCCTTAATTGTGGTTCTTGGTAAATTTGTTGCCACAATCTGCCAGTCTGTAGTGGAAGCATCTCTTTTTTCTACAATGTAGTTCTTAATAGTACAGCCACCATCATATTCTGGGGGTTTCCAAGACAATGTAATACTATTAGCTGTAACTTCAGCCACATTTACTGGACCTGCTGGTGGCCCAGGTTTGTCAAGAACAACAACACAAATTTCTGCAGTAGTTTCACCCACAGTGTTTGAAAGCTTGACAGTATACCGACCAACATCATCTCTGCAGACTTCCTTGATATTTAAATATAAATGGGTGTCAGCCATTTCAAAATTAACTCTCGAGGTTTGCTTCACAGGAACACCATCTTTGTACCAAGACATAGCTGCTTTGGGTCGGGAAACATACAATATCTCTATCTTTAAGTCTTCTCCTGCCAGCGCACTAAATGTGGAGAACAACAGTTTTACTGCTGGAGTAATGACAAGTTCTTTAACAATAACTGGTACACCAATTTGGCGTGGATCGCTTGTTCCTTTTTCATTTCTTGCTGATACTCGAAACAAATATTCTTCACCTTGTGTTAATCCGGTAATAATAGCTTCTGTGACTTTTACAATCATGCATTGGTTCCAGGTATCACTGCCTTTGGTCTGCATCTCCACAACATATGCAATTATTCTGCTTCCTCCATCATGCTCTGGCTTTTCCCATGACAGTGTAACACTATTCTTTGTCACATCTTGCAATGTGATTTTACCTGGAGGAAGTGGTTTTTCAGAGACTTTGACTGATTCTCTAGTTTCAATGGGAAGTCCAACTCCATATTCATTTTCAGCTAACACCCTAAAATAATAATTGCATCCTTCAAGTAAATTATTAACAGTTGATCTTGTTTTGTGGCAGTTAGCATTTACAGTTGCATATGCTTTTCTTGTTGATTCACGTTTCTCTACAATGTAGTTCTTAATCGTACTTCCACCATCAAGAATAGGAGGGTCCCAACTGAGTGAAACTGATTCTTTGGTTATTTCATCGATCTTGATATTTTGTGGTGCTCCAGGAGTATCCAGTACCCTTACATTCACAAAAGCTGTCTTTAGCCCCAAACTATTTTCTACAGACAAAACATACTTTCCACTATCAAATCTATTTACATTTTCAATTAATAGCCAAGTGAATGATGATGTACTTTCAATTGCAGCTCTTTCAATTGACTCTCCATTTTCTCTTGACCATTTCACTTCAGGAACAGGCCTTCCTTTTATAGGTACAAACAATCTCAATGTGCCACAGGCTCTGATGGTAACAACTTTGCGAAGCTCTGCATCAAGTTCGATATCAGGTGGAATCTGTCTCTCTTCAGTTTTTGGTAATCCAGGGACAGAGGCTGGCTCTCCTACTCCTTCACAATTAACAGCAAAAATATTTACTTTATATTCTTGATTTCCTTTTAAGTTAGTGATTGTAAATAATGTGGTCACTATGCCATCTTTGGGGGTGACATCTGTCCATTCATCATCCTGGGGAAGGCAAGTCTCAATTATGTATCCTGTAATGTCAGATCCACCATCGTAAACTGGCTTGTTCCATGCGACGGTAATCGATGAGCTAGTTGTATCTAAAACCCTTGGATTTCCAGGAGGACCTGGCTTGTAAAGTGGGTCACTAGCTTTGCAAAATGGAGTTGAGGCACTTGGCAAACTTAAACCTGCAGCATTTTCTGCAGTAATTCTGAATTCATATTCATGCCCTGGTGTCAGTCCTGACACTTTGTATCTTAAATCAGTAATAATCTTCTTGTTACATCTAATCCAGTGCAGACTTGTCTTATCTCGCCTTTCAACAATGTAACCAGAAATTTCAGTTCCACCATTGTTCACTGGCTCTTCCCAATAAATAACCATTGAGTCCTTAGTGATATTTCTTACTTGGGGATTTTGAGGAGGATCAGAAGGCATATATGGGTTTGTTGCAATAACTTGTTCAGATTCTAAGGGCTCACCAATCCCATACTTATTAACTGCCATCACTCTGAAGATATACTCATTTCCCTTTAATAACTTTGTCACTTTAAACTGGTTTACTTGTAAGTCTGAAGCCACATTTGTCCAGGCAAGCCTGCTGGTTTCACGCTTCTCAATTATGTAATATTCAATATTTGCTCCACCATCTTCTAATGGTGGCAACCAAGACAACACACAGTTCTCAGCTGTAATGCAAGTGACAAGTAATGGACCGTCTGGTGGACCTGGCCTGTCAAGCACTTTCACATTGAAGACATGCTTTGCAAATCCACCAGTATTGCTTGCAGTTAATGTAAATGCACCTCCATCTCTTCTTGTAGAATCTTTGTTAATCAATATTGTTGAAAAATCTGCCATTTTTATTTCTAGTTTTGTTGTTTTTTCTATTTCCTTTCCATCCATAGTCCAAATCATAGATGGTAATGGGTGACCTGTAATATCAGCCTCAAGTTTGAACACTTCTCCAGCTTTTACAAGTAAAACATCTTTAAACTTAGCATCAACCCTAATCTTTGGTTCCTCAACATCATCTTTACAGGCAATTGGATCTGATGGTTCAGATGGGCTACTTACAGCACCAGCTGAATTTCGGGCAAGAACGCGGAATTCATAGGAGGCACCCTCTGTCAGTCCACTAACAGTAAATGTAGTCTCTAGTATGTTACTATAATTAACTTTTATCCAGCGTCCATTTGGTAAGTCTTTCTTTTCTACTGTATAGCCAGTTATTTTGAATCCACCATCATAATCAGGCTTTGTCCACTTAATATTCACAAAATTCTTAGAAATGTTAATGGCAACTGGCTTTCCTGGAGGATCCACGGGATCAAGGGCAAGAGATGGCTCTGATGGTTTGCTTGGCTTTCCCACACCAGCTATATTTTCAGCTGCAACACGGAACTCATAGGCAATTCCAGCTTCTAGCCCTATTGATTTGAAAATGTTTCCAACTATTAGGGCACTGCTTACTTTTTGCCACAAGATACTATTCCTCTCTTTCCTTTCAATATGGTATCCAATCACTTCACTTCCACCATCATTCACAGGTTCATTCCAACTAATTGTCATGGTATCTTTAGTGAAACCTATTACTTGTGGAGTGCCAGGAGGCCCTGGAACCTTAAATGGGTATGCAGCAACAACTGATTCAGAGGTTATTGGAGGGCCAACACCATATCTGTTTTTAGCTTTAACACGAAATTGATACTCAGCTCTAGGGGTAAGACGTTCAGCTTTGAAAACTGTACGGATTATTGTTGTTGATAACACCAACCATGATGTACTTGTTGTGTCTCGAAATTCAACAATATAATTGGTAATTGGTACTCCCCCATCATTTTCAGGGGAATCCCAAGATATTGTAATACTTTCATTGGAAATTCTGTCAAAATGAATTGGCCCCTTTGGAGGCCCAGGGATGTCATGTACTTTAACCGTGATTATTTCTGTCAGGGTGCCAAGAATATTTTTTCCTGTCACAGCATACTGTCCACTGTCATTCCTAGTACATTCACTAATAGAAAGGAGAGTTGACATAGGAGTATTTTCAATGTATACTCTCTGTGTCTGATTAAGGGCCTTGTCTTCCTTCATCCAGGAAATCGTAGGCTGTGGACATCCCAGAACAGGTATCTCAATTTTTATATCATCTCCTGCCTTGGCAATAACAAGTTTTTGACATATTCCACGTAGATCAAACTGTGGTCCTTTTGTTTGTTCTTTAATAATAACAGGACTGCTTTGACAAGGGTCACTTCTACCTGAGATGTTCACAGCCATTACTTGAAATATATACTCCTCATTTTCATTTAAATTTTTCACTGTATAGTCTAGAGTCTTCGCTGTTGTGACATGAGACCAATTCTCTGAGCCTTTCTTTTGAGCTTCTATTACATATCCAGTAATTCTACTTCCACCATCATGTTTTGGTTTTGTCCAAATGAGACTTGCAGAATTCCTAGTAATGGCTACAATGTTAACCTTTTCAGGAGCAGTGGGTGCTTGAGACACCCGAATAGCATCAGAAGTTTCAGCAGGCTCCCCAATTCCATATTCATTTTCAGCACGTACTCTGAAGAAATATTCTGATCCTTCAGCCAAATTTGGAACTCTAACTGAACATTTCTGACAGTTAGTTATTACAGCTGCATATGCCTTTCGTGTAGCTTCCCGCTTTTCAATTATATAATTAATTATCTTTGAACCACCATCAATGAGAGGCATTTCCCACTGGAGAGTGATATCTTCATTAGTAATCTCCCGAGGTCTCAGGTTGATGGGAGGACCTGGTGAATCCAAAACTCGAACATTTACATATCCAGACTTTTTCCCAGCAACACTCTCTAGGATTAAGTTATATTTTCCAGTGTCATGTTTTGTACAATGAGATATAACCAGCAGAGTATATGATTCAGTGGTATCAATATTTGCATGACCCTTAAGGGATATATCTTCTTTCAACCAGGTCACCTCAGGTGTTGGGCGCCCTTTGATTGGAACAAAAATCCGTATGGATCCTCCAGCTCTGACAACAAGAGTTCGCCTCAGTTCGGCATCAAGCTCAAAGTCAGGAGTTTCTTGACGTTCCACAATTTCAACAGATTCCGCAACTTGAGCTGGCTCTCCAATACCCATCTCATTCATTGCACTCACTCTAAAATTGTATTTTTCTCCTTGTTGCAGGTTTGAAATAACAAATTCAGAAATTCTTAGTGCACTGCCTGTTGTGTCTTTAATCCAGCTATTCTCGTCTTCTCTTTTGTGCTCAACTATATATCCAGTGATGTCAAGTCCACCATCATATTTTGGCCGTCCCCAGTTGAAGGTAGCTGTAGATTTAGTTATATCAGTAATTCTTGGGTTGGATGGAGGCCCAGGTACATCTGAAAAGTATGATACTTCAATATTTACCAGTTAAAAGACAGAGCACATTTCCGCTACCTACTAATAAAATGGTCTATATTTATCATTTTTAACCACTGTTAACAAGAGAACACCTCAACGAACGTCAGTCTTTTAACCTCCAAACAAGACATACTTCAGCGCATGTAGCCCTTTTGTTTGCGCTAACATGCCACTAGTCTTCAAAACAGCAACAAATCTAACAAAAAGCCTAACAAATTGGCTGCTGCTCAGTTGTGAAGTTGTAAATTTGAAAAATTTTGAAACAGTCTGCATTTTATAAAATGTTGGATAAATAAATGTTGTTTATTGTTGATTCAATGTTTGTCTAAGTTAACACATTTTAACAACTGTTAAGTAATGCTTTTTATATACAAATCAATCCAGGTGAAATGACTTAAATGAATTGCAAAAATTATGTTTTTCGTTGAGAGGTCTGCAATTTCGTTTGCGATGTTGCTTTGAGAAAT
Organism: Brevimyrus niger; assembly: GCA_015164015.2. Taxonomy (NCBI): domain Eukaryota; kingdom Metazoa; phylum Chordata; class Actinopteri; order Osteoglossiformes; family Mormyridae; genus Brevimyrus; species Brevimyrus niger. The sequence goes on from JAABNY020000034.1 coordinate 8,835,104, forward strand.
ATAAAATCAATATAAGAAAACATTACCTGAGTTACTTTTCAAAATACAGTGGTACCTCAGTTCTCAAACTCACTAGAACTCGAATTTCTTGAAAGTTGAACAAACCAGTTTGACCAAAAACTTGATCTGAATATCAGAAGTCGAACCGTGAATGCTGACCTAATATAAATTGCATACGCCAGGAAATAGTCACACTATGCACTTACTTGAATGCCTTCTTCACAGGCTGGACAAAATAACCAAATAAAGCAGCACAATTACAGTAATTAACAATAAATAAACCACTAACTTACGTGTACTATTAGAGCATTTATGTCATTTATTTAAACTTTATTTTGCCAGGTAAATTAATTGAAAAACAGTTCTCACTGCTTTACGTTTACGTGATATTAAATAGCAGATCACACATCGGAACTGCCTGGGATACAAATGTCATACGTGAAATTAAACTCTTCAGCCAATATGGGCAAAGGTGTGTCGTCATGGAGGCGGTTCCACTTTGTGCAGCCGGGTGAGAGGTCGTAATGCATTGTGTCAGGATCAGAATGCGTTGCTTTCAGCCAGCACTGTAAGCAAGTCGAACGCACCCAATGACTGGACTGGGGAAACAAACTGAAACGCGGACTTAACACAGTGGACTAATGACAACGACCAGAAACAAAAAAAAAAAAAAAAAACACATTTAATTTAATTATGCAACTTTATATAATAATTTAATATGTAATTTTGGGGGGCCGGGAACCAAATAATTGGTTTTCCATTATTTCTCATGGGAAAAATTTTATCAGAACTCGAACTTTTTAGGATTTGATCCGGAGTCTGGAACGGATTAAGTTCGAGAACCGAGGTACCACTGTACTTTGATCTTTGATGGCTCTTCTTACCACTTCACAAAAATAAAATATGGATGAAACACCTGAAAATCTTCCCTATGATAGACCCCAAATCACATCACAATTGAAAATCAGCAACAGGGTGTAGAAGAGTGCAAAAATGGAGCCTGCATTCGCCATCTTAGAAACAGCCTTCTGCCATCTAAACATATTCCATGGATCTTTTGGCTTCTCAAGAACATTGTACAGATCAGTGTTTTTGAAACTGTGGAACGTGAGATGATTTTCTGAATGTTCTATAACAAAGTTTAGATCGGTATTTTCCAATACCAGTCCCAGCTGATGTGGTGCCCTAGACTAGTGTCACCGCTGACGCCCCCTGTCCAAGGCAATGTGAAACTGGTTGGCACGTCACCTATAGGATTGATGGGCTTGTTTTTTTTTTCCAGTCTCCTTGCTTGGAAATTTTATTGGTAGCAATCAGCAAAATGTATAGTGGGGAACTCATGGGAAACTTTTTTGATGAGGTAGGGAGAGTATGTAAAGTAGGTGTCACGCCCTGCTTCGAACGATTCTTATTGTGTGCCACGCCCACCTCGTTACCTCTTGTTTTTGCCTGATTGTGGTCACCTGTTGCTCGTTCGGTGTAGCTTGTGTTTTGTATTTAGTCCGTGTCTCAGTCAGTCTTCCCCAGACCTGTCATTGAAGTCTCTATGTTTGTGAGTACCCTGTCTGTTTTCCCGATTAAACCCCCGTTATTTCCCGAAACCTGGCTGCTCTCGCCTCCCCCTGCATGCTCGCCGCTCACTGAACATGACAGTAGGTTTGTAATAATAATTTTTTTGTTACATTATGGTGTTTTTATTTGGCAAAATGTATTATGTTCTTTTGTCGTAAGGAGTAGTAGAACATAAAAGACCAGGGACAGATCTGGTGAACCTGTTTAAATTAAGACAAGTCACACAAAGTTCCCCAGAGGTGGTAGATGCCTGGCTTGACCCTGCTCTTGGCCCCATAGCTCCACTCTCAACTGTGTTTGTAAGTATGTGTGTGTGTCTGAAAAAGAGATTTGCCACATTTAACCAATCATTCACCATATGAGTTCAGCCATCAAGCAAAGATAAAGTGATTTTTTGCCAATATTCTTTGTTGTTTTGTGGCCAAGGAATTTGTATTGGTAAAGAGTTAAAAATACAAGTCTTTCATTTGGACATATCGTTCTTGTTAATTGTAGCTAATCCCATGTATATACCAATCTGCCATAACATTAAAACCACCTGGCATCTGCAAAAACATGTGGTATCTGCCACTAAGATGTTAGCAACATATCCTTTACGTCCTGTGAGTTGTGAGGTGGGACCTCCATGGATCAGACTTGTTTGTCCAGTGCATCCCATAGATACCTAATCCCTTGATACTTGGATTGAGATCTGGGGAACTTGGAGGCCAGGTCAAAACCTTGAACTGTTTTTCATGTTCCTCAAACCATTTCTGAACATTTTTGCAGTGTGGCAGGGAGTATTATCCTGGTGAAAGAGACCACTGCCATCAGGGAATACTGTTACCATGCAGGGATGTACCTAGCCGCAACAATGTGGAAGTACATGGTACATGTCAAAGTAACAATCACATGAATGCCAGGACCAAAGGTTTCACAGCAGAGTATTGCCCAGAGCATTCCATAGCTTCTGCCAACTTGCCATCTTCCTATAATGCATCCTGGTGCCATGTGTTCCCCATGTAATTGATGCACACATACCTGGCTGTCCACATGATGTTGAACCTATACCTAAAATTTACTTCTTCAGCAATTTGCACTACAGTAGCTCTGCTGTGAGATTGGATGAGATGGGCTAGCCTTTGCTCCTCACGTGCATCAATGAGCCATGGGTGTGCATGACCCCATCACTGGTTCACTGGCTGACCTTCCTTGAACCACTTTAGTAGGTACTGACCACTGCATACCAGCAACACCCTACAAGATCTGTTGTTTAGTGCTCCCACCCAGACATCTAGCCATCATAATTTGCCCCTTGTCAAAGATACCCATTTTTTCTGCTTGTAACACAACTTTTTAACACACTGACTTTTCTCTTGCCTAATATATTATGGTGTTGTTTCCCAAAATAAAAATCTGGTACAGAGGAAAAGGTTAAATGCTGTTAAAAAAGTAAAAGAGAACATTTCTAGTAGAACCGAGGGTCAAATAAAATACATTGTTTTATTCGCAAAAGACACATAATTCTCACTTATTAGATTATTCGTACTAATTGAAATCCCCCTCTAACCTATCAGACCCAGTTTTAAACATCAACAAATCATGGCATATGCAGATATATTTGCATAGAACACTTATTTTTTAACTCTAGGTGTCAAACACCACAAATTGTAATGAGATAATCAATGTTATTTACTTCACTTGTGTTTGCATTCCAATCTAATGTAGAACAAATAGTAATGTAAAGCTGTGCAGCCTATTCATGAAAATTAAAGTCCAATTCATAAACAATATGTGATCCATAAGTATGTAAATGGAAGTTAAATGACCACAATGAATGGTTTTGGTCTAATAAACATGTACAGGATAATAAATTTAGAGTGGGAGACATATTATGCATTATTATAAAGGTGTGGGCTGAAAGATGTCTGGATATGTTGATTTTTACCATGCACAGTATTATAAATTAGATGACCATCATGCCTAATTTTCACTATAGAATTGTCTAGGCAAGTGTCAGGTCTAATAGAATAAGACCATCCTAGATTGAGAGACATGCATTATTACAAAGATTTCCACAAGAAAAGTTACTACCATAAAAACCGTAATATTTGCACACTTCAATCCAGCTTCTGGCTGTTACAGTCACATTTTATTTAGGCATGAATACAAATAACCAAATTATTAAATTTGATCATATGCGTTTCATATGCTGTGTGTCTTTCCTGCTGCCTTTCAAAGATGTGTGAAAAATTAAATGATCCTTTATTTGTACATGAGTACAGGTGCACTGGAATGCTTATCTTTGCGTAGCCTACCTTGCTCTCCATGAGACACATTTATGGGTGAGAACAAGCTTGGGCGGGGGGGGGGGGGGAGGTGCAAGAAAAGGGGCGCCAACAGCAGGCCGCGGGGGGGGTGTGGGGCCTTGCAAAATCCCGCGGACACGTGTATGTTGGGGGGGGGGGGGGTGGGAAACGAGTAGGGGGGGGGGGGGGTACGTCACAGAACAGGTGCAACCAGCATGCAGCAGCTGGGGTTTAGGGCCTTGCTCAATAGCCTGCAGACATGTATAGTCTGGCGAGGTTGGGACTGGAACCAGTAAGCTTCTGATCACAAACACAGAGGCTTAACCACTCACCACCTTTACTGGCATCCGTAAATTAATGTGTGTGTGTGTGTTTTGCCATTCCATTCTTGGTGTACTCTACCACTGTGGTACCTGAGGTAGATAATCCTGATCAGGATAAGAGTTTGGAAGATGGTTGAATGGAGATATATGTACAGGTAGTTCCAAGATTACGTATGAAACAAACCATTCCTGAACAATATACGCATTAATGATAACAATTACATATAGTAAATGTAACAATTACATATGGTACTGCACTGTACACTGAGCCAACAAACCACTGAACCCGCTCAATATTTTCACAAGCGTCACAAAGAAGTGTGTTTCATTATTACAAACCACTGTATTCACCCCAAATTTTTTATAATAGGCTTTATGGCAGTCCATTCATAAGTATGAATAGTTATTACTGTAAGTCGAGTAGTTATTACATGGTTAGTTATTAGATATGAGTAGTTATTTCATTCTTAACCCAGGGACTGCCTGTATACAGGTTAAATCTATTAAATATTAAATGATTTCATACAATATGGCATTTGGCAATGAGCAGTGGATGAAAATGGGAAGTTACTATGTTTTTTCATAAGGAGAAATCTATCAGGTACCAAATACATTTTTTTTCTCCTTTTGTTTGTGACCAGTTGTGTATTAGTCAGATGGATATAGTTTTAACCAAACAGAAAACAAAGAAATTCATTTGAAGATTAATTTAAATGCAACTATAAGAATTACTGATTGTGTGAATGATGTGGAAATAAAATACATTCATACTTTGTTCCTCACAAGAAAATCATAGGGTAAAAAACATTCCCCTTTTCTTGCAATTAACAAGTTATTTTTCTGGAGAATGGAAATTACTTTAAAGGTGGTAAAGGTCAAGTGTATCGAACCATGTTGGCTTTGCAATTACAACCCGTCAAAATGTTTTGATTTAGAATCTGTGCATAAGCACGGACGTTAAAATTAATAAGCTAGCCAGTCTTTGTTGAAAAGACCACTTGTCATCTTGCTACAGCTGATATCAAAAAGACACTGATGAGAAGGAAATGTTTTTAATGTAAAAATTTGAGGGGGGAAATGGCTGTTATATAAATGTCACAACTGAGAAATGTCATTTTAGGTGTGGTGTGCAATGAATCTTTTCCAAAGAAAAACAAAAAACATTACAGGCTGTAATTTTTCCTCACTTCTCTATGAATACAAACCATGTTCTACTGCCATACATTCAAAGTTACAAGGCTATTACTATGAATACATGTGCTTCCAAAATGCTGTAATACCATAATAACCTGAAAATTAAAGGGTCATTTAAAGCAGCAGACAACAAATACACAGTATGAATGTTAAATATGTTGCACAACTTTAAAATATTGCTTAAATGTATAAAAGCTGCATAAATATAAATTATATGAATGGCTGTTGTGTGTATAAGCTTTTGTCACAGTCAATTTACACTGTTTGCATGAGTGGATACTTCTATCTTGTATCTGTAAATACTAAAAAATAGGCTGACAAATATTTTGCACTATATGGTGTTCCTTTGTCAGAACTCTGGTTTTATTTTACTACTTAATTAATCCAATACAATAACATTTGTTTGTTTGGGCAAATCTTTTGAAATAAACTAAAACAAACAGTTAAAACTCCTGGCCCTTACAGTAGCTGCAATCAATTCACAAATCAAAGTATTTTTAATCTATTGCAAGGGTAATCAGTAATAAGTAAACGGCCCATTCAAATAACTGAACCAATTCTAAAAAATCAGTTTATTAATGTAAAACTCATAATAATAAGCAATAACACTATTGTCTTAAAAACATACACTAAACCTACTAAAAATAACTTACATAAAAACTACAAAGAAAACCATTGTGAAAAACATATTCTGGTGCACACCTATAGAGTGGCACTCTTTAGCAATCTGGGAGGACAGAGACTTACCCTCTTAAGGCAGCCATTGGCTAGGTCACAATGGCCCCCAACTCGGAGATTCAAAATCATAAAATAAGCATTAGGTAGTCTTTTAATTTGAAAAGTCCTGGGTCCCCCTCTATCACAGATACAGTGTCTCCTTAAAATCCAACTTGCATCAGGAAGCTTGGTAGCTTGGGAGACTTAGCTAATTGCTAAATTGGTTATCCCAACCTATAGTTTTAAGTCCAACCTGAAATATCCTACCGTACTGCCTATGAAAGTAAAACAGTTGGTCAGCCCCACAGTACTTTTGAAATTAATTAGCAGACAGTGCAATGAAGTGGTTCTGTACAGGATCACTGTTTTAGTCATCTGGAATTGTGTCAGCAGGGACACCAATTTGTATGGCACTGAGGCATCTCTTGGCACCTTGATTACATTCATTATCAAGGGGTCTAATCATGTATATTTCAATATAACAATATGCTGTTAACAGCATCCCTCGATATTGTGGACCTCTTTATGGATTTGATCATAACGGAACCTCAGACGTTTTTACACACCCTCCAAATACACCAATAAAAAACATACAGATCACATGGATCCCATGTTATATGATGCTCATATCCTATCATTATGTTCTATGGGTTGTGGGGGGGGGGGGGGGGGGGGTTGGTTTCAGTCTAAGTAACTACCGTTGGGGTGCCTTTTTTGTGGG
>JAABNY020000034.1:8842018-8852171 GCA_015164015.2 Brevimyrus niger
AATTAACTGAAAACCAGTTCTCACTGCTTTACGTGATATTCGGGAGATATAGCAGATTACGCATCGGAACTGCCTGGCATACAAATGTCATGCATGTAACTCAACTCTTCTGCCAATAAGGGCAAAGGTGTGTCGTTACGGAGGCGGTTCCAGTTTGTGCAGCCGAGTGAGAGGCCACAATGCATCTAACCGTAATGCATTGCCTCAGAATCAGAATGCGTTCCTTTTAGCCAGCGCTGTAGTTAAACATGGTTTGGTTATAGTTTTGAAAGCCATTAGGAAAAAAATGCTCTTCTTGTTTTATCCTGTTCATTCTGTGTTTAAATGCTAAAAAAAAAAAAAAATATTTAGGTGTAATTTTGGGAGGCCGGGAACCAATTAATTGGTTTTCTATTATTTCTTATGGGAAAAATCAATCAGAACTCGAACTTTTTAGGATTCCATTCGGAGTCCGGGACGGATTAAGTTCGAGAACCAAGGTACCACTGTAATTAGATCACCCATACCCAACCGTAATACCAATTAAGGTATTAAAGTCATTTGATATTTATGTTAAAGTGAAATTTTTATTTTATTACCGGTGTTGGATTATAACTATTACACAAGATTAATCTATTGAATCTAATACTGAAATTAATAAGCACAAAAACATATGACATAAACCTGACCATATTATGGGTTTTAGAGATTTTTTGGGGTGACTGCAACTCTGCATCTGTGAAGATTGATGAGATCGTTTTCTTGATGGATGAATGGTATGCTAATGTGATGGCACATTAACAAAAACAAAAGGTGCTATATGCTGAAATAGAATGCTGCTGGTGGTTAAATGAAGAGAAAAGAAGCGCTAGTGGTTCTAGTGTTATTAATAAATATTTTATATATGACTAAGCAGATAGCAAATGATAAACAAGCTACTCACATGCTAGACTCTTAGTCATCACAGGTTGTGAAGGCTCACTGGGTTCTCCAAAACCAGCTTTATTTTCTGCAATCACTCTGAATTCATATTCATTTCCTTCTGTGAGCCCAACAACTTCAAAATTTAAATCAGATATCAATTTCTTTGATGCTCGAATCCATCGCATCCCATCTCTTTCTTTTCTTTCAACATTATAACCAAAAATGTTACTGCCTCCATCTTCAACTGGTCTTTTCCAAGAAATGGTAATTGAGTTTTTGTTGACATTTTCAATGTCTGGTTTGGATGGAGGACCAGGTGGACCTGTAATTGAATTTTAATAACATTTGAAGGTGTTCTATTAATGACATGAGATAGCTGTGTAATTATAAAAACATCAAAGCCATTTCATGTTATCATTACCTGCATATGAACTGAATCTGACTTAACTAAAGTTATTTTTTTTTCTTACTTTGAATTCATGTAAGGTTCAGATATAAATTTATTTTCACTCTGCTATAAATTTATGCTTACAGCAATAATTATTATTCACTACAGTCACTGGACTCAATTTACCAGTCTTAAAGTCTTCCATTACATATCTAGTAATTCTACTTCCACCATCATGTTTCATATGACTAAAATGCACTAGCTGTAGGTGAACTATAGCAATTTAACAGCACTATTCTTATTTATTGCATTATTATCAATCTCTTCTGAGTAAAAAAAATCTATTTCAATATTATTATTCTATTTTAAACACTCTCCACGTACCAAAGCTGTCCTCCATTTTCACTGGCTCGGACTGTGTTGATTCTCCAACGCCATAATGGTTTATTGCTGAAACCCGAAAGATGTATTCATTGCCTTGGATTAGTTTGCTGGTAACTAAATGACAATCTGTTACATTTTCAGCCAAAACGGTCCACAGAAGGCGACTTGTTTCCCTTTTTTCTAGAGTATATGATTTAATTGCAGACCCCCCATCATCATGGGGTGGTAACCATGTTAATGTAACCTTCTCAGCAGAAACATTGCTGGCTGTAAGGGGCCCAGGTTGACCTGGAACATCCAGAACTGTCACTTTAACATTTTCCTCTCTAACACCAAATGGATTGCTGGCTGAGATAGTGTATTCTCCCGAATCTTTTCTGGTGGCACACTTTTTTGATAAAGTTGAAGACGTTGGGGTAGATTCAATTTGGCATAAGTCTGATGGTTTGAGGTCTCTTCCCGCTTTAGACCACATGGATGTCGGAGGAGGTTTTCCAGTTATGCTTGTTGCAGTTATTACAATTGTATCACCAGCTCTAAGTGTAAGTCCCTCTTTCACTGTTGGATCAATAATTATGTTTGGTGCCTCTGTCGAAAACATTACAAGTTGTTATTATGGCAGAATAATGCACATTTAAAATATTTTATTTTTTTCTCCCTAAAACATTGTCTATTACATATGTACAAAACATTCCTTACCGTATTCATCTTTGCAGACAATTGTATCAGTCTGCTCTGATGGAGGACTTATGGCCCCAGCTGCATTCTTAGCTCTTACTCTAAATTCAAACTTGCATCCCTCTTGAAGACCAGTTATGGTAAATGCACAATCCAAAACATTAGTAATGTTAGCTTTCATCCAGACTTTGGAGGGCAAGTCACGTTTTTCAATAATGTAGCCTGTCAGTTTGTGTCCACCATCATACTTGGGTTCAGTCCATTGAAGTGTTACGCTATTGTGTGTAATGCTGACCACATCTGGTTTGCCAGGAGGATCTAAAGCAATATAATGAAGAAAATAATAATACAATCAAAAAAAAAAACCTTGAGGAATATATCTGTTAGACTGTATGACTTAACTTACCAATCTGATCTAAGGCAACCACTGGCTCTGATGGCAGACTGGGCTTTCCAACACCTGCCAAATTTATAGCCATGATCCTGAATTGATACTCAAGGCCTTCTGTTAAATCTGCTACTTTATATTCCTTCATTTTCACTGGAGCACTGTTGGCTCTCTTCCACAGCAAGCTGTTTCTTTCCTTATATTCAACATGATATCCTGGCAGCATGTAAATATATATTATGTCAACAATAAGAAACATAACATCCTGGGAAAGATTTAAAAAAATAATACTTTGTGTTCAGCTACCTGTAACAGGCGAACCTCCAGTCTTCCTTGGATCAGACCATGCCAATTGTGCTGAATCATGGTGGACACTCATGATTTGGGGTGGTGGTGGTGCATCCGGTACATCTAGTGAAAACATGATACATTTTCAGCCTCATTCTGCAACAGCAAGCTAACATGCTAAAATAACAAATACTTACTGAAGGGATGCTTGGCCACAACAGAATCAGATCTGAGGCTTTCTCCAATTCCATATTTGTTTTCTGCAGAAACTCTAAATGTGTATTCAGTTCCTTCATGAAGACCAGTTACTCTTAAACTGTTTGTCTGCACAGTGGAAGAACAGGTAACCCACATATTGGTTACTGAATCCCTCTTTTCAAGAATGTAATTGCTTATTTCTGATCCTCCGTCATCCTTTGGTACACCCCATTTTAAGGAGATTCCTTCAGCTGTGATTTCATCAAACTTGATTGGTCCTGTGGGTATTCCTGGTTTTCCAACCACTTTCAGAAATATGGCAGATTCTTTGGTGCCAGCACTATTTCTTAAAGTTATTGTGTATTTTGAGGCATCACCTCTTTGGCAGTCATGAATCAGCAAGGTTGTGTGGACAGCTGTGGATTCAACAGATACTCGGCCACTATCAGTTAAAGTAACATCTTCACCTTTTTTCCATGTTAAGGTAGGAGCAGGTTTGCCACTTATGGGTATTTTCAGGCGAACGGTACTTCCCTCTTTAGCAGTATAACATAAATTTGGCAAGTCTCTTAAGTCACATCCAGGTAGAACTAAAAGACAAAAAGGACCAAGTAGAAACATAAAAGTCATTTTTACAAGTCTTACTTTTTTATAATTCTCAAAATAAGCTTACCTGTGTGGTCTTTAGCCAGAACATTGAGTTCAACTGCAACACCATCTCCAGCATCATTTACTGCTCTCACTCTATAAGTATACTCCTTTCCTTCTATGAGGTCTTTGGCACTGTACTGCATATTCTTTGACTTCATGAGGTTCTTCCAAGTATCTTTTCCATTTTTCACTTCCAACACATATGCTATTATACGACTTCCTCCATCACTAATTGGTTTCTTCCAAGCAAGTGTACATGAATCTTTTGTCACCAGTAATGCCTTGAAGTCCAAAACTGGTCCCGGTTGTTCTAAAAAAATATAAATATATATTTATATTCATATTAACAAAATACTATTAATACACACCAACCTTTTAAAATAATGTTCTAAATAAATGTATACTATTCACACACCTGAAGCTCTTACAGCATCTGTAATTTCACATGGCTCCCCAACTCCATATTCATTTTCAGCTAATACTCTGAAAAAATAAGATCTTCCTGGCTCCAAGTCTTGAATCAGAAAAGATGTTTTAGTGCAGTCATATGCAACTGTAGACCAAGACTTTCGTTCAGCATCACGTTTTTCTACGATGTAATTCTTTACTGGGCTTCCTCCATCTATTAACGGAGCATCCCAAAGAAGTGAAGCACTATTCTTTGATGTTTCCTTTACCATTAGATTAAGCGGTGGTCCAGGGGTATCTGTATCACAGATAAAATTATTTACAATTAAAATTCTTCTTTTTCAAAATTTAAAACATAAACATATAAAAACATATTCAGAGTAACTTACCAAAAACCTTTACAGTAATTGTGTACATTTTTACTCCACTGCTGTTTTCCAGATTCAGAATATATTTTCCTGCATCATATCTGTTCACCTTCTCAATATAAACAAGAGTATCAAATTTTGTTGTCTTAATCACAATTCCTGGTCTATCTTTAATATTGGTATTCATCTTGGCCCATGTTGCCTTGGGAACAGGACGACCCCGCAGTAGACTGTACAACCTCATTGGGGTTCCAGCACGCAGTTCTACAGTTTTCTTTAGCTCTTCATCAAGTTCTGCTTCGGGAGGAACTGAAATAATAAGTGGTGGAAAACAATTGAATGGATTTTATTAATCACTGATAACTGGGCTATACTTCAGTAAACTGAATTCAGTTAATTTCCAGCTACATAAATAAATGTCACGGACAACTTTACCCAAATATTTGGACAGACACACTAAAATATGAGCATATATACCCATAATGTCCTTGGCAGTATGTTTGCCTGGAACTTCACTTGGTTCACCAAATCCAACCTTGTTTACAGCTGTGACACGAAACATGTATTCAGTATTCTCAATAAGTCCAGTAACAATGTAATTTGTCTCTTGAAGGTTCCTTGGTACATTGCACCGTGTCCAGTCGGCAGCATCAGCTCTCTTGCTTTCTATGAGGTAGCCTAATATTTCACTTCCACCATTATTAGCTGGTTCTGTCCAGCATAAACTGACAGTGCAATTAGTTGTGTCAACAACTTTTGGCAAGATTGGTGGTCCCGGAGGATCTGTGGAACAGCACATGTAAACATGGTAATGATTTTGGATTTTATAGCAGTTGTTCAGATTTCCAAAGGTACAGACACTTTTATTTACTTACTTAAAGGATCCTGAGCAATGACAGCATTGGATGGATCACTTGGTTTGCCAAGGCCAGCTTTATTAAGAGCAATAACTCTGAATTTATATTCGTTTTCTTCTGAAAGACCAGTAGCTTCAATAGATCTCTCTGTTATTGGTTTTCTGTTGACTTTATCCCAGTTTACATCTTTGGTTTCCTGCTTCTCAACCATGTAACCAAGGATAGTGGATCCACCATCACTTACAGGTTCTTTCCAACTCACAGTCATATGATCCTTTGTTATGTTTGTAATAATTGGAGGATCACAAGCACCAGGGACATCTATAATAATAAAAATAAAAATGTGAGTCCTTGAACTAATGAAACAATGTCTGTCATTTTCTTTTGTGACAAATAAGAACTACATGAAGCATTTACCAAACGGGTTCTTAGCAACAATGGGGTTTGTCAGGATAGGGTCACCCACACCATATTTGTTCTCAGCATGAATGCGGAACTGGTATTCATGACCCTCAATCAGTTTTTCTACAGAATAGTCAGTCTGCTGAGCACTGATTTTTGCTGTGACTTGAGCCCAGTTTGCTCTGCTTGTTTCTCGTTTATCAACAATGTAGTTGGTAATTGCAGAGCCGCCATCTGTAATGGGTGGCTCCCAGCTCAGCTTGATGTGATCCGCATACACATCTCCAAACTTGACAGAAACTGGTGGGCCAGGTACATCTAGAGAAATAAGCATGGATGGTGAAATATATTTCTCAAATATATAATGTACACACATACTTATTTCTATACATTTTACTTACCTAAAACTGTGAGTTTAATTTCACCAGATTTAGAACCACTTGCATTTTCTGCCAAAATAGTGTACTCTCCAGTCTCATTTCTTGTTACCGATAACAGCTCCAGGAAGAACAGATTTCTTTTGTGTGACATCTTCAAGAATTCAGAAGGTTTCAGTATTTCTCCATTCCTCTTCCAGGTAATTTTTGGCATTGGCTTTCCAAATACTTGAGCTTCAAGACACACATTTTTCCCAGCTTTAACCGGTTGTAGTGCCTTCATTTGAAGCCCAATTTCTATAGTTGGTGGCACTGAAAAGACAAAAAAAAATATCTCACCTAAATATAAATTTCCAAATAAATATTCCATATTGAGCTCATACTTTTTCATGAATAGTCTTACCATTTTCAGAAGATATTAGAACTGGATCAGACATTTCAGATGGTCTGCTGATGTTCACTGCAGTTTTTGCAAGTATTCTGAACTGGTATGTTCTGCCTTCCTCCAGCCCTGTTACAGTGTATTCTTCTTTGGGTAAATTTTGGCTGATTATGTTGTAGCGCACCCATTTGTCTTCAGGAATCTTTAGAGCTTCAATGTAATATCCAGTGATCTTACTACCACCGTCATGTTTTGGTCTGTTCCATAACAGAGTAACTGAATTCTTAGTCACATCAAGCACTTCAGGCTTGCTTGGTGGATCTGTAAGAGACCCAGGGAAACAGGGAACTAGTATCACTTTACATAATATTACTACATGACAAAAGCAAGATAAATGAGCATAAGAAAAACCTTACCAACTGGTGTTCTTGCTGTGGCAAATTCAGTATTTTTGCTTGGTTTTCCTTGTCCAGCACGATTAATGGCTGATACCCTGAAGGTATATTCCAAACCTTCAATAAGTCCACTGCAAGGATATTCAGTTGTGCGAACAACTGTGTCATTAGCCTTTACCCAGAGAAGGCTGTTCCTTTCTTTACGTTCAATGTAGTATCCAGTTATCGGACTGCCACCATCATTGGCTGGTTTCTCCCAGGCAACAAACATGCAGTCTTTATTGACTTTTAAGATATGACAATTCAAAGGTTCACTCGGTAAATCTGAAAATGAGCAGAATTTTAGGTCTAGGTTCCATTACAAAAATGTACAATCTAGACATTCATTTTAAAGGATCTCACCAAAGGGGAATTTGGCAATCATCCGCTCAGAAACAATGGGCTCTCCAAGGCCAAAACGGTTCTCAGCTCGAACACGGAATATATACTCCTTCCTAGGAATAAGCTTCCCTACTGTGCAAGTAGTCTTAGTGCATGATGATACAGCAATGACCCAATCGTTTCTGCTCATGTCACATTTTTCCACAACATAGTTAGTGATAGTACTACCACCATCCTCAAGTGGAGCTTGCCAAGATAGTGTGCAAGTATCAGCATTGATATCACTGATTAGAAATGGTGGTTCTGGGGGACCAGGAATATCTGAAAGACATTTATCAATTATTTTTATATATTTCTTTCAAAACATTTTTTGCAGGAATCAATCATTTACAGGAATTAATTTTGCTTGTGAAACTTACCCTTGATGATAATTTTCAAACTCTGCTCCACTTGTCCAACCATGTTCTCAGCTGCAAGGCTGTACTGACCACTATCCAGTCTTGATATATCTTTGATAATGAGCACACAACTGTTCTGAGATTTGTGCACAGTTAGACGACTAGAAGGGATGACCTCCTCTTCATTTCTGTTCCATTTACATAGCGGTGTTGGTTTTCCAGAAACAAGAGCTTCCACCCTTAGTTTTTCTCCTGCCTTTGCGGTCACAGTATCAATCATAATAATCTTTGGTGGCACTAAATAAAATAAATAAATAAAACCAGAAAGAAATATTAGAATTTGTATACAGTATGCTATGTTTTAACTGAAAGAATATAAAAATTATGCAATGAAGGTGTGAAATAATGTTAACTTACACATCTGCTCCTTGATCTCAACTTCTCCTTTGGTTTCTGTGGGTAGACTGCAACCCATTACATTTCTTGCTGACACTCGGAATTTGTATTTCATGTTTTCTTTGAGTCCAACAACAGCTATACTTAGGTCTTTTACAATAGAATACGACATCCATTGTTCCTCGGGTTTATTTTGCTCTTGGACTGCAAGTTGTCCATCTTTGATTTCTTGAGGTGGAATCACCAACATGTAATCAACTACATACCCATCAATTTTAGCTCCCCCATCTCTCAGTGGTTTCAGCCATGCCAGAGTTGTGCTATTCTTTGTAATTTCCAATACATCAATTTTTAATGGTGGGTCTGGTTTACCTGCAATGTCAAACCCATACAAATTAGAGTGCATTCAAAATGAATTTCCTTTCAGTTTTATCA
Organism: Brevimyrus niger; assembly: GCA_015164015.2. Taxonomy (NCBI): domain Eukaryota; kingdom Metazoa; phylum Chordata; class Actinopteri; order Osteoglossiformes; family Mormyridae; genus Brevimyrus; species Brevimyrus niger. The sequence goes on from JAABNY020000034.1 coordinate 8,850,696, forward strand.
TAACCAGTGCCCAGGAGTGTTCGGATAGTTATTCTCTAAAACTACAAATTCCCCAGTTTACAACATAAAAATACAAAGACACACATCATAGTCCTTTACTTTAGTTTCAGTGCTGTGGGCAGGCATGTTATCTTATTAGGTACTTGGACAGGTTGCTCATTGTATTGACAGCGGTCGAAAGGTATTTCTGACATGGACAAAGCTTACCTTTAACAGTAATATTTTTGTGTTTTTGTGCAGTAAAATAAAAAAATAAGAGGATGTCCACTTAGTGAAGCACCCTGTCTTTTCTGCCATGTTTCCTTTGTAAATTTCCTTTCTAATCTTGAAATGTCTATGCTTAAAATCAATCAGCATACATGTGCTTTGAAGCGCCTGTCCACTTCAAAAACAACTCTAAAGTGCAGCCATCATTGGAACACTTTATTGACCAATTAGCACCCAGGACTGAAAATATCCATTTTATAAGTAACATTTAAATATTCAGCACAAAAACATTATTTTGAAAGTAAGTGTGGACATTTTAATAATCCAGTAACTGAAATGTGACTCCTGAAATCTGAACTGCAATGCTTTGCTTTATTTTGTTATAGAGGAAAGTAGTATAATTAAGGTAAATCATTACCCCCAACACTGGTGCCCAGCATATTCAATCAGCATCAAAACACTTACTTATGGGATTTGATGCTAGATATGATTTTGGAGAAATCTTTGGCACTCCTGCTCCATATTCATTAACTGCTGTCACTCTGAAATAATATTCTGTCCCTGGTATAAGATTTGTTATTTTCAGGCTTGTCTTTTTCACATCGTTGTTGACTGTTGCCCAGGTTTTTCTGTCAATTTCACGTTTTTCAACTATGTAGTGAGTAATTTCACTTCCACCATCATTTTCAGGGGGAGACCAAGAGAGATTGCAGGATACCATTGTGATATCATTGGCTTCCAGACTCTGTACAGGTCCAGGTGTGTCTATTAATTTAAAAAGAAAAAAACAGGCTTCTTTGAGTTTCATTATCGCATTGTGGTGTATTATCAGTCTGCAACTATAATTTCATTGGAAGGCATCCTTACCCAGCACTTGAACATTCACAAAAACAGCTTTCTCTCCCGCAGGGCTGGTTAAGGTAAGAGAATATTTTCCTGAATCGTCCCGTGTGCTCTCAGGGATGACCAGGAATGCCATAGTATCTATTAAATCCACCTGACCTTTTCTTACAACATTGTCAATACCCATTCTCCTCCATGTCACCTTTGGTGCTGGTCTTCCTCTAACTGTGGCACACAATCTTATGGGGCATCCAGCACGAACAGTAAGACCCTTTCTCAGATTAGCATCCAATTCAATATCTGGTGCCTCTGTAAAAAGAAAGAAAGAAAGAGAGAGAAAAAAAGAAAGAAAAAGAAAAATTTACTTTATACATTCTGAATTGATCCAGCCAACCATTCATCCATTTTTATTCAGGCTTTTCCTGT
>JAABNY020000034.1:8861198-8875435 GCA_015164015.2 Brevimyrus niger
TAATTTTGTTGTCTAATACCTCCAGAGCTGGCGATTTGAATTCTGCCCCCTTTGTGTGTGTGTGTGTGTGTGTGTGTAATTGTCCCCATGATGCGGCCCCATGGATTTCTTCCCCTAGTCCAAAGATGTGCAGGGTAACAGGCATCTGTAAATAGCCCAAAATGTTTCCTCGTCTACACCCTCTGCTGAACTGGCATCCTGTTCTGTGCCCTATGCTGTATGGGAGAATATCCAGCCCCCTGAATTTGTACTGAATAATAATTAACAGAATACGTACCCAACACATCCACCACAATGCTCTTATTTTTTTCACCTCCGTCATTCTTAGCAGTGAGTGTATAAATGCCTTTGTGTTTTCGTGTGCATTTCTTGATTACTAAAGATGAACTGATTGCAGTCGTCTCAATCGCAGCTTCCTCTGGTAATGCACTGTCATCTCTATTCCATGTAATCTGTGGTGCTGGCTTTCCAGAAACAAAGGCCAGGATACGAATCACACCACCAGCATGAACAACCAGCCTCTCTTTCATTGTGGCATCCAGGTTCACCTCAGGAGCAACTGAGAAATCAAGAGATAATATTTTTAAAAGTCCCCCTAGATGTAGACATAATCATTAGCACATCATTCAACAACTTACTTATTCTGTCTTTCAGTTCAATCACCTCTGGCACTTCCCCCGGTTGACTAACACCTGCAGCATTTATGGCTCTTACTCTAAATCTGTAATATCCCAGTTCTTTTAGTCCATCAATCACAAGTCGGGTTCCTCTTACTTCCTTATCTTTAGCCTAAAAGGTATGATAGATAGATAGATAATTAGATAGATGTATAGACAGATGGATAGTATATGTATATACTCACATATATGTACTTAACATACAAAGTTAACAAGAGAATAATAATTTTAAACATACTTTGCCCCATTCTTCTTGACCTTCCTCTTTGAACTCAACAATGTAACCAATAATCTTTGAGCCACCATCTTTTAATGGTGGAACCCATTCCAGATCAACGGTTGATTTTGTCCAGTCAGTAACTTTAGGTATAGGAGGATCTGGTGGAGCTGAAAAAACACATGCGTAGAGTTGTATATTTTATTCATAATGCCAGAATTTCATTACATTAATTGCAGAAAAGGTATTTCTCAAAAACAGCATATAACATATACCTGCTGGGTCTGTGGCAGTAACAGGATCTGATGGCAAGCTTGGAGGGCCACATCCTACTGCATTAATTGCAGTGACACGAAACTGGTACTGAGACCCTTCGATGAGACCACTTACATTATGTGATACACCAAAAGGCATAACTTTAATTGGGTCACGGGTTACTCTGTTCCAGCGTTTGGATGTTGTCTCTTTTCGTTCTAGCCAATAACCAATGACTGGTGTTCCACCATCATATTCCGGCTCTTCCCAGTTAATTGTCATGGAGTTATGGGTTACACTTGAAATGGTTGGTTTTTCACATTGACCGGGAACAGCTTTAGAGAGAAAATACATACAAACCACATTACTCAGAAAAACGTAAAAATGACATACACACAATATACTTTAATATACTCACTGCAAAGATTCCTGGCTTTCTCTGGTTCACTGTCAAGAGGATCACCAATACCATATTTGTTTTGAGCCATGATACGGAACACGTATTCATGGCCTTCGATCAAATTCTCCACTGTGTAAATCCGCTCTTTGGGTTCATTGGTTACATGTATCCATGTCTTCCTGTTAGCCACACGTTTCTCTATGACATAATTAGTAATCTTTGATCCTCCATCATCTTTAGGAGGAAGCCAAGACAGTGTAATCTTCCCTGAGGAGACTTCTTCAAACTTGATGGGTGGACAAGGTGGTCCTGGGCATCCTGAATGAGAAAATCAAGTAAACATTATCCAAAGTCTTATTATTCAGATTTTACATATGAACATGAGGAATAAAGCAAAACAAACAAAAACAAATTACCTAATACATTGAGCCTTATGTCCTTTGAGGCTTTTCCCAGACTGTTGCTAGCTGTGATTGTGTAAATACCAGTGTCTGCTCTTTTTCCTTCCTTAATCAGAAGTGTGCAGGTGTTTTCAGTCACAAGCTTATTGATGTGTTCATCATACTCTATATCAGTCTTCTCATTCTTTTTGTAGGGTGTAGCCTTTTGCCATGTTAGGGTAGGGAATGGGCAACCCTTGACTTTAGCAATAATTTTGATGTCAGTTCCTTGTTCCACTTCCATAAATGTGTCAAGTTCAATACTAGGTGCACCTTAAAGAAAACATTTAATATAAAATTACACAATGGTCAAGTTAAAATGCTTTCTTGTTTAATATATTAGAAATATTCCTCTCATTGACATACATTTCTGGTCCTTAACAGTGACTGGCCCAGCAGTTGAGGACGGCCTGCTTGCTCCAGCCTCATTCACAGCTTTGACACGAAATTCATATTCTCCACCTTCATTAAGATCCTCAATCTTAAAAGTGGTCTCTTCAACATCACGTCGATTACATTGCCTCCAGGACTCTTTTTGTGTTATACTGGTGTCCCAGCAAAGACGTTCAACAATGTAATGTGTCACAGGAGCTCCACCATCATTGATGGGTGGCTTCCATGTAAGGGTCACAGTGTCCTTGGTAACTTGATTAATTTTGACCTTTATGGGAGGATCTGGAGGGTCTGAACGAATGAGGAAGTGATATTAAATTTCATTCCAGCTTAAAATAAATGTTGCTAGTTACAATTACTTAGTTTTACTTCGGCTGTGTTTATTAACTTACGTATGGGATCCCTGGCCTTTGTCCGCTGAATAGTTTCAGTGTGTGGTCCCAAGCCAAGGCTATTTTGTGCCCTGACACGAAATAGGTACTCTTGTCCCTCAATAAGGTCACACACAACAAATGACTGGCTGCCACATGCAGGATTAACCTTTGTCCAAGCCTTTCCTTCAACAGTTTTCTTCTCAATATAGTAACTCTTGACTCTTTCGCCCCCCTCATTATCAGGAGGCTTCCATGTAAGTCTACAGCTGCCTCTTGTGATATCAGAAACTTTGAGATCCTTTGGAGGTCCTGGTAAATCTAAAAAGTATATGTGTATATACATATATATTTGCACAACTTATGCATATTATTATTATGATTATTATTATTATTAATACAACAATAACTACTACTACTGGCATTTAATTTCTTTTTTGTTTTGTGCTGCTTACCGAGTACATTGACTCTGACTTTCAAAGCCTTCTGTCCAGCTTTATTTTCAGCTGATATGATATAAGTTCCAGAATGGCTTAATGTACTGTCAGGAATTGTGACGGTTGATGTAGTGTCAATTGATCGAATCTAAAAAAGAAAAAGATGTAAATTGCATTAGAAATACTGATTAGTGTTTTTGAAAGTTAAATTCGAATTACGATGCTCAATACCTGTGACTCCACTGGAAGAAAATTAAGACCCTCCTTCTTTTCAGATATTGCTTTGCCGTCATACTGCCATGTAACATTTGGAGTAGGACATCCTGTGATAATTGCAGGGATTTTTATTGTGGAACCAGCCCGACAGGAGAGTAACTCCTTGGCATTGATATCCAAAGTGACTCTTGGTTCCTCTGTAAGTGAAATTCAGATATCAGTTCAATTACTTTACATATATATTTTCTTGAAAAGTATGAACATATTATGAGAATTACCCAATATCTCTTTAACAAGAATGTGAGAAGTTCCTGGGCTTGGTTCAGACTCTCCTCCAGAATTGATTGCAATAATTCTAAATTTGTATTTTTTCATTTTTTGGAGATCAGGTACAGTAAATTTATTATTAGGATGTGGTTTGTCTGATTCATTGACTCTTCTCCATTGTAATGAATCTTCATCTTGAACTTCAATAATGTAGCCTTTGATGGGGCTTCCACCATCCTTATCTGGTGGATTCCAAGTAAGTGTGACACTATCATCGGTTTTATGTGCAACTTCTGGGCTTGATGGCATTCCAGGAGGATCTGGAAAATAAAAATAAGGTATTTTTAGAACACTTGCGTAAAAAATGTAAATGTATAATCTTTTAAAAAATATGCATCCATCCATCTTCTACATATTCATTTCAGTTCATCCCAGGTAGCATATGCATGGGGTACACCCTGGAAGGGTTGCCAGTTAAATAAAAACACATGATAGGGAATGAAACAGAAAAATCTACATACTCTTGGGGTCAGTTGCAAATGCACTTTCAGTTGGTTCACTTGGAGGTCCAACACCAGCAGCATTGCATGCCATCACACGGAACTGGTATTCAGTACCCTCATTCAGGTGGTGTACATTAAATTCTAGGCCTTTTATTGCTGGTTTTGTGATTGGGGCCCGATTCACACGGTTCCAGTAAACAGCTCCTTTTTCTCTCTTCTCAAGCCAGTAACCCGTGATTGTGGATCCACCATTATCTTTAGGTGGTTCCCATGTTACCAACATGGAAGTCCTAGTGCATCCAGCGATCTTTGGGTTTTGTGGTGGACCAGGGAGGCCATAAAGATCCTTCACAATGACTTTCTCTGATTCAGATCCATCACTAACTCCATATCTATTCTCAGCTTTGATCCTGAACTGGTAAGTCCTATCGGTTTCAAGTTTTGATACCTTGAAAAGGAAGATGTTTATTATATTTCTAATTCATAATGGTTCTGCATAGTTCAGAAAAAAATTATCAATGTTATGCTTACCCTATAACGCCTTTCAATTACACTATCAGTTATCTCCTCCCAATCTGATTTCTTCTTGCTGGCATCCCTTTTCTCAATAATGTAATTTGTAAGTTCACTACCTCCATTATCTTCTGGAGCATCCCATGTAAGATAACATCCTTGATTTGTGATATCAGAGACTACAATGTTCTGTGGTGGCATCGGACGGTCTAAAATGTACACATGGAATATTAAAAAAAATATATTAATAATCTATTTCATAAGTTCAATATATAAACAGATGAATTAAAGATGCAACACGTACCAAGTATCTCTACTTTGATGTTCTGATATGCAGATCCAAGGTGATTTGAAGCAGCCAGTATGTAAAGGCCACTATCTTTCCGATCAGTTTCAGGAATGCTAAGCGTTGTGTGTGCTTTTGAATAACTCAACACCTCAGTATTAATAAAAAAAAATTCTGTTTGTTCCTCAATAATATTTCCATCCCTTGACCATTCACTCTTGGGCATTGGGATTCCTATCACTTCTGCGGGAATTTCAACGGCTTCTCCTTTCTTAACAGTGACTGTACCACTCTTGAAGTACTTTAACAGTGTCACAGTTGGCTTAACTGCAATAAAAAAGTGAGTTATTTTCAGATAGGAAATAATGCGTATATCGAATTGACATCAATTTGTACACTGTAATAAAAAATACCTTCATCATCTTGAATAACAGCACTTAATGTAAGTGAAGGCTCTCCATCTCCAACATCATTTACTGCTTTGACACGGAAGTCATACATATGATGTTCGGAGAGGTTCTCCAGTGTTAAAAATAGATCCTTACATATCTGACGATTGGCAATCTCAAACTCAGTTCCATCTTTTCTCTTCTTTTCTACATAATATCCTCGAATTGGACTGCCACCATCACTTTGAGGTGGTTTCCAAGACAGAGTTATTGATGATTTGGTTCTTTCCGTAAAACGAAATCTCTCTGGTGCAGTTGGGGTACCTTGAATTTTTAATGAACACATTTTATGCATTTTCACATTTCAATTGTTTCTTCAACTTATCATTATACAGAATGTCAAATCGCAATTACCTTTTGGATCTATTGCAAGTATAGGGCCCAGATCAACTGGTTCACCACAACCAAACTTGTTTTTTGCTACAACACGGAACATATATTCCCCTCCATCAAACGGCCCTCTAATTTCACATTTACACATAGGTGTCTCAATTGGCTGTCTCCATGTGTGCATCTTTGCATCTCTCCTTTCAACAATGTAGCTTGTGATATCACTTCCACCATTATCTGCAGGTTCTGACCAGCTTAGTGCTATCACCTTTTTTGTGACTACATTGGTCTTCAAGTCAATGACAGGACCAGGAACATCTATGGCATATAAAAGAAACAAACCTTTTACAGGAGCAATACAACATGCAAAATTATAATGAAAAAAAAAACATAATTGATAGAAATTAATTCTTTTTATCTACTTACCCAAGACTTCAACTCTAGTAAATGCAGATTTGGTTCCACTGCTGTTTGAGCCAGTAATCTGGTACATGCCATGGTCTGACCTCAAAGCATTCTTTATACTTAAAGTGCTGTTTTTTCCAATAGTTTCGATAATAACATGTTCTTTAACAGGATCACTTTCATCCTTTGTCCACTTCACTTCTGGCTGAGGTCTACCACTTACATGGGCAGGTAACTTCAGTGTCTCCCCAGCTCGAATAGTAACACCATTTTTCACAGATATGTCAAGTTCCACGAATGGAGTCTCTGCCACAGCGAGAACAAAAGCACATTAACCACCTGCAATTTTGATTTCCTTAATTGCAATTTTTGTACTCTAAAAAGTTTGATTACCTTGTGGTTCTTTCACCATAACAGGCTGAGTCATGCCAGGTGCTCCTTCACCTGCATGATTCACAGCAAATACACGGACAATATAATCAGCTCCCTCTGTCAGTCCAGAAATGGTAAACTTGCAGTCTTTGCATAGTCTCTCAGTGCAGCGGGACCAATTTTTTTCTCCTGCAAGAACCTTCTCAACATGATACCCAAAAATGTCTCCACCACCATTGTACAAAGGGGGCTTCCAAGTCAGTTCAATGGAGGATGAGGTAGTATCAGCAATCCTTGGAACAGGTGGGCCAGGTGGCACTAAGAAAATTGAGAATATTTTTATCGTTTTTATGAGTAGATGATCTAAAGCATTTTGATTCTCATACTATTATAATGAATATAAATCTTAATAAAACTTACAGATAGGATCTTGTGCAACTTTTGGTTCAGATGGCACGCTGAAATTTCCAGGTCCAGCTAAGTTTTCAGCACAAACTCTAAAGATGTAGGTCATGCCATCCAGTAGACCAGTAACCCTGACTTTCAATGAATTAAGCAGGTTGTGATTTACTTTTGTCCAATATTTGCTATTGATTTCTCGCTTCTCAATCCAGTACCCCAAAACAGGACTGCCGTTGTCTTTTGGTTCATTCCAGCTTACAAGCATGCTGTTTTCAGTGACTTCTCCCACTCGTGGCATATTGGGTGCATCAGGGGGATCTGAAAGTCATAGGTCATTTTTAGTGGGAAAGAAAAAAAAATATATATATATATACATACATACATACACATACACATACACACACACACACGCATATAGTACAAATGTTATTAAACACAAACACATCTGAGATATCTTACCAAATTGATTCTTAGCTATAACTGGTGATGAGTAACATGCAGGTCCAGGACCAAACTTGTTTTCTGCTGAAATCCGGAAGATGTACTCCTTGCCTTCAATCAATTTCATTACAGGATATTTACATCCTTTGCAAGCTGAAGTCACAGTAATCCATCCACCGTCGTCTTTGGTGTTGTCTTTTTTCTCCAAAATGTAGTTCAGAACTTCACTACCACCATCATCTTTAGGTGGGTCCCATTTACAAATGAGAGAAGTGTTCCTGATTTCTTCAAAAGTAAAGTTAACTGGAGGTCCTGGTACATCTAAAAGCCACAAGCATAAATTATAGGGATAAAACATATAGCAACCAAATGTGCAGACAAAATTAAGGAAAGTATAATTTAAAGTAAATAAAAAATAATTTACTAAAATAATAAATCACTCTTACCAAGGACATTAACGTCACATGATGCTGTTGCACTACCATGAACATTCTCGACCTTAGCCATGTACACTCCATGGTCACTTCTAACACAGTCACGGATCATCACAATGGTCACACCCGCTTTGCTGGGATCAAAAGAAACCCGTTCATTAAGGGGTGGATGGTATGGCTCCTCAGGCTCAAAATAAGCAGCCTTACTCTTCTTTTTCATAGTTGGTTTCACTGGTTTCTTTATTGTCTCTAGCTTAATGACTTCATCATTTCTGAACCAAGTCACAGTTGGGTATGGAGATCCAGAGATATAGGCATCCATAGTAATCTCTTCACCTTTTTTGAAGCTGAGGCTTCCAATGAGAGAAACCTTGGGGAGTTCTAAAAGAAAAAAAAATGACTATATTGTAAAAATGTTATCTATGATTTGGCCCTTGTCAAAGTCACTCAGATTTTTATGCCTCCCCTTTTCTTCTGTATTCATTTTGAAGTACCAAGTATTAGCTCACCGTCTAATATATCCCAGACCTTGAAACGCACTGTTTTTATGAGTTAGTATCCTTCACATTCGCATATTACATGGGGGTGGTTCTAATGTTTTGGTTCTTCAATGTGTTTATTATTTAAACCATTATTCTGTTATGTTCACATTGTGAAGACCCTGTTTCATGCAATCAAAAAATGAAAAATGCCACACACACACACACACGCACAGTTAAAATCCAAAGAATTATTATGATTTCTGGTTTTGCATACCAACAGGGTCTGCAGCTTTCACTAGTGGTGTGGTAGAAGAAGGATCACTAATTCCAAAAGCATTCTCAGCACGAACACGAAACTGGTATTCTTCTCCCTCTTTCAGGCCTTCCAAAGTGTATGAAAACCCAGGCACCAGGATTTCATTGCATCTTTCAAATCGAGTACCATCTTTTGTGATTTTTTCCAGAATATAACCTTTAATGGGGCTACCACCATCAGATATTGGTGGTTTCCAAGTGAGGGTTACCGAATGGGCAGTAACATTATGGGCCTCAACTTTGGTAGGTGGATCTGGACGATCTAAAAATGCAGAAGTTAAAAGTTATTTTGCACTTAAACTATTTTTCGTAAATACTTTTTTTAATTTATAAAAAAACTGTAAAAAAAAAACTGTAGCATGTGGTACACACTAGTCATTTTTAATGCTTACCCTTCTGATCCTCAATAATTACAGGATTGCGGGTCTCAATATACTCCCCACTGCCAACCTTGTTTACAGCCCGGACACGGAAGTAATACTCTGCATTAACAAGCAAGTCTTTAACAATACAGCTCAGATTTTCTCCTGACATGACAGGTCTGTATGTTTTCTTGGAAGCTTCCCTCCGTTCAAGAACATAGTGAAGAATAGGACTGCCACCATCATCCTCTGGAGGCTCCCATGTGACTTTGCAGGAATTATTAGTAACTTCACTAGCAACAATATCTTTACAAGGGCCAGGAATACCTATAAATTACAAAGAAGCCATTAAAAAAAATTGTAATAGCACAACCTAATGACGTTTTATTTTTAAAGCAGTAGCCCTGCTTGCTATGAAAAAATTAATACAAAACATATGGAATCATACTGTTAATCATACCAATGACTTTAACGTTTAATGTTCCACTTATCGTTCCAAGCTTGTTTTCCAGGGTGATAGCATACACTCCAGCATCAGCACGGACACATTTGGAAATATCCAAGCGAGCAGCAAACCGTTCACAGTGTAGGGCAACTCTGCCATCAGCTTTGAGGTCTGTGCCATCTTTTTTCCATGATACCGTGGGTAACGGTACAGCACTGTATGGAGCTAGCAGCTGTAATTTATCCCCTTCTATTGCAATAATGTCTTCAGTGATTAAATCTAGGGTAGGAGCACCTTCAATAACAAGAACATTTTTTTGTAAATTAAGAATATTTAATATCTAACATATATCTATTTCATACATTTTTCTTCTTGTTTGCCTTTATTTACTCACTTAATTGCTTACATACTTTCTTAATTAAGAGTATTTAACGGAAGAATGCATGCTTAAAAATTCATAAAGATGCTTACAGTCAGGATCCTTGGCATAAATACCCTCAGAGATGTCAGAGGGGTCACTGATTCCAATAGCATTTATCGCACGGACTCTCATCACATACTGTTTCTCTGGTATTATTCCTTCACTGGCTGTGAATTTTAGCTCTTTCACAGGCCGTGAACTGACTCTCATCCACTTCTCAGTGCCTGCTTCACACAGCTCAATGTGATAGCCAAGGATGGGGCTGCCACCGTTTTTTTCTGGTGGCTTCCAGCTTATGGATATATGGTGTCTGCTAGCATCAGTAATATTCAAGTCCAGTGGTGGCGATGGTTGACCTGTGGAATATTATCATAACATATTAAATATCATATGTCGACTTGTGCCCTTTAATACTACACTATACAGAGAAGATTTAAAATACAGCATACTTATTGGATCTTCAATTCTAAGTACATCTGTAGGTTCACTTGGTGGCCCAACACCAGCTTCATTCTCAGCCCGAACCTGGAACTGCACTTCACTTCCTTCATCAACATCTGTCACCTGGTATGTGCAATCTGGCCCTTGAGTCTTTCCAGCCTTTACCCAACGACTTCCGAGTTTTTCTTTTTTCTCAATGACATATCTACCAGAATGAAAGGAACATAAAATCTGAAAATATTTCCTTAAAAAGAAAACAGGTTGGGTATCTGTGTAAAAAACATTCTTAACATACTTTGTAATGGGTCGACCTCCATCATTCTTTGGAGATTCCCACTTCAGGTCAACATGTCTTTTAGTTACATCCAGCACAATTAATGCATAGGGTGGCCCTGGGGTAGCTATATGGAAAAGAAAAATGAATGCAGGATGTATAGTGCTGATTAATAACTACTTACTGAAACAATATACTGACAAAACAAATTTTAACAAAACAAACTCACTAAAAGTATCCTTGGCAAGAACAGAGTCTTCCAGTTCACAATATTCACTTTGTCCAATCACATTCTCAGCTGCTACACGGAACACATAAAGAGACCCTTCATTTAGTGGTGTAATGGTGTGCTTGGTCTCCTTCACAGTGGTGTCTACTGTCTGCCAGGCCTTTCGTCTCACATCTCGCTTCTCAACAATATAATTTGTAATGGGGGATCCACCATCCTTCTCTGGAACCGTCCACTTCAACTCAGCATCTGTCTTAGTGATATTAACTACCTGAAGCCAGCGGGGAGGTGAAGGCGGATCTGTCGAACAAAGATAAATTCGTTAATATTTTTTATATTTAAAAAAATTTTAATCGATGTGCTTGTTGAAAAACTGGTAAGTCACTTACAAAGTCTCTCCTTGCAGGTCACAGTGTCACTGGGTTCACTTGGTTCACTCTCTCCTGCAGAGTTCACAGCCCTAACTCTAAATGAATACTCTTCCTTCTCCATCAAACCCTTCAAAAAGTGCTCAGTCATGGGAACATCTTCGGCCACACGCACCCAGTCGTCAGTTCCACTTTTAAGTAACTCAATTACATAGGAATCTATCTTGGCCCCACCGTCGTGCTCAGGTTTGGTCCACTGCAGTAGAGCTGAAGTCTTAGCCACATCCTTAATAACAGGTTTACCAGGAGCCCACGGAACATCTAGAATAATAAAGGACACAGTCTGAAATTGGAATTGTTTTCCTTTTATTCTTACGTCAGACTGTTCCGGATCAAACCCCTCATGTACACTATTCAGAATGCCTCTAAGACATTCTATCATCCCCACAGATGTCTTGCTGTGGATGAATGGATGGTGCTTTGCAAAGGACATACTGGTACAACACAGTACATGATGAACAAACCGACCAAGTGGGGTTTCAAGTTTTGTGCTTGCAGATTCCAGCAATGGGTACACTGTGGACTTTTCAGTATAAACTGGAAAGAACAACTTCCCCACTGGCCAGGGACTCTCTTATGGCTCTGTCATGTCACTGATTGATAGATGTTTTTTGGGGTCTGGGTACCATATATGCTTGTGGAACTTATAGAGAGTCTAGGAAGAACTGTCCACATCAATGCACTAATAAAGAAGTCGCCCAGAGGGATGTACCGCTGGGTAAGGGACAGGCCTCTTCTCTTTGAAGTAGAAGCCTATTCTGGTGATACGGTACAAAGGAAAGTTAAGGTGTCTGGATCAGAGTCATTTCCATGCCCCTCACCGGTGACGGAGTACAACAAGTACATGGGAAGTGTGAATTTGTCGGAGCAGCTGATCCAGTACTACATGACACAGCAGGAGAATTAAGTGTTATAGGAAACTCTTTCTTCACTTCTTGGACATTTTTGCGACTGACGCCTACATTCTCCACAGAGGTCATGCAACAGGACAGCATGACCCACTAGGCATTCATGGACGAGCTCACCACACAGCTGTGTGCTGTGACATGTCCTCACGAAGAGTGGTGTTCATGTGCCAGTTCTTGGGGCTAAGCTGAGCACTGACAGCAGGATGAAGGCTACCTCTGGGCGAAAAACTTGTGTGAATTGCAGGATGCATGGCGGGAACAAAACAAAAACCATATGGAAGTGCGCAGCTTGTGATGTCCAGCTTTGCCTTCAACCAGACAAACTGTTTCAAGGCTTGGCATACTGATCAGGACTAAATGTGTTTTCATTCGCGAATAAACTGTCACTTTATTCATGCACTCATTTATTTTGTGATTTGCTTATTTTGTGTTGTACATTTATTCACTTATGTTGTGACATTCTATAAAACTGATTTAAAAATAATTGTTGCTACTTTTCTTGCGTTTTAAACTGCCTTTGCAAAGTCGTGCGTGTGGGGAGCAGTGACATTCCAGACTGACAGGCCATTGACAGTATGCAAACTACTACAGGTGTGAGGACAGCTATCGCAATATTCATTGTGCTGGTCATTGACTTCCAAAAGAAGTGTCACTCAAGTTCTAACACTTTAGTAATCAAACCACATAAAATTTCAGAACGTCTTTCAACTATGTGTTGCCAACCCCTGTGTCTATAAGGTCCAGAGCTCAAAACCCTTTGCTAGAAATGTCTAAAATGTGATTTTTTTTTTTTTTACAATTTCTCAGCATGGCTGAAAAAAGGTTTTTGAAAAGCATATGTTTAAAATTGATTTTAACAAAAAAAATTAACATTCTAAGTGGTCTCAGATTATTGGTGCTGAGTTTGTGCTGAACAACAGCACATGTAACACTTTGAGATAAATGTTTTTTAGGTGAAATATTTTAAAATTTTAAGGCATGTCAGACTACCCCAAAAGTGGAAGAGAGGCCTCAGACCCCAGAGGGTTAAGTCCGCGTCTGAGTCCGTATCCCCTGATCCGTCATTAACATTAGTTCATTGCTGCCCTGTGTTTTCCCTGGTTTACCCATAATAAACCCCATTTGCCCATATTTACGGCTCCACTCACCTGTTTGCCCGCTCGCATCAAACGCAACGTGACACTTACCAATTGGGTTCTTGACCAAAATCTGGTCGGTCTCTTTGCTTGGTTTTCCGAGTCCTGCAAGATTTTCAGCTAAGACCCGAAAAATATATTTCTTCTTTGTGGGTAGTCCTTTAACCCTGAACAATTGTGCATAAACAATGGTTTTCACATCCATTGCACATAAAATGTAATATGCATTTTATTTATATATCAATATTTTAGATCCTGACCTGTAAGAGGTATCCTGAATTGGCATCTTGTTGCACTTTATCCACTTGTCATTTTCTGGATCATACCTTTCAACCCAATATCCAGTGATAGGACTTCCACCATCATCATCAGGTTCATACCATGTCAGGATCAAAGAATCCTTAGCAATATCAGACGGGACCAATTTACTTGGGGCACCGGGTGGGTCTGCAAAACCAATATGTATTCAGTTACTAAACAGTAAGAAAACGGGGACAACATGCTTTACAAAAAGAAAAAAATGCAAATACACACCAAAGGAGTATTTAGCAACAACGGGAACATGTTCTGCAGGGAGACCAATACCATACTGGTTTTCAGCAAACACTCTGAAGATGTACTCCTTCTGAGACATAAGATTGCAGGCTTTGAATGTGGTCTGTTTCACTGTGGAAGATAGTCTGTGCCAGGTCTCACTATCTGCAGCCCTTCTCTCCACAATATAGTTGGTAACTCTTGAGCCACCATCATCTCGAGGAGGATTCCAGGCAAGGAAGCAGGATTCATTGGTGATGTCAGAGATTTCAAATGCAGCTGGAGGGCCTGGTTTATCTGTCCATTCAATTAAACAACAGTATAAGAACAATTTCATTTACTTAGAAATTAAATAACATACCACTCGAAATCTCAGCAAACAATACTGTACCAAGTATGTTAACATCGACAGTTGCAGTAGCACGGCCACTGCTATTAACTGCCTCGATGATGT
>JAABNY020000034.1:8933292-8944077 GCA_015164015.2 Brevimyrus niger
TTCCTCTTTAGCTAAAACACACTCTGGGTGAACAGACTGAAGATGAAAAGGAGTAAGAGATTCTTTTGTAGGCTGAACGGAATATTGAATTTCCTTTGAAGAAAACTGTGATGACAGATCACAAGTAACTGAATTCTGTTCATTAGTAGTAACTGTATGCAAGAGGGCAGGCTGTTTTATAATGTCTGTTTGTTCAGCTATTGGTTTCTCACAAATAATTCTGCCATCAGAGGGTAATGTACCCTGGTCTCTTATAATTTGTAAATGCATAATTTCTCTTTTTTCTTTTTGAGACTGCACAGTAAGTGCCTTTTCTAAACCTGGTATTCGTTTCATTTGTTCGGCCTGGAGAATATGCTTCTCTTCAGACACCAAACTTGACTTAAGAACAGCATCTTTACAAGACACTGCCTTTGCTTCTTTCAATCTATGTATGTTACATTTGGCCTCTTTTGATAACAAATTCTTAGTTTCAATGACAGATGCTAGAAATGGCTTGAACATTTCTTTTCCAGTTGAATATTGCATAGTAGCCTCAGAGATAGACCACTCTGTAGAATGCGCTTCAGTCAGTTTCTGCTTTTCCGTCGCCAAAGCAGAATATAGTATTTTCACACCTTCTTTGACTCGGTAGCTTTGTTCAAACTCTGGCTTTGAAATGACGTCCGATTGCTCATCCACAATGGGTAACCTGGTTTCCACTTGATGACTGCTAACAACTTGTTTTGGCTCAGGTGCTGACTGTATCTGTTCTCTTTTTTTATTACCCATAAGCTCTGTTTCTATGCTATTTAGAGGGGTAATTGTTTCAGTAACCGCAGACATGATATTTGCATGTCGTTCCTGAGCCATCTTCAGTTCTATAATGACAGGGCTTTGAATGTGATCATAATGTTGTTCAATAAAGCCTTGGCTCTCTTGCACTGCAGAGGTGAAAGTGGGCACATTGAGCTGTCTCACAGGAGCCACTGTAGAGGAAGGAGGCTGAGTGGGAGCCAGAGATACTCTCTCTTCCAATTTGTGTGACTGAAGCAGAGCAGCTTGGCGGGTGATGTGCTCTCTTTGAAGATTAGCAGCAGATACGTTTGTCTCTTGTAAGGCGTCTACCTGTTCACTGATTACTGTCTGTTTATCTTCTGTACCAATTGTGTAAAGCATCTTATGCCCTGATTGCAGGCAAGCTCCGGCTTCCCCTGGTAGGTTCACTGTATACAGACGGGATTCAGTGGTTTCTTCGGTCATTGATACTTTGTAACCTTTCTGTGTCTGAAAAATGTTGTGTTCTTCATTGTAAGCTTGGGTCTTGTGGCTAACAATCAGTTCTGCACTGCAGGAGGCATCTCCAAATGGATTAGATGCTTGGCATGTATAAAGGCCACTGTCCTCCATCTGAAGGTCATGCAGCTGTAAGTATCCAAAACCATCTGGGTTTTTCTGAATTGTATAATGACTACTAGGTTGAATCTGACAGCTGCCTTTAAACCATTTAACTTCTGTAAGTGGTTCCTCTGTCACATTATACTGAAATTGAGCTTCACCCCCTTCAATGCACTGAAGACTTGCAATGGGTGAAATAAAACGAGGAGGTGGTTTTTGGAGTATTTTTCTCCTCTCCTCAATGTGTACATGCAGGAACGTACTACAAGTTGAGTGGCCATAACTGTTAATTGCTGTACAAGAGTACTGCCCTTTATCCTCCACCTTTACCTGAGAAATAATTAAAGTGAACTCATCTTTCTCTTGAACAAATTTATAGATAGAAGAAGATGTGATCATCTGCCCATCGTGAAACCATTCAACCGTAGGTTTTGGAAAACCAGACACTGTGACAGTAAACTTAGCCGTATCTCCGACAGTAACATTTGTTGGCATAAGCCTGGTGATAAAAACAGGCTTTTCTTTTTTATTTTCTAATTGTACAAGATCAAATCTGGACTCTGGTTTGAGTTCAAGTGTTTCGTTTTTTTCAGTTAAATATAGGCTGCTGCCGTAGGATTCTTGTTTTTCTTCATTTGTGAAGGTCAAGCTAGAGAAAGCTGAATGAAAATAATAAGTTTAAGTTTGACTAAAAATATCCATTCAGGCACACAAGTTCTGAAATGAAACCCTTTCCAAAATGAAATTACCTTAATTTGTGAGTAATTCACCCATCACAGGACCATAAAACAACATTGTGGGGGCACATATCAATTTTTTTATAATAATTAATTATTATAACTATAGACACAGGTTGTCTGCTTTTAAAGGTATTCTTCAGCCGATTATCATGAGTTGCTGGAATTTTTTAAACTATTATTGATTTATCCACCATTTTCTTATCACATTAAAAGACAGAAAAATGTCAGTTGCACATACAGGCAGCTAACATCAAACACTGGTTCTGCAGAGAAAGTAGCCTGCCACAGCACAAGATAAGCAGCTAGATAGGTCAAAATTCATGTACATTAGACAAATAAGTCACAATAATGCATCATGTATCATGTTAAAGTACTGTAACTTGCATTGTTACAATATGAAACTTTTGAAATATACTACTAGTACT
Organism: Brevimyrus niger; assembly: GCA_015164015.2. Classification (NCBI taxonomy): domain Eukaryota; kingdom Metazoa; phylum Chordata; class Actinopteri; order Osteoglossiformes; family Mormyridae; genus Brevimyrus; species Brevimyrus niger. Next base: position 8,935,835 of record JAABNY020000034.1, read on the forward strand.
CTGCATGATTGTTTAGAATTTTTTTTAATTTTACCTGTGGCTGCTTGTGTGGTGTTTGGTTCTATCTGCTCTCCCATTTCCAGGACTGCTAAAAGAAACACATATATGTTACAATGCAGCATGAAGCATTTATTTGATGTTTGAATTGGATAGTTTTTCCGCTGTCTTGAAAAAATGATTGATGGCAACCTGTCTAGATTCATATATTTTGCATTGCAGTCAACCCAACCTGGGGAGTTGGTGAAAACTAAAAATGTATTATATATTAATAAAAAGATTATTTGTGTTATACATAATTAACATTAATATGAGGGAAAAATGCTGTGTTACGCAGAAATAATACCCATGGTATGCAAGTTCTAAAATTTAAATGTATGTGATCCTGTATAATATGGAGGGCTAAGAGTGCCAAAATTAAATAAATAAATACACCAATAATTAATTAATTAAATGTGCCACAAATTGTTTGAAATTGGAAATATAAAGAGAAACTACTACTTAAATGTGTCATGAATTATTTAAAATGGGAAATAAAAATATCGTTAATGAAATTTGCTATGAATTATTATCTACCATTAGAAATAAAATCATTATTAATTAATTACATGTGTCATTCACAATTATTTCAGTATTTTTTTAATTTTGGCACTTTCACCACATCATGAATTAATTTTATCTGTCAGTCTGACCCATCAAAGGCAGTAGGCGGGACAAACAATGATCTATCTGGAGCTTGTGCAGCCGATTGTTTTGGTCTGAAGCTGTGTTTCCAACATGGCGCTACCAATCATGGAATTTTTTTATTTCAGTAACATGAAAAGGGAGTTTAATGAATAAATCCTACATTCACCATCTGTTGTTCATGGTGGTGAGTGACATGAGGTTTCATTTACAAAAAAACATTATCAAAAGAAAAAAACGTACAGGCATAAAAAAAGTATTCCCAGGTGGGATTACAATGAAAATTAATTATCATATCAACATGTAAAAGCCTTTTATTTATATAAAAAACTAATTTCAGAGTAATACAATTTAATTGCAAGACTCACAACTCACAAAAACCACACGGTTAAATGTAGGCATCAGTGATGTTTTCCAGTTCCACCAAAATGCAAATAAAAACAAAAATACAGCATCATGCTTCGAGCTAAATTATTAAAAACTCACCATCAACAGACAAGACCGCAGAGCAGGATACCACTCCAGCTGGGTTTCTCACCACACAAGTGTACTCTCCCTTATCCTCAAGGAAAACTCGAGTAATCTCCAACTGACACTTATCATCAAACTGAGACATTCTGAAGATGTCAGATTGTGTGATCTCCCTGTCTTTGCAGTACCAGATGAGCTGTAAATCTAAGAAAGCAAGGACAATTAAGACATTTTTCCAATACTTAAACAATCAACCTGTTATTTAGCAGTAGTAACTAATATAGGTTGTTTCGGTACCACTTAACAATAAGGCTTCCATTTGCCACTCATAATAAAAAGAAAACTTTGTCAATTAAAAGAAAAATTGTCTATTAAAAGTTTATACAACCTAGTGTTACAACCTAATTAATAACCAGATTATAAACCATTCATAAACCCTTTATATGGGTAGCCTTATTGGAAAGCGGCATCGTAATTTCTTATAAACACTAAGTAAACAAAATGTAGTACCTTCACCAGAGACACGGCACTGAAACTGAGCAGATTCTCCTACGCTGACAGAGGTGTTGCAAATTGGAGAAATGATAACAGGGGGGGACAGTGGAGATCCAGTATCAGGGGAAATCACTTCCGGGACTAAAAAGAAAAATTTTATCATCAGACTCAATAAATACATTTTCTGATCACAAAATTACAAATCACAGCACGTATGTTTAAAATAGCGCTACAAAAAAGTATTACAGATGCTACTCTATTTGCAAACGAGATACGTTCTCAACAGCCGTTCACATCTTGAAATGTTTGTAATTCGTTGTTCGACATCATTTTAAGTGTATACACAAGTACAAACAACTAGGGTGCTGGGAGTACGCATGCTACACTGCCGCGTGGTAGGAGTAATGGCCAGAAGTCGTGCTAGGCGGAATTTGCGCACAGAAAACGCAAGCCCAACAAACACAATTTGAACTTACAGTCCTTTTCATTTGTATGTCTGAAAGTCCGTTAGTTGAAATAAAAATATTTTTATAATCAATTAATCTATTAGTTGGGCTAAAACACTGGGTTTAAATAAAAGTGCAAAACTGTTATTTTTAAATCACAGTTGCAATAAAAACTTTACAAAGTACAGAGAACCTCTAATTAAAGTGACAAACTCCAGTGGTAAATTTTGCCCAGTGCAGGGTTGGGTCACAGCTTATTTTGGAGAAATGCAGTATACCGTATTACCATAACACCACCCAAGCCACTTAAAAACTCTTCATAAATGTTTTATACAAGCATCTAAATGTTTTAAACCTATTTTTCTACACTGCTTGTATGTTTTATGTTGAGAGTAATGCACCACATTTGTACATCATTTTGGGCAAAAGTGTAATGTAAATATAATTTAATTTAAAAATAATGTAAATGTAAATATTAGCATACAGATATAAACTTCTTATGGTCATTTTTATGATCATTGAAAATGATTAATATATGTACCAGCAACTCCTACCTTCAATGATAAGATCAGCAGTGCTGGAAGCCTCTCCACATTCATTTTTGGCCTCAAACCAGTAGACAGCAGCATCCTCTGGGAAGGCCTCAATGAGGAGGAGTTTGTACTCATTACCATCTTGCAAAAATTTGCACTTGAACCCAGGAGACAGAACCTGGGAGTTCTTGTACCAGAAAACCTTTGGCTGAGGAATTCCTGTCACCACCACAGAGAAGCAAGCCGGCTTCCCAGCCTCAACACACAGAGGCTGCATATGCTGAATTATCTGAGGAGGTTCGGGAACTGAATGGAAAACAGAATATGATAGATAATGAGGGGGGGTGAAAAGCAAAATATGTTTGTTTTGTACATTTTCAAAATTTTTTTGAAGAAACTGTCATTGTTTAAACTGTACTACTCACTGTTGACATTGAGTGTAACCACACTTCTGTTTCTGCCAGCAATAAATGTATACTCTCCAGCATCACTGTGACAGGTCTCTGAGATGGTCAAACGATGGACTTTTCTAATTACAACATAGTTGAACCTGTCTTCAACAGAAAACTTGATCTCGATCCCATTCCTCAACCAGCATCCTTCAACATCATCCTCATTGACTTCAAACTCAAATGCAGCTTTGTGCTTCTCAACGATCTAGAAATATTCAAGAAATTTTTCAAACTGCCAGTAAGGAAGTATTTGTATTACCTTTTTGATGTGTTATAATGTGTTATATAATGTATTATAATTTAATGTGTTAAATATGTCAAATAGATATTTACAGTAATTTCCTTCTCCATTGGCTCTGTGATCCGGACATCACGACCCTCCACAGTGAGTTGAGCTTTGCAGGTGCTTGAACCAGCAAAGACACAATACTCTCCGGCATCAGATAAACAAACATTTTGAATTATCAGTCGATGCACATATTTCTCACTGGAAATCTTGTATCTGGAGGCAAAATTTTAAGAATTAACAAAATTTTTTAAGTTGAAAAACTCAAGGTGCAAAATGTATTGCACATTCTGAAGCAGACCGAGTATTCTAAACACAGAAAAAAAAAAAATTTTTACAACCATTTACAGTGCTGTGAAAAAGAATTATTTATTAATTATTTTCCTGGGTAGTATGCCTATACAGTGGTACCTCAGTTCTTGAACTCATTAGACCTCAAATTTCTTAAAAGTCAAACAAACAGAGTTCTTAAAAGTCAAAAAATTATCTAGAGCTCGATCTGAATCACAAGTCAAACCGTGAACGCCGACCTAAGATAACATGTACGCGCAGGGAAATGAGTCACGCGGCACTCAGCAGAAACAAAGGGTAATGCTTCAGTATCAGCCTCGCATTCGCTGTGAGAGCATTGTGCATGTTTACACTAGCTGAATATATGTATTTCAACAGTAAAAATACATTTAGACAATGAGAGAAACATTAATAATTACTATTATATAATACAATACATTTAAAAATAAATTCTTATTCATAATTTTAATATTAATATTAAACCATTAATATGTTTAGTTATAATAATATTATTGTCCCAAGCAGGGACGAAACAGAGACAAAGGCACAGACATCAGGGTATTGAGGAATACAAGGTTAAATTACGCAGGTAAGGCAAGCAAAACGCAGACGGACAATACAATGACTGGACTGGGGAAACAAACTAAAACACGGACGAAATTCAGAAGACAAATGACAACAACCAGAAATAGCTGATCACACGGGGATTCCAGACGAGGTTAACGAGGGAGCGTGGCACACGGAAGGAGCAGACGATTGGAGCAGGATACATTGTTTGGATACACTTCCTTACTTTACAAATTACTGTTTCGATAAATGTGCTTAGATGTGTTTAGTACAGTATATGCTCTTCTTGTTTTATCCGGTTCATTTTGTGTTTAAATGCTAAAAAAAACATATTCAGATGTAATTTTTTGGGGGCTGGGAGCCAATTCATTGTTTTTCCATTATTCGATCCAGAGTTCTTAACGAATTAAATTCGAGTTCTGAAGTACCACTGTATTTGCACAGGAAAAAAAAACACACAATTTAACATTAGGATATATACAAATGAAAAGTAACAATAATAATAAAAAAACAAGAAATGGGAATGGGATTCCAAAACTGAGTAACTTTCACCAAAGAAAATGAATTAAATACAAACAGTGATCCAGTGGCCTTTAATGTAGTCAAATGCATTTTAAATATGAAATAATGACAAATCACTAATAAATTATACCACAAACATCTCCTATGGGTCTTATGAGTCTCACAAGAATTGCCTAGCAGCTTCAACCGAATGTGCTGAGCTTGCAAACTTGTCAGTTTCTGAGAGTCAAAAGTAGTAATGCTCAAAATGACATTTTATGAACGATTTGCTATATCGTCTGACTGTAGTAGATGGTGCTCTTGGTTTACTTTGGGATATGTTTTGAGCCCTTTTTGAACAGAGAGCACCATCAACCAAAGAGTTGGGAGTGGTGAGCCGTAGTCATCATGCAGCCGGGCACGAACACAGCACAAAGCCAACGGATTAAGTATGCAGAGGGGCACTAAAGACAACGTGGTTATAGACTTTTCACATTACTGTAAATATATGCAAGCATGATTAGAAATGTTTGTTTATTAAATCACATACTTATGGAGTAATGAAGCTTGCAATCAATAATACAACGGACTTTTTTAAGTGTTGGGATGCATGGTGGTTTATTTATTATCACTGAAGCCTCACAATTTTAGCATCAATTTCCACCCCAAGCTCCATGTTTACGGAGTTTGTCCATTCTATTCATGTTTGCATGGTTTTCTTCACACTGCTTAAAGGCAAATGGTATAGATCAATTAGTGTCTCTAAACTACCCAGTGAATGTGTGTTTTGTGGTGACTTGGCATTCAGTCTAGGGAGTCTTGTGACCTGTGCCTGGAAGGAAAAACTCCAGGTTTACCGTATCTGATGGAAGCAGCAGGGAAATTGGACAAGTGTTAATAAATGTGGAATTACAATTGAAATAAAAGCATGCTACTGAAAAGCAATCAGCTTCAACGTTTTGAGGAAAATTTTTCAGGATGAAAAACCATCTTTATCCACTTATTCAAAAACATCAAACCTATTGGACCAACTGACTCATTTTAATAGTAATTCAATAATACACCATGTTTTACCTACTCTTCATCTCTTAATCGCTTATACAATTCAAAATTGTGATAAGCTTAGCAGTGTTTCCCAAACTGGTCATTGGGGACCCCCAGAAGGTCCACGTTTTTGCTCCCTCCCAGCTCCCAGCCCCCAACCAGATAGTCCACACTCCAGCTTCCTCCCTGCTCCCAGCAGTGAATAATGTAGACAGGACGTTAGTCCAGCAAAATCTAAATAAACTCTCTAATCTATCTGGAGACACTAATTCAACCATCTAGGTCACATCATTGGAGGGGGGCTTGGAACCTGATAAGTCAGGATTTGCGACACTACAGTTCTACCCATTGAGTCACCATTCCATTTCTGGAAGTAACAATGATATAAATTCCATAAACACTGTATACACATACTACATTGCAGTGGCAATAAGAAGCCCATAAACAGTGTAGAGAATAAAGTGGTAGAATATATTATATAGCAACTAATGTACTAAGGAAGAAAAAAAATGATATAACTATCTAAAATTTTTTGAACCGGGAAACACAACAGGGCCACTTTTGTTATTTGAAGGATAAAAACCCAACTCCCATTATATTCACAGACTGTTTTACATACACCGAGGAACTTTTTTCTCTTTTGCCGAGTCTCTGAGTTTCACTGACTCTCTGAGTGCACACACCACAATGCACCCCTATTTATAATACAGACAGAGATCACATGACAGGTTTCGTATTATTGAATAAGTAAATTATTGTACATCTCGCAATCGACAGCACATTTCATATCTATATATTAACAGAAACTAATAATTACAAAGACTGGGCAACAGACTTAAAAAAAAAGTCAATATACCGTTCAGATTTGTCCAGTTCCAGTCCATCTTTCATCCAAATGACTTGTACATTAGGTTCTGAGACTTCACATTCGAATACAGCTTTCTTCTTTTCAGTTATTTTAATATCTTTGATGACCTTTGTAAACTGAATAACACGAGCTGAAACAAAAAATGGTATGTAACATTTAGAAAATAACTTACAAATTACTCCAGAGATATTATGAAGCATCTGAAGTATACTTACCATCAACATATAAATTAGCTGATGTTGATGCAGATCCAGCAACAAATTTATATTCTCCACCATCTCCAAAGTGTACATTACGGATGGTCAGAGAGTGAGTGAGCTGTTTTGAACGAATCTGATATCTTTCTGTAGAACGAATCTCTACATCATTCTTCAGCCATTTGTAAGAAATTCCCTCATAGTTTACATTTACTTCAAAAGTGATTGTGTCTTTCTCCTGAGCATTAAGGTCTTTCAGCATTGATGTGATCAAAATAGCTGATGAAACAGAAGTTCAGTGAGCATTAATCAATATATAATGGGGGTGTAAAGATGCAATGTGATGATGATGTGTCATTGATCTGTAGCGTCAGAATCAACGTTTGGGCGTAAGATAAACATACATATACTTCCAGATTACGTGCTCTTATGTTTACATGCTACAGGTAGACACACTAAGTAGCACTATGTAGCAATCCCCGCACACAAATTTCCAAAATGTCGGGCAGGAAGGTTCATTAATATCCATAAAGAAAGTCTACCAGATGATCTTTCTGCTATGGCGCTTTTGGGAAGTGCCTCTGTTTTGTAGAACAAAAAAGTAGCTCTCATGTTATATAACATATTGTTTCGGTCAATATTCATTAAAAATCAAGATATAAGCATTGGTCCAGTTTTTGTAAACTTCATCAATATTCAAAGTCAGCAGCACCCAAGATAGGCATAAGTACTAAAATTATGGAGATGATTGTACTGAATGATCCGGCGGTTTCTGTAGTGCAGGAGGGATTTAGTTGTCTCTGTCTTGAGTATGTGCATCATATTCAAAAGGTCTCAAAGTAGCAGCTTCCGACATGTTTATAATTCATTATTAAATTAGTCCCACAGAAGAATCTGTCAATTTTCACAGAATATGCGCCCAGGGCTGCCAGCTTTGGTCAGCTGGCTGGAGTAAGATTTGCAATTCGAAACAAGTCTGCACACACATGAACATGCATTTGCATGTATGTAACACTTTGTCTGGCTTTTAAATAGTCTGTAGGGTTTGAAAACTACCCCAAAACTTTTGGAGTAGCTAATTTTAGGTTTATAATAGAATAATATAGGTTTGCCTAAGATTTTTTGTGTAAGCATGAATCTTAAAGCATGAGTGTCATGCCAGATGCGAGACAGTTGGCAATCCTGCGTGCCAGCAAGCTTAGCATGTTTCACTAACAATTTGCACCCTTAATAAACAATAAAGTAAAAGAGCAGAAACATAAAACATCTTACGATTGACAGTCAGAGTGGCGGAAACCCTGTCATTTCCACAGATGAAGGTGTATTCTGCAGATTCTTCTCTGCTGGTGTTCATTATTTTGAGCTGGTGGAGTTTCCCCTGCACTACAATCCTGAACTTCTCACTCATCTC
>JAABNY020000034.1:8968526-9008033 GCA_015164015.2 Brevimyrus niger
TAAGCAAGTCGTACGCACCCAATGACCAGACTGGGGAAACAAACTGAAACGTGGACTTAATACAGAGGACTAATGACATCAACCAGAGACAGCTGACCACATGGGGATCCCACACGAGGTTAACGAGGGGGGTGTGGCACATCGAAGGAACAGACGATTGGGGCAGGACAGGGGTAATGGGATAAGATCTTTGTTGTTTTAGAAGCCATTAAGAAAAAAATGCTCTTGTTTTATCCTGTTCATTTTGTGTTTAAATGCTTAAAAAAAATCATATTTAGGTGTAATTTTGGGGGGCCAGGAACCAGTTAATTGGTTTTCCATGATTTCTTACGGGAAAAATTAGATCAGAACTCAAACTTTTTAGGATTCAATCTGGAGTCCGGAACAGATTAAGTTCAAGAACTGAGGTACCACTATATCTTTATAACTTCATACCATTTTAGCATTAAATAAGTTGGTGTCATGGACACGGGAGGTTCTGGCATGGGGATAAGGCATGTTGCAAGCAGGAAGGAAGGTGTATGACTCCTTTGTAGTTCACAGGACAAAAACATGGGGAAACACTTGCCAACCAAAAACGGAACACAAGGGGTCAAAACTAAAATAGGATAACAAAGACTAACTATAAATGGATCGGGGCAACAAAGGACAGGTTGGCAGGCAAAGTACAAATAACACAACATGACCCACAACATTGACCCACTAGGGAACAGAACTGAGGCAGGAATTTTAATACAGAGGGAGTACAAAAATAACACAGGACAGGTGGGAACAATTAACAAGGGCTGGCAAAACGGGCAACAGGTGAAACAACTAATTAACTCAAGGAACTCAGAAGCTAACAGGAAAACTAAGAACTGCCAAGGAAACAGAACCTGAACACAGGGAAAATAACAAAGGCAGGTAAAACAAAACCAAGGTAAAAAATCCAAACTGAAAACAATCCACAAAATCACAGGAACTAGAATGACTGATAAATTAAACACCAGGGAACAAAGTACATAAACAGTGGAAGCAGGATTTAAACACATGATTACAGGTAGCCACATGCTCAGCTCATTGAGCCCCTGCAGCCATCTGGGAAATAGGGGAAACGCTAAAGATTGACAACGGGGAGGTTAGGATGGCCAGCAACACCTGCTGGCCAAATGGGGAGGAGACACGAAAGACTCAGACAGTCGTGTGCTGACCCTAAAAGTGAGACAGTATTTTAGATGTCTGCACTGCATTTGTTACTAGTACAAACTGGAATATCAGATATCTCTAATACAGTTCTTATCAGTACAAATGAGCATTTGAGATATCTAAAATGGAATCATCCTCTAAAATGGAAACTGCAATACAGATGAATGGGAAAAATGACAATTTCTACTAGCAAGAATTTAATTACTGATGTCTTGAATGCTCATTTGTACTGGTAAGAATTGAATTAGAGATAAGTAAAATGCCAATTTGTACTACCAAGAATTACAATGCGAATTTATAAAATTACTGTCCCACTAACTTACATAATGCTTACAGCTTGCCATAGTTTTCAATGTTGAACACAACAAATCTGGAACTTTACTAAATACGGAGCAAAACTGGTTTATCATACAAAATGCTAATCCTACCAAAATTTAAGCAGGCATGGGGTCATTATGAGCCCTGATAATTAAAAAAATTGGCTTATTATATAATTCCCATATGAAATATGTGCAAGTAACAATCATATTTTTCATTATGAATTTTCCTTCCTGCTAAATTCAGACATGACATTATCATCAAAAGGGCAAACATTTGGATTAAATCCCTTCCTGGCAAGTAGCACTAGTTAAATTTAACCCATGTGTCATTTGTTTAAATGACCTGCTGGTCTGTGTTGACCCAAACAGTTCTCTATGTAGGGAAAAAGAAGATGTGAAAACAATGTAAATAATTAATCATAAATTAATTACTCTACATGCCAGTAAAAGCTAAACCTGAGTTTGCCTATTAAATGTGACCATGTTTCTCCAATTAGGCTAAAATGAAACAGGAGTAAAGCATTTCTTGTTGATTTGCTGGCATACAAGGCCATAAATGCTGGAAAAAAATTGTTAGAGTTCAACAACTAGTTTATCATGCGGCCCTTCTAGAAAAAAGATGGCAGGTGGTGTCTAGTTAAGAACAATGTCAACTGTTAAATTGAATCAAACCCAGAACACAAATAGCATCTGTATCAAAATCTGGAAATCACTATCAAAAGTTAGTATGAAATTAAGAAATAATTTATACACTAAATTACTTTAAATAATGCAAATTAAAATTAAAATAAAAATTTTTTAACCTGAAATATTTTATTCTTAATATTATTGTACAAGGTAATATTTAATGGTGACAAAATTAGCTAAATAACTACCACTGTGAAAAATAGAACCATACCAATTAATTCTACAATCCATCATTTTAATTAAAAATTGAACCAAGAAATGGTCTCATACTGTGACTGATACTGACTCATATTTTATATGGAGTGCTATATATGCAAAACTAGCCAGTGCTGAAGAGAATAATGACATCCGATGGAAACTATTGTTCATGTGTAAAAAATGTCCTTTGTCTAAGGCACGAGAGTTATTTGGGGGGCATGTCTGTTTCTAAAAATAATGTGGTCAAAGCCTGACTGACAATCACCATGTGGCACATAGCTAGAGGTCCAGCTGATAGCTGCATGACTGATTCCCTTAAAAAGTCATCACATCCCAGTTGATACATCAAACTAATGTTATCAGAAGCTATTATTGGAGTCCTTAACTTGGATACATGTATACTTTGATATGTGTATACTAACCTTGACGGATGAAAAGGACCTGCGTTCAGTAATTGTTGTCTCAAAGCATGTTAAAATTTGTTTTTCATCAGTTAATCTGAAGGTCTCGTCAGGTAACTTCCCCATTTGATATTATATTGTGCCAGTCACAGTGATTGTTTTCTAATGATTTTAGAAAATAAATTCAAATACACACAGATACAATGGAGACACAATGGAGAACTGCAGTATTTGTCACTCAAGTTTTATGGAGCAAAAGTTACTTACTTGTAGTCACAACGGTGCCTAGAAATGATGGGACTGAGCCCAGAAGTTTTATATCTTCCGGCACAATCTCTTTATCCAGAAACGTTTTTCAAAAAATCCAATGTGAGAATGGGTAAGCCTCAAAATGATCCAAAAAACAAAACCACACAGTTATAGCTGTGTAGTTTTGCTTTTCTCCTTGCAATCCCTACACCTGAGGCAAGGCTGGGGATGCTCCAATTGCTCAGAAATGTTAACACAGTTCCAAACCTTATATACTCAGTAACAAAGCAGCATCATCACTGTCCTGGACTTCTCCATTGGTCGCCTCCCCAAGGGGATGTTGGGACAGAAAAGCCATCTTAATGAAACCTGACACCTGATATTCAGTTTTATCTTTACATTGATTCTAGTGACAGGTATTTAGCAGTTTCTTGTCACATTATTTAACAATTAGCTGAACCTTGAGGTGGAACTGTGAAAAACACCTAACCCACTTTACAAGTAACACACTATGCAGCTTATGTAAATAGTGTCACTGTTTTGGCACAATACATCGCTGGTTGTGTGACACATTCCATTTTGCAAGGTCATGCAACTTCTCGAGACAAAATGACATGGATGGATGATGCCACTCACTAAATTAATCAAATGTAAATTCAAATGTAAATGTAAAAGTTGATCATTTCATTATTGTCCCTTTTAATTATTTTAACATTAGATTAAAGTCACACTTTAACAGTTCAACTAACAGCATTATTCATCAAGAAATTCAGTTAGTTTCAGCCACAATCTGACTGAATATTTTGAATATTACTTTTAATACTGGACATTATGACAGTGTACATCGTTGGAAATCATATTTTAACCAGACATATTTACAGCGTCTCTTAAAGCATTACAGTCAAAGTAAAACCAAAAAATGTAAATGTTAACCTGTGACAAGGCAAAGAAGTATTCATCTATCCATCAGTATTCCAGTTGCTTTTCCAGTACAGCGTTATGAGGAAAAAAGCAAAGAATAAAATTATGTAGAACTATAAAATACTATTTTGTATTACTATGCACATTTCAGTTGAAAAGAAAAGTACTCTTCAGTCAAAAGCATTTACTTTGTATTAAAAGTACATTAAGAAGCAGTTTAGCTTCTGTAGCCTCTATATTCTCTCTCCCCCACTCTGTCATACATGTTAAATTCTTTGGAAGGTTGCACAAAGAATCAGCTATATTTTTAGCTCCAGCTTTTGTTCAACTTCTGCCTTCTATTTATGTCAATGGCATGTGGTTTGGGATGCCGTAGTCACTTAGTCCCCTGATACATGACAATAGTGCAGTGGCAACATTGTCATTGTAGTTTTACTTATATCAACACTATTTAACACACACTAGCTGTTTAAAATGACATCATGACATATTACGTTTGAATTTCATGGCTGTGAAGAATGAAACATTATATTTAAATTACGAACAGCAGTGTCTTACAATCATCAGATAAATACAATTTACCCCCATCGGGGGTTAAGAAACTGATCAATAATACATTGTAATGAGTCAGATATTGGTGCATGGGATAATAAATTCTTAAATATATTTTCTCATAACTTCAGTGACTTCACATGTCTAGTACTGTTTCTTATATAGTTTTATATAAAAAATGTAATATGGTATAAAGTTAAATAGATATTCCATTGTTAGTTTGTATGATTTGTAAGTGAAATAAAGCGAAATCTTTGCAATCTGTGAAGAAAAGATATTTCTTATAAAATTAGTGTTGGTTACACTTAACATCACTTTACCATTACTAATACAGTATACAGAACCTTATATTGTAATTTCAGTGGATTTTATGTTGGATCGTCTATATTAGCACCCAAAAAAATTATAAACATTTTCACTGTCAGTTATCTGCCATTATCACTAACTCTGATAATATGCATGTAATGTGATATTATGCATATATATTGTGGATAAACATTTTAAGACCTTAAGGAAGACAAAAAAAATGTAATTGACGGTAAAACCAGATAGTTATCATGACAAAGAATTTATCAATGACAATTTTAGCACTGGAATATATTGCTAATTATGTACTGAAATGTGACACACAAACACAATCATACATTGTAGGGAATTTGGAGATGCTGATTAGACAAACTGCATGTCTTAGATTGCAATAGGAAAATAGAGAATGAAAGTGTAGCTCTTAGTGATGCAATGAAACATAGACTGTTCTGTAGGGTATGTCAATTGTGATCCTGAAGTAAACACATTCCAGAGACTCGGATCATTATCACCATCTACTGGACAGAGGAAACATTTATTATAAGGCAAACACTGAATAGTATATACATGCAGACAATAAGTGAAACTGACAACCAAATACAGCCATTTCCACTCTATCAGTCTGTGGAGAGCCTGAATATGGATTGAAAATAGCATTAAGTTTATAGGAGTAATTTAGTAGTGATTGCATTTGAGTTGAGAGGCTTGTTCCCTGACTGGTGAATATTGACACACTCCCACCATTTAACCTGTATTAAACATCAAAAGTCCAGTTGATTTAATAGTTCCAGTTTTGTTTATTAACTTACACTTGATGTTTGCTGTTTTAATTACTTTAAAAAGAGAATGAGGAATACCCAAAACGTCTATGACATAAATTTATTAATCACACATTAAAACAACTAATTTATTTATACTGTAGTAGCATATTGCCTACTTTCTAACAACCTGTTGGTTCACCCTAAGGCCCCAGATTAGGGTTAGGGATAGCAAACTGAAGCTAGTGTTAGGGATAGAAAATGTATGGCAGATCCACACATCAACATGTGTTTTTATCACAGTTCTGCTCCCCACACGGATAGGAAACCACAATTTAGCATGCTTTAGTAGCATATTGCCTATTTTCCAACAACCTGTTGTTTCACCCTACATGTATGCATTGTTGCTGTTTCACTAATTAAATAGTGAGTTTCACAGGAAAGTATTACTGGAGAATTATTAAGCACTGTGAGTTTTTGGAGTTTAATAAAACATAAAAGATTGTTGGTTTTCATTTGTTGTTTTTTGTCTTTCTAATTTTATGTGAACAGGGAGTCCTCTGGTTACGATATCTTGGCATACGACGGTTTAAGTTTACGATGCTCACTCCTATAAAAACTTAAAAAAATCGAGATGTGAGTGTTTAGGCTTATGCTATTACTGTGCGTGGGGGAATACACAGTAACGTTGCATATGAGTGAGGGAGTTTGCATCTCCCCAGGTTCACTTACCTATGCCATTTTGGACTGTTCAAAGCACAAGTGTTCCATTTGTGAAAAGGAAAGTCATCCCGATGGAAGTAAAATTAGACATTGTAAAGAGATTGGAAAAAGGGTGTGTTTTGACTTACACCAAAATTGGGGGTTTCGTCGCTGTCGTAGGAATGGAACTATGTTGTAATACGAGGACCCCTGTATATCATTTGGAGAGCTAAAAGTGATTTGCAGGTGATGAAAACATTTTGGTTTCACTTGACAGTGACTCTCAGTGCACATTCAAATAATTCCCTGTTGACTGTGCAGTGGATATATCAAGAATCAACACCTCAGAATCATAGTCCATTGTTTTCTGCCAGAGATTAGTAGAAAGCTGAAATCTGTAGATAAGAGGCAACTTCTTGTCCATGAGTCCTGTTAATTAACTGGAACCTGAGGCTATACTAGGAACAGGGTCACCACAACTGAAGTGAAGACTGGAAAAATATCCCCTGGTCTAATGAATCTCCATTTTAGGGTAAGATTTTGAGAATATACAAAATCCATGGACCCAACCAGCCTTGTGTCAGCATTTCAGGCTGGAGTTGGTAGTGTGATGATGGAAAATGCCAGTTGAGCATTGTTTAAATGCCACAGCCTATATGATAATTATTGCTGAACAAATGCATCCCTTTATAGCCACAATTCACCCACAATATATCTTCTAAATGGCTACTCCCAACTGGATAATGTGCCATATCACAAAGCACATCAGCCATTAACATAACAATAGTCAATGTATTTCAATGATCTCACCAGTCACCAGCACTGAATCCAATATAGCACCTTTGGGATGTAGTGGAAGAGGAGATGCACATCATAAATGTGCAGCTCACAATCTGCTGAAATCATGTTGACATGGACCAGAATTTCTAAAGAATATTCCCAAAAACTTGTTGAGTTTGTGCTACAATGAAACACAGGCTATTCTGAGAGTAAAGGATTGTCTTACCCACTGTATGGCTAGGGATTGAAGGCAGATAACTGAAGGTTGCTGGTTTGAATCCTGTGAATGTCAACTGTGATTTTACTCTGTTGAGCCCTTGAGCAAGGCCTTTAAACTGCAATTGTTAACCAACACCCAGCCCTGTAAGCAGGTCCTCCAAATTCATAATTCAAAAATTCATGCTCTTCCATTTAAACTAGTGTTGTGCTGAGGTATCACGCGCTGCACTTGGGTTCACATTCTTGAGGTGGTCTGTTGTGTGGTGAGTGCAGCAACATTCTATATCAGTGCATGCTCCTTACCTTAATCAGTATTGAGGGGCAGTATTTGACCCCATGCTTGTGAACAGAAGTTGAGTAGTTTGAATCCCATGACCAGCAGAGTATCACAGCTGGCCACTAGAGGAAGACTTTTTTTTTGTTTTATATAATGCACACTGAATACTGATGTGTAATTTCCACATAAAAAAACAGTACAGAAAATAATATATAAAAATCAGTTACTATGTTCTGAACTTGAGAGCAAAACATTCATAGTATTGCATAAGGATATGGTGCAGGCTCATGATAATTGTAAAGACGAATGGAAGAAATCAGAATTTTATCTGGCCTGTTAAAATTGATATGGGCAAATAAAAGACAAAAGAAATCTGTAAATGAGTGATGTGTCATGGATAGGCATTAACTAGATATGGGATCTTTGTATCAGGGAGAGGGGCACATTTACTCGGGGAAAATAATTTTTTAAAATAATATCTAGGAACAATTTATTAACAAGTGAAGTCAATGTGTGCAGCTCTCAATAAGCAATGGAGCATGCATAAGAACTAGGATTATGCATCTTCAGTGTCATTTGTCATTATAGTGATGAGAAACATCTCGTAGCAATGCCAAGAATACAGCACATCATAGAAACATCATACATTATATGGACAAAAGTTGTGGTACACCTCCCTTAATCATTGGATTCTGGTGTTTTAATCAGATCCATTGACACTTGTATATACATTCAAGCACCTAGCCCTGCAGTCAGGTTTATAAACATGTGAGAAAGAATTGGTAATTCTGTCACAATGTCCAGGGCATGGACCAGGGAAGCAGGAAAAGAAATGAGGACTTGGGTAAAAAGGGTTTTTAACCCTCTGGTGTCTAGGAGTAGCAAACACACTTTCACTGACAGGGGCATGATCACACAATTCTTCAAATGTCATAAACTTAATTCATGGCAAATAAATTATTTTTTATATATTTGTTTTGAATATCAGAAGTCAAACCGTGAAAACTGACCTAATATAAATTGTACACGTCAGGAAATGAGTCATACTACAGTGCAATTCTTACTTGAATGCCTTCTTCACAGGCTGGATGATTAACGAAATAGCGCAACATTACAGTAAATAACAATAAATAAACCACTAATATACATGTACTATTAGAGCATTCATGTTATTTATTTAAACTTTATTTTACCAGGTAAATTAACTGAAAACCAGTTGACTTAAACCCCCCCTTTTATGGCATTGATGTGGATGTTTCTGGATCGTGTTTCATCATTGCATTAATAATCAAACTACCATGCAAATGCGTTTTGAATATGCACTAATGTGGCTATTTAGAATGTGTATAGCAATCTTTGGGTGACAGCGGTACTACATGTCCGCGATGCAAGTACAACAAAGTAAGATGACATGGTTTACTTTTTTGCTGATTTAACCTAATTTTAAAGACTTTAATACATACAACAGTGGACGTTTTGAAAAGAAAACATATTACGGATTTAGCCAGCATTTTTTTCACGATTCTACATTAAGATTTCAGGGAGATATAAACTCAAATAGATGCGAAAAGTAGGGTGGGTCGCCGACGATGCACTCGACTCCAGAGGGTTAATGGGCACATGGAGAGGTATATGAAACACAGCGTCGAAACAATACAATGACATACAGTAACTAGGGAAACACACTCTGACGTGGACTTAAATACACAGAAAGAAAACAACTCGAAACAGCCCATGACATGGGGATTCCACACAAGGTTAATGAGGCGGGTGATGCGCAAAGGAAGATTGGACAAGCAGGGTTTGACAGACCCCCCCAGCCCATTAAGGCGCACACACCGGGCACGTCTCAGGGGAGACAAGGACAAGACCAGAGACATGACAGAGGACTCCACAGGACTTGGGAAGACAAAAACAAGGACATCAACAAAGCACAGGGAACAAAACTGACACAAAACAGGTACAAGGACAACAACCCGGACAACTGACAAACCACGGGGAACACAGGCAAACACAGGGGTACCAAAAAAGGAGACACAAGGGGAACACCAACTGGAGGAACAAAGGGACCAGGAGTAAACTGGTGAAACAGAGGGACAAGGAGAAAATAGTGGGGGTACAAACCAGGGGGCAAAGGAGCAAAGGGCAAGGGGAAATAGGGAGCCGGACAGAACCCCCACTGGCAAGGGGTGAAGCCGCAGGGGCAGCAGGCAGCTGCGAGGCCTGAGCAGGAGGTACCCTCGGCGAGCACGAGGGAGGAACCAGAGAGAATGTCAGAGGGGGCGAGGAGGAAGGTGGAGGGACCAACACAGGGGATGAGGAGGAAGGTGAAGGGGACATCGGCGGAGGGGAGGAGGGAACAGGAACTGCTGGCATAGAGATCTCAGGGGGCAACAGAGCAGGAACTGCAAGCACAGGGATCTCAGGGGGCAGTGGAGAAGGAATTGCCAGCGCAGGAACCACCGGCACAGGAACCTTGAGGCGCCAGCAGAGCAGGTACTGCTGGCACAGCAACCTCGGGGGCATAGTTGGGGCTTGCGCCCTGGCAGTGGGCTTCCTTCGTTTCAGGAAATTGAGGACCCACAGGATTGAGTCCTCAATAGATCTGGCCCCATAAGGGGCAGATGCGTTCCCAAAAAGGGGCGAGCTGCCAACATGAGCAGCAAAGTGGCAGGCAGACAATCGGGGCAGGCGGCTGCCGGCGCGAACACTGCCAGGTTCAGAATCAGGAAGGGATCCTCCCGACACCCAGTAGGGGAAGCAGTGGAGAGCGAGACAGCCCCTAGGAAGGTCTCCTGTGCTCCTTTCTGCCTTTGGTTTCTCCGCTACAATGACAGAATTAGGGAAACATATTCTGACGTTGACTTAAATACACAAAACTAATGAAAACAACTCAAAACAGCTGATGACATGGGGATTACACATGCGGTTAACGAGGGGGCGTTGTACATAGGAGGATCAGACGAGCGGGGTGTGACAATTCTGAAGAGCTCATTTAATTAGTCCCTTTTAAAGTTAAGTCAGGGTCTTAGTGTGCTGAGGTGCATAGTGCGTAAACACTCAGTTGACTAAATAACTGCAGAGCTCCAAACTTCTTCTGGCATTAACCTCAGCACAAATTGTGCATGGGGAGCCTCATAGAATGGGCTTCCATGGCTGAGCAGCTGTATTGCAGCCTCACATCACCAAGCGCAACATCAAGCATTGGATGCAGTGGTGTAAAGCACGTTGCCACTAGACTGGGACACTAGAAACATGTTCTGTAGAGTGACAGATCACACTTTTCTGTCTGGCAGTCTGATGGGTGAGTCTGAGTTTGGCAGATACTGGGAGAATGTTACCTGCCTGACTGCATTGTGCCAACTGTAAAGATGGGTGGAGGAGGGATAATGGTATGGGGTTGTTTTTCAGGGGTTGGCTTAGATCCAGTGAAGGAAATTCTTAATGCTTCGACATACCATGACATTTTGGACAATTATGTGCTTCCAACTTTGTGGGAACAGTTTGAGGAAGGCAGCTTTGAAGAACCGGATAACTGTATTCACAATGAAACTATCTGGGGTAAGTTTTTTGATCTTGAATGTTTTAACCCATGTATGAAGAATCCCCCCCCTGGTCTGATGAGTCACACTTTGTTACACCATGTGGATGGGCATGAGCATGTGTGTTATTTACTTGGGGAAAAGATGACATCAGGATGCATTATGGGTGGAAGGCAAGTCAGCAGGAGCAGGGCAATTCTCTGGGCAATGTTCTTCCCAAGGGAAACCTTGGGTCTTGACATTCACTTGAATGATACTTTGAAACATGCCATCTACATAAACATTTTTGCACACCCCTTCTTGGCAATGTCATTCCCTGATTGCCAGTGGTTTCTCTCAGTATAGTTAAAGCATCCTACCACAGTGAAAAAACTGTAAAAAAAAAAAAAAAAAAACTGGTTTGAGGATCATGAAAAGGGCTCAAGGTGTCCATTTGGCCTCCAAATTCCCCAGATCTCAATGCCATCAAATATTTGTGGGATGGGCTAGACAAACAAGTCTGATCTATGAAGACCCCACCTTGCAACTTACAGGACTTAAATGATCTGTTGTCATAGAGGTTACGCCGTGCACTCTAGTACGGGAGTGCAGTGCCCATGTGTGTCATCCATTCTATTTTAATTTGCATCATTGCTAGCAGGGTGGAGGTTATATTTGGTATAGCATGAATAATTGTATAACGTGTATACTTGTTTAACTTTGTATTACTGGCTGCTTTATGAACATTCATCTGTTTGGTTAATTGCAGTACACGGTTTACCTCCATGGTGTGTCTTGTATTGGATGGCCAGGCAGAAAGGGGAAAGTTTCCAATTTGCTATATTGAGGAGGAACTAGGGGTTGTACCTGGAAGCTGCCATGGAATGGGGTTGTGGTTTGTTGGACAAAAAGCTGTACTGGAGGGGCTGGGACATTACTGCTGCTTTCATTTTAGTGGGATATTGATAGGAATATGTTGTCAATAGGTATGGTATCATGTCTTCATTGAAATATGAAAGTATTGAGTGATTTTAATCTTGGTGCGATTGTCCTTGGAGGAGGGGCTATAATCATGTAACTGGGATTTGCCAACTGCACTGCTGGATTGTTTTACTGTTCTGTTGAAGGAAAATTTAAAAGGAATACCAAGTGAATATTCTGTGTGGGAGTTCTATTGTGCTGCTGGGCAGAACCAATACATCGGCTGCTAATGTCTTGTTGCCACATACTGCAGGATACCTTCAGAAGTCTTGTGGGGTCCAAGCCTCCACAGATCAGAGCTGTTTTGGCAGCACAAGGGGGACCCACAAAATATCAGGTAAGTGGTTTTTAATGTTATGGCTGACCACTGTATGTTCAATCAGAATAATATTTAATAGACAAAAATACAAACGTTTTGAGGTGCTGAAATCATGCTTTATTAAATCAACAGTTAATATGTCTCATGGAGGTTGCATATATAGGTATTGCTACATAAGGAAATTCAATAAAAATCAAAGTGCAGGGCTAACATGTAATGTATTTGTTTTCATTTGGTACAGCAGGTGATGTTGCTGCGGCACACTTCCTTGGTAAATGCCCTGATTAATGACAAGGTGAAATTCTAAATCTAACACACAGACACACAGAAACACAAGCATACACACAGACACACACAATGCACCCAAGCAAACCTCCTAGAGCTGGCTCTCCTTCTGCAAAGAAGTCCTTGAAGTACTTTTACAGATAATGGCCAAGTGATGTTGTTTTCAAAAGTCTATTCAAGGAGTCCTTTGCCAGAAACAGAGCACATTAAAAATAGCTCAGAAAGTGCAGGCCGCTCGCACTTTGAGCATGTCTTAAGAAATGGTGGTATGACACAGTCAGTCTGAACACAAGGCCCAGTTGTGCAGCTTACATGAGGGTAAAATGCAAACAGCACTCAGGGTCTTATGCACATGTAACAATTCATATGAGCATGGTAATGTTATTGCACGTATGGTTATACAGTGCATGACATTGTCTCTCAAATCTAGCAAAAACTTCAACAGGGAGCCTCTCCACCTGTTGAGGCAATCTTAAGACATCAACTTATTGTTGAGGCACATAGTTTAGTTTCAGGTTTTTCAGGGTATTCGTTTCAATCAAAACTTTCTCCTGATAAACATTTAGTTCTATTTGTTTCAGTTAATGTCATAAATAACATTTCATACATATTCCATAACCGGTAAATTCGGCTATTTACATTATATACATGTCACAGAAAAATGTTTTAAAAATCCTAGTGATAATAATCCAATATGGCAAATTTTATAACAACTGTAGACTTTAGTCTAGTGTGGCATAAATTAATGTCAAGTTTGGTAAAAAAAAAAAAAAAAAAAAAAGGAAAAGAAAAAAAATCCTATTTACAAGAACAGTCAAGCAATGCCTTTATCAAGTAAAGAGTAATTTTCTCACTTAATATTATTTTATTTTTTACAGTGAGCGAATCCTAATGTTAACTGTTGCACTGTCAGATCCAAGCTCATTGGATAGTTTAAGGGTGTAAGCTCCAGCATCATTTTCTTTCACACTAGTGATTATGAGGGTGGTGAGATCCTCAGTGGTCTCAATATGGAACCTGTCACTTTCATCTGTAAAAGGCAGGGTCCGTCCCAAATGAGTCCATTCAATATCAGGCACAGGATCTCCAGAGAAGGCACAAGCTACAGTAAGTACCTTTCCTCTCTCAATGCTGATATCTTCAGGGAGAGCTTCAATTCTTGGTGGTGACCCTATTGTGAAAAAAGACTTCCATTTAACAGTGCCCAGTATTGTAGACCATTTTCATGTCAAAACAAAATAAGTGAAATCCCGGTAATACTGAAACACTTCCCACTCTCACCTTGAAGCCTCTGTGTAATGGCTCTTTTAGAGGATCCCTCTATATGTGAATGACTTGACATTTTCATCATACTGCTGGAGCTCATTGCTATCATTGATTCAGATGTCAAGGAGGACATGCTAGCTGCAGACATGCTTTCAAATTTAGCTTCAGCCATGCTGGAGCTCCTGAAGGAGGCCTCCTGCATAGAGGCAGCCATATGGATTGCCTTGGCAGAGAAACTTTCGTGCACACTGGAAGCTGTAGCACTTTTCTCCATGACTATCTTTTTTGTGGGTTCTTCAACCAGAGCTGTGAGAATATAGCATATTAAAGGAACATAAGAGACCAGTTTTAGATGGAGAATAAATCCATCTGAAAATGTTCCCCTCAATGTTTCCTTCAGAATATAAACACAAAAAATTTAACTCTAAGTGTTATTTTACAATACATTCAGTGGCTAATTTATTAGATACACCTGCCTGTTAATCCAATTGGCCTGCTCCATCAAACAATAAATCATATGTACTTCTATATAAAATATACGGAAAGGTAGAAGACATTCAGGTACCCTTTGACTAAACATTAGTAAAAACAACTTTGACCATGGTAGTTCCAGCATCTCAGGAACAGCTATCCTGCTGGAATTTTCAGTATCTAAAGGTTATTGTGATTGGTGTGAAAGGTTTTGGAGGCAAAGTGGATTTTATCCAGTACTTGCTAGGTATACCTAATAAAGTGGCCACTGAGTATAGACTTTTATACTGAACATATAATCATGTCATACTTTGTACTTTTATTTCAAAGCGTGCACTCTTGTCATGCACAACTGAAAAATAAGGGGGAAATCCAGAAAAAAGGTATGTTTTACAACATGTGTAAAACATAATACCTGAATTTACATGCTCCAAGCACTTTATATATACAATGTCAAATAGCATTGGTAACTTGTATAATAACAAACATAATAGCAGCTATGTTCCTTATCATTCACTGTATGATGATGCATCTGGCGCAACCTTACGCTAGGTCGCTGATGGACATGTTCTGAAAATGTACTTCACTGCTTATATTTATATGGCACATGCATAACCATTAGAGGAAAATATGAAAGGTGACCATTCTTTTTGATTGATTATAATGTACGCAAGTTATAAAAATACCATTTTGCATTTATTTTTTAATTTCCCTATAATATATAAACACAGAATAAATGTTAACGTCAATGTAGCAATGTATTTATAAACATCACTAAAATGAATATATACTATAAGCAATAAAAACACATTTTTACACAAAAACTGCAATTAACAAATATGAAAAGTACAGTGGTACCTCAGAACTCGAATTTAATCCGTTCAGAACTCTGGATCAAATCCTAAAAAGTTTGAGTTCTGATCAAATTTTCCCCATAAGAAATAATGGAAAGCCAATTATTTGGTTCCCCACCCCAAAAAATACACCTAAATATGTTTTTTTGGCATTTAAGCACAAAATGAACCGGATAAAACAAGAAGAGCATATACTGTACTACAAAAGTTCAAGCACATTTATCAAAACAGTAATTTGAAAAGTAAGAAAATAAATGTATCCAAACAATGTGTAAAGTAAAAAAAAAAAAAATGTGTCCTGCCACAGTTGTCTGCTCCTTCTGTGTGCCACGCTCCCTCGTTAACCCCGTGTGGAATCCCTGTGTGATCAGCAGTTTCTGGTTGTTTTCATTAGCCCTCTGTATTTCATCCATGTTTCAGTTTGTTTCCCCAGTCTGGTCATTGTATTGTCCATCTGCGTTTTGCCCGCCTTACCTGTAATTAAACTCAGTATTCCCCGATACCCTGACGCCTTTGTCTCTGTTCCGTCCCCACTTGGCACGACAATATTATTATAATTGAACGTATTAATGGTTTATTATTAATACTAAAATAATCAATAAGAAATCATTATTTTTAAATGTATTGTATTATATAATAATTACTGTTACTGTCTATCATTGTCTAAATGTATTTTTACTGTCTAAATATATGTATTCAGCTAGTCTAAACATGCACGATGCTCTCACAGCGAATGCAAGGCTAAGACTGAAGCGTTACGCTTTGTTTCCGCTGAGAGATGTGCTGCTGGACTCATTTCCCTGCACTTACAAGTTATCTTAGGTTGGCGTTCACAGTTTGACTTCTGAGATTCAGATCGAGCTCTAGGTAATTTTTTTTTCAAACTGGTTGGTTCGACTTTTAAGAAATTGTTATGAGTTCAAGAACTGAGGTACCACTGTATGTATAAAATAATCAATAACAAGCAGACATTATAGACTATCGACTATCTAGTCGAAGATAAAAGATATGTATTTCACCTTATATAAGTATTTATATACATTATATTAGAAGTATTTTAAAAAGTATTCAGTATATTATACTGTAAGTGTGAACTAAACATTGATTCTTGTTAGGAAGTAATGCTTGCATTAGTAATTCCCAGTCCAATCCTAATGACAATAGAAGTTCCAAGTTTAAGAGAATAAAACTTCTAGACATTTTATATAAAAAAAAATAGGAACATAAAATCTTACCAAGAACATTTAGAGATGCAGTAGTAGAGCATTGTCCATACATATTTGTTGCTTTTACTGTGTACTTCCCACTATCTGAAATTGAAGCTTCTGTAATTTCTAATGTGTATACATTTTTAGAACGGCTCAGTTTCAGGTGAGATGATACAGATACCTGAAAGACAAATAGCAGTTAAGTATTTGTTAATATTTGTAGTTCTTGTTTTAGAACTATAAGGAAATAACAATAATAATAATTTCTTACCAGAACATTGTTCTTTAGCCACTCAATTTCAGGGCTAGGGTCTCCTGTGATTTCACAAGTAAAAATAACTTTCTGCCCTTCATTGACATTCTGGGACTTTGGCTGTACTAAGAATGATGGAGCGTTTGAACGTTTTGATGTGACAGTTGTATCAAACTGACACTTAACAATTCCATGTTCAGTTGTAGCTTCACATGTGATGATTCCTTCCTCGTGCTGGCTGATCATCTTGATGGTCAAAGTATGGTCATTCCCAGAGACACCATATCTATAATCTGCTGAATTAGCCAGTTCTTTTCCATTTAGTATCCATCTCACATTTGATGCTTCAGGAATATTTGCTTTCAGAGTAACAGACTGACCCTCAGACAAAGACAACTTAGTGCGAGATGCTTTTACTTCTGAGTAAGCCTGAACTTCTTCATAAAAAAATTCCTTTTTCACAACTTGTTCTGTCACCTCTGTTTTTGTATGAGAAGTTAAGACTGCCTCTTTCTGAGTTGCCTTTGCTGCTGAGATGCCCAATTCATGTTTATGCTGTGTTTCAATAAAAGTTGTGACTTTTGAGTAAATGGTTTGAAACACTTGACCAACAAATGAAAATGATGTTCTGGAGACCTCTCCTTCAGCAATAATTTCGCATGCATATTCTCCTTGATCTCTTTCAGTAATGTTATGGATGCTGAGAGTGCATGTGCCATCAGTGGAAGTATGAAAATCATAGTGAGTACCTTGTGTCAGTCTTTTCCCATCCTTGTACCATATAGCTTCACTTATGCTACTTTCAGCTACACAAACCATCTTTACTTTGTCCTCAGCAGCTTCTGCTTTAAGGTGATGGAGAATCTTTGGTGGTTTTACCTTTTGAAAAGACTTGAGAGCTTGTGGGGATTTAACTCTCTGAGGTTCAGGTGATATAACCCGCTTGGGAGATTTAATTGGTTCAGGTGACTTGATACGAGGATCTGGAGACTTAGGAGGTATGAATACTGGAGATTTAACTCTAGGCTCTGGTGACTTTACTGTTGGTGGTGATTTTATTGGTTCAGGTGTCTTAATAAAAGGTTCTGGGGATTTAACACCCACTGATTCTGCCAATTTCACTCTGGGCTCTGGTGACTTTACTTTGGGAGGTGATTTTATTGGTTCTGGTGACTTAATCTGACGTTCTGGGGATTTGGCACGTGTGGGTTCTGGAGATTTCACCGTAGGCTCTGGTGATTTCACCTTTGGTAATGGAGCTACTGTCTTTTCTTTTGGTGCTGCCCTGCGAATTGTTAGGCTGAACTGTGCCTCCTGTTTACCATCAGAGTTCTGTACAACCACTGTGTAACTGCCTTCATCAGATAATTCAACTGAAGAAATCTCAAAAGTAGACTTGTACTGTGTTGTAACAACATGCTGACGATAAGATGAGACAATTGTTCGTCCTTCACGCATCCAGGTAACAGTAGGTGCAGGTTGCCCATCAATATCACATGCAAATCTAGCCATTTCTCCTTCTGTTACTGTCAAAGACTGTGGTTTTGTAAGTATTCTGGCTGGTACAGTATCCTTCACTTTCTTGTGAAGACTTACTTCTTCCACTTTTGTGGCTTCCACCATTTTGACTTTCTTTTCAGATTTTTCATATTCAACAGTTTCATGTGTTTCAGTCAGTTTTGTTGTCATTTCTTTCACTGCCATGTGAGTTTCAGAAGAGGAAGCTGCCTTGATAGAAGATATATGATAATAATCAGTCTTGGTAATTTCAGGAACAAAAGTTGTTGGTGGTTCTTCATCTTTGCGGCGGGAAGAATATGTAGAATATTCTCCACCTGAAACATCTAAAGTGCCATAATCTGACGCCTCTCCCTTGTAGTTTGTGCAAACAGCACGATAGGTGCCACTGTCATCTGCTTGGCAGTCGCACACCTGCAGAGACAAAACTCCACTCATGTTGGTAAATTGGTATTTGCTGCTCTCTTGAATCTGCTCTCCATTGTGGAACCATCTGATTTCAGCTTCTGGCTTAGCCTGAACATTCAAAGTAAATTTGGTATTCTGTCCACATGGTGCGCGATGAGACCGCATTCTCACAGTTATTCGTGGGGCATGGTCAAGGCTGAATGGTTGCTGAGTCACTACTTCATACTTTCTTTCAGATTTCAGAGCTGCCTTTCTTGCTTCATATCTAGACATAATATCAAATCTTGCGGATCTCTCAAATCTGGAGGATGATCGTGATGATCTTTCAGTGGAAACTGGACTTGGGGAGCGAGGACGAGTTCTTTCAGGAGTAGGTGATCTCCTTTCTAAAACTTCACCCTCTGCTTCAGCTGCAGGGCGAACTCGTGGTGGTCTTATAAGTTCAGATACAGGGCGCATGAGTTCAATGTATGTAGGAGACAAAGACCTCCTCCTTCTGAGGACCTGTGAAATGGATGGAGGTGTAGTACGGATTTTTTCAGTTTCTTTCAATGTATCCTTTGTTACTGAAGAAACACGTGCTTCTCTCTCAATTCTCTTCTGTTTGTACTGAAGGTATTGTTGATCCTCTTCTTTTTCTTCCCTTTCATATATAATTTTTCTAGGTGAAGGATGCCGTAGTGCAGATAATTCAAAACGTACAGGACTACGACTAGGTGGTGAAGCAGAGAAGCCAAGCTCCAGTTCATCCTCAAGTTGAAGTGTTTCTTCTTCAGTTCTCTTCCTTGACAAGTAATCCTCAACAGGGAGGAGAAGCTCTTCATCTGAGAGGTCACCAAGGGATCTTCTTCTAAGTCTGTAAGAAGCTTCAGATTCAGGTGATGGTGTACGATACCTAGATGGTCTTACTGTTTCTAAGTCATCTTGTGAAATTATTGGAATACGCCATCTGGGCTTGTATTGATCAGTCATTCTTGGAAGTGGAACAACATAAAATTGCTCCCACCGGGAGAGACGAATGCGTTTTTGTCGCTTATGTACATATTTCTCCATTCGCTCTGGGATTTCATACTGGTCACGGAGTTTTTTGTACCATTTCATATCAGACAGAGGTACAAAGTGTTTGATTCGCATATCTTCATCAAGGGCAGCTGGAGCATGAACACGGCATTCTGGAATTTCGTATGGCATACGGATTCTTATTTCTTCCATTTTGATTTTCTTTTCTTCTTCTTCAATTTCAAATTCACCTTGCACATTCTTCGTGCTAACTGCTGGTTTATACAGACTTGCTGCTTCTTTCAGTGCTTCTTGTGCCACAGGGTTTAATGCAGTTGCTTCAGTACTTGACAGGAACTGAGCAAGTTTCAAAGTTTTGCCAATTTGGCTCTGAACATATTTTTCTTTCTCTTCCTCATTCTTGTACTCTCTCTTTGTATAAGTCAGACGCTCTACTTTCAGTGTAGCTTGGCAACTTACAGAACCAGCTGAATTTGTAGCAGTGACTCTGTAGGTACCAGAATCTTCAGGAAGAGTTTCTCTGATATGCAGAACATAACATTCTAGGTCTTCTTGAACAACTTCTATCTTTGTACCCATAGCTAATGATAAATTATCTTTCTCCCATTTCAAAGTAGGTGTTGGGGTTCCAGACACTCTGAGTTCAAAGTGAATGCTCTGGCCTTCAATGCACTCAACATTTGCTAGCAAGCGTTTGAACAGTGGTTTCATTGTATCTGTGGTAACTGGGTGAGGTATAACAGTTAGACGTGCCTTGCAACTGTCATCACCAAATTTGTTTTGGGCCACAACAGTATATTCAGCATCATCCTCAGGCTTAAGATTGTGAATTACAAGTTGATAGAGACCCTTGTCACTTGTAAAGGTGTACTTCCTGTCATCTTCTCCTGGTATGATCTTTTGTCCATTTTTCAACCATGTAACCTGGGGCTCTGGATGCACTGTTATAGTTACTCCAAAACGCACATCCTCACCAATGTAAGCAGTACGGTTGTAAAGAGGTAAGGTAAATTCAGGTGGTCTCTGAATGAGTCGAGTTGTGTCAATTCTGCGTTTCACTTTTTTCATTGTACGCCTAATGAAGTACTCACGGCATGATCTCACACCTTCTACAAAGAGCTCTGCATAGGCATTGTCTTCACCTAACTCATTCACAACTTTACACCTGTAGGTGCCATCATCTGTGGTAATGATGTCTTTGACATAAATGGTAGCAACTCCTTTTGCGTAGCTGATTTCATACTTGTGACTTGCCTCTAGTTGTTTAGTTCCAAAGAACCAGGTTACTTCTGTGCTGCTGGTATAATTCTGAATATGGCAGGTAAATTTAACATGTCCCCCTTCTTCAGCAATACCATGTATGATTTGACCAGCTTTCAGACCTTGTTCAGGTTGTGCTATCTTTACTTTTCCAATGGAAACACCTCGCTGACTTCTGATAGCACCACCTTGCGCAATTCGAGCTGCAGAAACAACAAAGTTTGAATCCTTCTTCACCAAAGTCTGGTAGTACCTTCTGTGTCTCAAAGTCTTTATTATTTTACTGCTGAGTTGCTCTGTTTTCATTTTCAACCAAGGATGTTCCAAGGCTTCAGCTGCAGTCATGCGATGTTTGCATTCTTTAATTAGCAGTCGATCCACAAAGTCCATTGCTTCAATACTGGTCTCCTTAAAAGCTTCTTCTTCAAAAGTATACTCAACATTACAGATTTTCTCAATCATTTTCTGAGTAGTTTCAGATGCAAATGGATTAAGTCCACTGAGAAGCACATAGGCTAAAACACCAACTGACCACATGTCAGTTATAGTGCTAACCATGTCATGCTGGTGAACTTCAGGGGCATAATACTCAGGGGAAGTAAACTGAATTCTGATGTTTTCTCCAGGTATCAGGAGTCTGGCCTGGCCCATCTCAGTAATTTTTATGTTGCTACTTTTTCGTGTTGTGTATATTATGTTATCAGGTTTAATGTCAAAATGTGCATAGTTCCGACTATGCAAGAACTGAAGAGCTTCACAAACTTGCCTGACATAAATGACGATTTCTCGTTCAGTGAGGTCGAAGTTAGCTGTGCCAAGACGTTCAAAGATGTCCACACCAGAAATAAACTCATATATGATGACTAATTCTTGAAGACTCTCAAAAGACTCATGAAGATACAAGAAGTTTTTGTGTCGAGCCACATTGAGTGCTTCAATTTCTTTTCTCACAAGTTCTTGATCTGTGCCTTTTGCTTTGACAAACTTAGCCATAAATGTAATTTTGGAACTGATTTCAACGCAACGATGAGCAATTCCAAATTGTCCACGACCAAGTTCCTCAGCAATCGTGTACATAGTAGAAAGAGCTTTTATGCTTGAAATTTGTGCCTCCTCCTTTCTGATTTCTCTGGTTTCATCAACTTCTTCATCATAGTTTCGAATTATTGACTTATCCTCCTTAGTTATCACAGGAGCAGTTGGTTCAGATGGCTTGCTCTGCCCAAATTGATTTTCAGCAATCACACGGAACTGGTATGCTGTCTTGCCAAACACATTAATGACTGTGTAATGAGTTTCTTGGGTTTGAGCAACACGGATCCAACGATCTCCGGTGCTGGGACACTTTTCTAGAATATAGCTGGTAATTTGGCTTCCACCATCACTGGCTGGGGCAGACCATGTTAGAGTGACAGAATCCCTAGATATGTTACTCACAGTTATTCCC
Organism: Brevimyrus niger; assembly: GCA_015164015.2. Lineage (NCBI taxonomy): Eukaryota > Metazoa > Chordata > Actinopteri > Osteoglossiformes > Mormyridae > Brevimyrus > Brevimyrus niger. Next base: position 8,990,893 of record JAABNY020000034.1, read on the forward strand.
TTTGGTGAATCAGGTACATCTGCAACATCAAGTTCAACAGTCTGTTGATCACCACCAAACCTATTTTTCGCAGAAATAAGATAATAACCAGCATCTTTCCTTTGGACTCCATTGGGGAAAACAAGTGATGTAAATGATCTTGTAATAATCACTTGATGGTATTTTGTGTTATCAATGACCTCCTGTCCTTTCTGCCATGTTATAGCAGGTTCAGGTTTGCCACTGAATGGAATCTTGATTGTAACCACATCTCCCCGAAGGGCATGGACAGCACCCATGCCTTGAAGATGTTTTGGCAGGTGAATCTTGGCAGGAACTTAATACAAAAAAGAAGCAATTGTTAGTGTAATGACAGTGGGATTAAAAATTTTGATACTGGAATTATAAAACTTACAATAGAAATGTTAAAATATATATCCAATAAACCCTAACTCACCTTCAACCTCCAGTGTGACAGTAGTTGAAATAGATCCTCCTTGATTTGTAGCTCTGATTTGATAGACAGTGGCATCTTCCTCATCAGCAGCAGAGATTACCAGTTGGTAGTAGCCACCTTTGAATTCTTGTACTTTAATTTTCTTTCCATCTGGTAGTATTTCTTTTCCACGTTTGTACCACTTAACAATAGGCTTTGGATGTCCAGTAACCTTGCATACAAATGTTGCATTACTTTTATACTTGACACTCAAGTCTCTTATTTCTTCTTTAAAGCCAGGAGGAGACAAGGGTGTGTCTGATTTTGGAATGATAGGTGCCGATACTTCACTCCATTCACTTTCCCCTCCAATATTTTCACATTTGACACGGAATTCATATTCAAAACCTTCTATTAGGCCTTTGACTGTATAGACAGTTTCAAGAATTACATCTGTTGATACAGCAATCCATTTGTTTTGTTTCTTCTCACGTTTTTCAAGGTAGTAACTCTTGATCTTGGCACCTCCATCACTTGTAGGTGGTTTCCAAGATACAACACATGAGTCTTTTGTGATTCCTGTCACAACTGGTTGTTGTGGAATTCCAGGCTTTTCTGTAGAAAACACATTTTACCAGGTTATTGATAGACATTATGAATACAGGAACACATGTGAAAGTTCCTACCAAATAGACTGAGCTACCTACCAAATGGACTCTTAATGATGACCACAGATGGAATCTCAAGAGGATCACTTATCCCATACTGATTTTGCGCAGAAACACGGAAGTAATACCCAGCACTTTCAATAAGATTTGGAATTCGGCAAGATGTTCCTGAGACTGAAGATGAAACAAGGTGGAATTTTTCACCCTCCTTTGCTTCACGTTTTTCCACAATGTAGTTTGTAATCATTGCACCACCATCATCTGCTGGTGGTTTCCAGCTAATGATCACAGAGTTCTTCAGCAGCGCGTCAACAACAACTGGTCCTTCAGGCACAGCTGGTTTATCTGTAAAAATAAGGAGAAATATTATGGACATAAGTTATGCATTGTTTTATTTATTTTAAACCGATCACATTAACGATTTATGTCTTAATTTCTTGAAAGTGTTACCTTGAATTTCAACACGAAGTACAGTATCAACTGTACCAAAGATGTTGCTCAACTGGACCTTATATTTTCCAGCATTGGTTTTCCGCTGCACATTTCTTACAACTAAGTGGGTATAATGCTCAGTGTTTTCAATTATGATATTCTCAGAAGCCTTCAGTGGTTTCTTGCCATAGAACCACATGATCTGTGGCACAGGACGCCCAATGTACACAACATGTAACCGCAAGCTTGTACCACATCCTGCATAATATTTCTCTTTCAATGGGAATCCAGGGTGGAAATGGGGGGCAGCCTGCAAAAAGAGCTTGCCACTGGTTTCTATTTCCCCAGCATCATTAATAGCTCTGCAAGTGTAGAGACCCTCATCTTCCTGCTCATCAGTTAGAATGCTGAGTGAATGGTTACGTCCATCAGAGCTCATCTTGTATTTACGACTTTGTATGAGTTCTTTTCCAAATCTGTACCATTTGATCTCAGGAAGTGGTCTACCAAGGATCTGGCATTTCAGTGTGCCTGATTGTCCAAGTTTGGTTGTAACATCTTCCATTTCTTCTTTAAGACTTGGTGCCTCCCCAACTGTTAAAAAGCATAAGAAAAGGTAAATAAGACAGGTAAAGCTGTCATATGTTTAATGGTTCTTTTTGTAATCCATAAAAGTAATTCAATATAATACAACAAATTGCATACCACTCAATTTAGTTTTGATTCCCATTGCTGTTCTACGAGGTCTGCTAATTCCACTTTCATTTTCAGCAAGTATTCGGAACTCATACTCCGTGGCTTCCATGAGACCACCCATAGTGAACTGCCTGTCCTTTGAGCGTTCTTTGTTGCATTTCTTCCAGGCACTTTCACCAGACTGCCTGTACTCAATCCAGTACCCTAGGATTTCTTTTCCACCATCACATTCTGGGCGTTGCCAGTGAATGGTGATACTGTCCTTAGTGATGGAAATGATGTCAATTTCTCCAGGCTGGCTTGGTTTGTCTTTTTTATTAAAACAAAAACACATTACATAGTCAGTTCCATATACATAACACCTAACATCATAAGTTCTTTGTTGTTAAGCAAGAATTTACTCACCAAATGGATCCTTGCATATTACTAATTCAGATGGTGGTCCTGGTTCACTATGACCAATGTCATTTTGGGCAATGACACGGAACTGATATTCTGCATTAGGAATGAGTCCAGTAAGAGTGTACATTGTAGTTGTAATATGAGTCTTGTTGTGACGTACCCATTTTTCAGTGGACACTTCTTTTCTGTCAATGTAATATCCAGTAATACGAGAACCACCATCATCCTTAGGCCTAGACCAAGATAAGGCAACGGTAGTCTTTGTGACATCCATAATTTCTGGTGGGTTGCTTGAAGGTTCCGGTGGAGCTGTTGTAGTAGAAAAACGTTTAAACAAATTAATTCAGCACGGCAATCATTCAAAAATTTAAATGATAAAACTTGAAAATATACTTACAGAGAGGTGTCTTTGGTGTGACAGACTCATCTGATTTCAGAGATCTACTAATGCCAAACTGGTTTTCAGCTGCCACCCTGAAGTGATACTCAACATTTTCTTTCAGTCCTTTGACAACTAAAGATGTATCAAGCACTCTTGAATCTACAGTGTACCATGCTGCCTTGGGAACCTCTCGCCTCTGAATAATGTAACCGAGAATATCAGAGCCACCATCATCAGAAGGTGCTCTCCAGCTCACTCTTACTGAGCGAGTCTGGATATCATCAAATTCAAGTGGACCCTCAGGTGGATCTGGTCGTCCAATGACTTTTACTTTTATATATACTGCCTTCCTGCCACATTTATTTTCCAGGACAAGGTCATAGGTGCCAGTATCATCCCTGTGAGCTTCCTTAATGACAAGCTCAGTGAGCTCTTCACTGGTGGCTATCATGGCCCTGTGAGAAATGTCACGGCCTTCCTTTGTCCACTTGCATATTGGAATTGGCTTGCCCTTAATGGGAACAGACAGTCTTATGACTCCACCTTGTCTGACAATCAGACCTTCTTGGTACTTGACATCCAGCTCATAATCAGGATACTCTGAAATAAAAACAAAAACACTCATTTTTGACATGAGACACACTATTAATAAAGAAAAAGCACATTAAACACATTTGTATGCAGTATGTGACTCACCAAGCATCTCTGTAACTTTAACAACTCCAGGTACTTCTACTGGTTCACCAGGTCCACCAGCATTACATGCCATAACACGGAATCTGTATTCAGCTCCCTGGGGCATATGCGTCAAGGTGTATTCACAAATCTTAGTAGGTGTAGTGTTGCATTTGGTCCATTCAATCTGATCAATCTTCTGCATTTCAATCAGGTATCCTGTAATACTAGAACCACCTTCTTCTTCTGGGGGATTCCAAGCCAGAGAGACAGATGTTCTAGTGGTATCTGTAACTCTTGGATTCAGTGGTATACCAGGTGGATCTGTTTAGGTGTATGGAAACAACAATTTAATCCATTTATCAAAGTAAATGACATTAATTCATGAATATTTGAAAAGAAGAAAAAAACGTACCAATTGGATCCATTGCCACAACTGATTTGGAAGTGGGACTTGGCTTTCCAGAGCCTCTAGAGTTGATGGCTGTAACTCTGTGCTCATATTCAAGGCCTTCAATAAGACCCATGGATCTATATCTTGTCATTGTTACTGGATTCTTATTAATGCGCACCCATCGGTCAGATCTAACCTCTTTGCGTTCAATGATATAACCAGATACCTGGGAACCACCATCTGTTTCTGGTGGATTCCAGGTAATAGTCATTCCTTCACGAGACACATCAAATACCTCAGGTCTACCTGGTGGTCCTGGTATAGCTGTAAAAAGGGTACATAGGGAATTGTTTTTCAAATGCTTTCTGTTTTACATTAAAACATTGTTCCATGTCAGGGGCAAAACTACTTACTTTTGGCACTTTTACACTCCACAACATCTGACTGCAAAAATGATCCAATACCGAATCGATTTGTTGCAGCCACACGGAACACATATTCATTACTTTCAGTCAGTCTAGTGAACTTAAAAGTGGGTCTGGTAACAGATTCAGACACAGGAAGCCATCCTGGACGATGAGCATCACGCTGTTCAACCACATAGCCACTGATATTAGCACCTCCATCTTTTTCTGGTGGTTCCCAGCTGACAGTGACAGATGTGGCATCAACCTCCTCGATTCTTAAAGGTCCAACTGGCATGCCAGGTTTGTCTGTTATAAAAAGTTAAGTAACATTAACTTAAATTTTCAAAGATAATTTTTAAATAAATTAACTGTGAAATATGATACTCACCTAGAATGACAACTTTAATGATCTCAGTGGCAATTCCTGCAACATTTTTGACCTCAAGTGTGTAGTCACCTGTGTCATCAATTGTGGTTTCACGCACTGTTAGTTTGGTGTATTTTGCAGTGGTTTCAATCTTTACGCGGTCAAGTTCCTTTATCTTGGCACCACCAAAGAACCATGAGCAAACTGGTGAAGGTCTGCCATATATGGGAATTTGAAGCTCAATTGGTTTACCAGCTGGTACATTGACAATCTTCTGTGGAATTCCTGCCACATCAATCTTTGGTACAACTGGAAAATAAATAAAATTTAGGGACTAAGTACAATGATTTAAAGACTAATAATTTAAATAAGATTGAATAATTTCATTACCTCTTTGTTCTTGAATAGTCACAGGTGACACAATTTCTCTAGGCTCACTGATTCCCCGGCTGTTAGTGGCTCTGATTCTAAAGAGGTACTGTTCTGACTCATTTAGAGAGGTTATGGTATGCTCCAACACAGTTGTTTTCAGTGTAGCAACAGTCATCCATCTCTCTGTTCCAAACTTGCAAGTTTCAATAATGTAGCCAGTAAGTTTACTGCCACCATCATGAAGTGGTTTCTCCCATGCCAGTGTAATGGTAGACTTTGTTACATCCATTACTTCCAATTTCTGAGGAATCATTGGAACCTCACATACTAGCACAGCATCACTGATTTCACAAGGCTCACCAACACCATAGATATTTTCTGGCAAGACTCTGAAAAAGTACATCGTTCCTTCAGTCAGTCCAGTGATCCTGAATAATGTCTTATTACATTTGGATGTAACTGTTTTATAAGACTTCATTGATGCTTCACGTTTCTCAATTATGTAGTTGTTCACAGGTGCTCCTCCATCAATACTTGGGACATCCCATGTAATAACAACAGATTCTTTTGTATAATCTTTAACCTTAACAGAACCTGGTGGACCAGGGGTATCTGAAACAAAAACATTTTTTAGAGGCACAATTAATTTTTGGAAAACACAGTATTACATTGTAACAAACAACTAATTATTGAATGTAAATTCTTACCATAGATCTTCACAAGAATAATAGCTGATTTCTTGCCCCATGGATTCTCTGCCTCAATAGTATATTTGCCAGCATCATAGCGATTTACTTTTTCAATTGTCAAAGTTGTATAGCTGTCAGTTATATCAATAAATCCTCTACTCTGAAGATCTACACCAGGCTTTCTCCAAGTAATTACTGGTATAGGTCTTCCAGTCACAGCCACAAACAGGCGAAGTGATCCGCCAGCTCTTACACAGACAGTCTTCTTCAAGTCATCAGCAAGTTCAAGGTCAGGTATTTCTAGAAAAAAGTATAGCAAAGAAACAAAATACAATTAAAATGGTTCCCAGTATCATTTCAAAATGTACAATATTTCATATATCCTTAGTTGGAATCAGGGGTGTTGTTAGGCCTAACTTAGCTAAAATGATTTTAGCCCACCAAGTAAATTTGAATTTATTGGCTTAAGTCATGAATAATGTTTATATTACTGTATATATAAGTTTGCCATCGAAACACTCCCCCCATGTAAAGATTCAGTCCTCCTATCCATTCCTCTCTATCTACACTCATGGTTGGAATAATCATTTCACGTACCAGTTCTTTCAAGAGGCTCGATTTCTGTGGATGGTTCACTGAATTCACCGGTTCCATTAAGATTAACTGCAGCGACTCTAAATCTATACTTCTTGTTGCTTGTAAGGCCAGCTGCAGTGTACTCCGTGGTCTTCAAGAGCTCTTGTTGAGCCCTATACCACTGCTCTGTTCCTTCCTCAAGCACTTCAACAATATATCCAGTTACATCAGCACCACCATCATACATTGGTCTTGTCCATACCAAACTAATGCTATGTTTGGTGGTATCTGTCACGTGAGGAACTGTTGGAGGAGCAGGAGTATCTGGAACAGCAGACAACACAAAATTTGTTAACAGTAAGATAAAAAACAGAGAAAATCTAAATTATGTACATTTAAATAAACAAATGGTTGAAATGTAATGACAATTTGAAAAAAAAGGTCTTACATGTTGGCTCCCTGCAGAAGGCATAGTCAGAAGCTTCACCAGGTTGACTGTTACCAGCAGCATTCACAGCCGTGATACGGAATTGATAATCACTGCCTTCTAGAAGACCAGTAATCTTAAGTCTTGTATCATATATGGTGTACTCTTTGTTAACTCTTGTCCACCTAACACTCTTCTTTTCACGTTTGTCCACAAGATAATTTTTTATTTCACTGCCACCATCACTCTCAGGCTTAAGCCATTCAATAATGGCATGTTCCTTTCCTACAGCAATGATTTGTGGTGCACCAGGAGGTGATGGAATTGCTGTAAGAGTGAATGAATAAATAAAATATGTTTTACAATCTTCAAGCAATGTTACAAATAGTAAAATCTTTTGATAATGGACATTTTACTTACTGTATGCATTTCTGGCAATAATGGGTTCAGATTCAAGTGGCACACCAGGTCCATACTTATTTACACCTCTGACACGGAAAATGTACTCATTATTCTTAATCAGTCTAGTAGCAACACAAGAAAGGGTCTTGCACTCAGCTTCCATTAATACCCAGTTAAGTCTACTAGTTTCACGTCGCTCAACAATATAATGCGTCACTGAGGCCCCACCATCTTCAGGGGGTATTTTCCAAGAAATAGTGCACTTTTCCTCTGTTATTCTAGTGATTAATATCTTATCGTCACAAGGCCCAGGAGTATCTGGAGAAAAAGAAATAAAATCAAATAGTTATTAATTAAGCAAATTTGCAAAATGAACACTCTAAATACTATTTTTTATATATATACTGACCAAGCACTTTCACAAGAACAGCAGTAGTCTTGATTCCACTGGCATTTTGGACTGTTAGAATGTATTTTCCAGAGTCATTTCTGTCACAGGACTTGATGATAGCCATAGCACGAGTACTGGTATACTGCAATGAGTACTTTTCACCATGCTCCAGTTCTTTATCTCCCTTTGCCCAAAAAACTTTCGGTTCAGGTTTGCCACCAACTGCAGCATCAAGAACAAGGTCTGCACCAGCTCTGATTGTCACAGTCTCTCCAATAAGCTTGCTGTCAAGCTCAGCCCTAGGGGGTGCTAAAAGATGCAAAGAGAGAGCAAAATTTAAAAATTGAAACATTAAAGAGATAAATTTGTATAATTAAGGAAAACAATCTTACTGTAATCATCCTTGCAGGTGATTGGTCCTGTTGATTCTGAGGGCATGCTATGCACTCCAGCTCCATTCTTGGCAATAACACGGAACTCATACACTTCTCCCTCTCCTAGGGATGGCACTGTAAAGTAGGTCTCTGTGATAGTTGTGTAATTGCATTTCAGCCAACGACCCTCTCCCTCATCACTGTAAAGCTTGCGCTCCACAATGTACCCTACAATCCTGCTGCCACCATCATTCAATGGTTCACACCATTTCAGTGAAACTGTGGATTTTGTCACATCAGTCACTTCTGGTCTAAGAGGGGGATCTAAGGACAAAAGAATTAGCAATATTAAGTATGCTCTTCAGTAAAAATGAAAAAAATCAGCGCCAAAAAATAATTTCAACTTACCGACAGGATTCAAAGCCAACATTGGTCTTGATGCTTCACTAGCTTTGCTCAATCCAGCAATATTCATCGCATATACTCTGAATTGATATTCCAGTCCTTCAATTAGAGAGGACACTTTGAAGTGGCGCTCAATGCATGGAATCTTGTTTTCCCTCACCCAAAGAATGGTATTACGCTCTTTTTTCTCAATCCAATACCCAGTCACTTGGCTGCCACCATCGTGATATGGCGCTTCCCAGCAAATAGTCATAGCATTTGCAGTAACTGACAATACATCTGGTCGTGATGGTGGACTAGGTGGAACTGTAATTAGAAGCAGGCCATAGTAATCAATGTTCACGTCATTTGACTTGATGTAAACTGAAAAAATTAATTATTTCCAAACAAAAACAAAACTCACCAAATGGATGCTCAGCAACAATAGCTTGAGATTCAATTGATTTGCTCACACCAAATCTGTTCTCAGCACAGACACGGAATGTGTACTCCATGTATTTGGTAAGATGAGTAACTTTAATTGTGGTTCGTTTCACACTAGAGTTCACAAGCTGCCATGTAGTAGATGCAGACTCACGCTTTTCCACAATGTAGTTGGTGACATCCGTTCCACCATCATCTTCAGGTTCAGCCCATGTCAATACACAGGACTCCGAAGATATGGATGACACTTCAACAGGCCCTACTGGTGGCCCTGGTCTTCCAACAACATTAACAGTAACAGTGAAGGTTTTGGATCCTGCGATATTTTCAAGAATAAGGTAATATTTTCCACTATCGCCTCTCATGGAGTCCTTCACTGTCAAAGATGTTCTCTCTTTTGTGGTCCTAATTAAGATCCTGTCGGTTTCCTTTAGTTTCATTTCTTCAAGTTTCCAAGTTACCTTAGGAGCTGGTCTTCCATTAATAGGAACATCTATAGTGAATGTACTTCCCGTTTTGCACGTGATAAGTTGATTGGTGATTCCACTAAGATCTGCAGTTGGCTCAATGCGAGGCTCTTTAATTATTACAGAGGCAAAAGCATCTCTTGGATCACTGAGGCCTGCATCATTCTTTGCTTTTACACGGAAGTCATATTCTGTGTTCTCAACTAGACCCTCAATAACAATGTGTAGAGATTTAGTTTGACCTCCAAAAACCCAATGATCAGAGCCCTTAGCTTTTGTCTCAACAATATAGCCTGTGATGCGACTCCCACCATCATGTTCTGGTTTTAGCCAGGCCAAGGTAGCAGTAGAATTAGATGTATCAATAATATCCAGCCGTTTAGGTGGAGCAGGTTCTTCAGTGGCAATGATGGCCTCTGACATTTCATAAGCTTCCCCCTGTCCAAACTGATTTTCTGCCATAACTCTAAAAAGGTATGGTACACCTATTGCAAGATTGGTAACTCTCAATATTTGTCGAGAGCATTTAGTACTAACTTCCTGCCAGCTAAGACGACTAGCTTCACGTTTCTCAATGACATAATGCTGAATTCGAGCTCCACCATCATTGACTGGGGCATCCCACATCAGTGTCAAAGCTCCTCTTGTGACATCTTTGAATGTGAGAGGTCCTGGGGGTCCAGGTGTATCTAGCACCTTCACTGTAAAAGTAATAGATTTACGGCCACTATTATTTTCAAGTGATAATGTGTACTTTCCAGCATCATATCTGGTACAGTTCTCAATAGTCAAAGTACTCGATGTTTCTGTGGTAACAATATCAACCATCACCCCAATCTCTCCATCTACTTTTGTCCATGTGGCAAGAGGAGGAGGTTTTCCTCTAAAGGGTATATGAAGAGTGACTGTTCCTCCATTCTTCACAATATGGGTCTGTTTGAAGCTGGCATCAATGTCAATTTCTGGTGATGTAAGTCTGTCCACAGTTTGAACTGCATTAGGAATTTCAGAGGTTTCTCCTTTTCCAGCTCCATTAACAGCACAGACTCTGAATTTATACTCCTCACCAGCTTCCAAATCAGTAACAGTATAATGGGTATTAATGCAAGTTGAGGTATTAACTCTGTGCCATTCTTCTAGACTTGCCTTACACATCTCAATGATGTACCCAATGATCTCCATGCCACCATCAAACACAGGCTTTGTCCATTCCAAACTGACAGATGTCTTTGTCGAATCTGTAACCTTCACAACAGTTGGAGCACTTGGTGGACTTGTTGGTTCTTTGCATTTGAAAAGTCTTGAGGTACTACTTGGTGGTCCTATTCCAGCACTATTTTCTGCCATTACATGGAATTCATATTCATTACCTTCAGTAAGATTTGTTACTCTGTATCTAAGTTCAGCGATGGGTCTCTTTGATGACACCCTCACCCAGCGCATGCTCTTCTTTTCACGTCTTTCCAGAATGTATTGTTTGATTTCATTTCCTCCATCTGATCTTGGTCTGGTCCATGAAAGAGTAATACTATTTCCTGTGATATGGGTTGCATCAGGTGTGCCTGGAGCATCTGGTACAGCTGTGAAACAACAAATATGTTTCAGAAACAAAATTCATGAAGATATAGAGGTAGATTTTTTAAAATTATATTTAGATTTAAACTTACTAAATTGCATCTCTGCTACTACTGGATCAGAGTCCATCGGTTTACCAACTCCAAACTTATTTATTGCAGAAACTCGGAATTGGTACTCATTGCCCTTGATTAGCTTGGTGGCATTGAATGAGCAGGCTTCACACTGGTCTGTTACAAGGGCCCAGGAAATTCGAGATGTCTCACGCTTTTCAATTCTATAATGAGTAATGGCTGCACAGCCATCATTTTCGGGTGGGCTCCACCAGATTGTTGCTTTCTCTGCTGAGATATTTGTGAATCTGATGGGTCCAACAGGTGGTCCAGGTGTATCTGAATTAGACAAAGAAATTATATATTTTACAAAATAAATAATCACCCTAAGATAACGAAACATAATGCAAAACGATCTGAAAAAAATATAAACCTTGAACTCTGACAAGAATATCCTCTTTCTTAGTTCCAGCATTATTTTTGGCCTCCACAGTGTATACACCACGGTGATTGCGGTCAGAATCTCTGATGAAGACCGTGCTCGATCCAATAGCTGTTGTGACCTCAATCATCATCTTCTTGTCAATTTCTTTTCCGTCCTTAAACCATGTGACTTGAGGTAAAGGACTTCCAGTGATATTTACATTAATTGTAATATTTGCACCTGCTTTTACTGTTATACACTTCTCTGCAGCAAACTCAATGTCCGGAGCAACTAAGACAAAAAATAATTATAAATATTAATAATAATTTAGAAAACATTATGTTAATGAGAGTATTTAAAAAACAATACAATCTTTAAAATAGTATATGCTTACCACTTTCATCTCTGGTCATAATATAACCAGATGACTGGGAGGGGGGGCTAACTGTGCCAACGGCATTTCTTGCAACCACTCTGAATTCATACCGATCTCCTGCAGCAAGTCCTGTTATTGTGAACTGGCATTCACTGATATCAACAAAGTTGCACCTTAACCAACGTCCCCGTCCCTGGCGCCGCTCAACAGTGTATGCCACTATTCTGCTGCCTCCATCATGTTTGGGTATATCCCATTTCAGTGTAACGGATTCTCTTGTCACGTCAATGCAATTAGGTGTACCTGGTGGGTCTACATTGGAAAGACACTATTAGTAACCCTAGTAAGTCTACAACTAAGCATTCACCAATAAAAAATAAGTAAAAAAATAATTTTAAAAATCAAATAAAAAATAAACCATACTTACCAACTGGTGATATTGCCAGGGTGTGCTTGCTAGTTTCACTAGCTGGACTCATGCCAGCATTATTCTGTGCAAACACTTTAAATTGATATTCTAAACCTTCAATAAGCCCAATAATTCTATACTCTCTGCCAGATATCGCTGTTGAATTAACTTTGGTCCAAAGAAGGCTGTTCCTGTCCTTCTTCTCCACGTGGTATCCAGTAATTGGTGAACCACCATCATAACCAGGTGCTTCCCATTGAATAGTCATGCCATCACTAGTGACATTGTAAACAACTGGTCTTCCTGGTGGTCCTGGTGGTTTGTACTGGTGTTGAGCAACCATGGCTTCTGAAGTCAGGGCCTCACTCACACCATATTTATTTTCTGCACGTACCCTGAATTGGTATTCTGTTCCTTTTATCAAGTTAGGTATCTTAAATGTTGTCCTAACTACACTTGAGCAAACCATCTTCCAAGCAGCCTGAGAAGTTTCCCGTTTTTCCACACTGTAGCATGTTATTTCTCCACCCCCATCATCATTTGGTTCATTCCAGGAGATGATAATGCTCTGTGCTTTAATTTCATCAAATTTGATGGGGCCAATAGGGGAAGAAGGTGGTCCAAGGGTAATAACTTGAATATTGAATGAATTTTTGCTGATTTTGTTATCAAGAGTAAGTGTATACTTCCCTGCATTATCCTTTCGTACATTTCTAATAGTGAGGGCAGCTTTATTTTCTGTTAACCTCAAACGCACCTGCTCACTCTCCTTCAATGGAAAATCATCTTTCAACCACTGTGTAACTGGTTTTGGTTTACCCTTGTATGGTAGTTCAATGTTAACAGTTTGTCCAATACGCACACTAACTTCATTCCCGGGGTAATCAATAAGGTCTGCTTCTGGTGGTATGATTATGTCTTGCACTGTGACAGGTCCAACTTGAGAATAGTCACTTTGGCCTTTCTCGTTCTTGGAGCAGACTCGGAAATCCATGACTGTAAGCTCTTTCAGGTTTGTTACCTCATATTGACAGCGTTTAGAAGTGCCAGCTACTGTCCACTCTTTTTCATCCCTTGCTTTGTTTGAAATTACATAATCTGAGATATGGCTGCCACCATCATGATCAGGTTTTGTCCACTGTAGTGTTACTGATGTTTTTGTAGTGTCCTTTACCATGAGGTCTTTGACTGGACCAGGTGTCTCAGTAGCCCTCACGGGATCTACTGTTTCACAAGGATCACCAACTCCATTTTCATTCTCAGCTGAAACACGGAAGAAATAGCAAATTTCCTCAGAAAGGCCTTCAATTTTATATGTCGTGTTTGAGCACTCAGTTGTCACGTTAGAATAAGATTTCTTTGTGGAATCCCTCTTTTCAATTATATAATTGGTGATTGCAGATCCACCATCAATCAAAGGTGGCTCCCAGCTTAAAGTTGCTTTCCCACGAGATACATTCTTCACTACTAGTCTTTGGCAAGAAGAAGGAGTGTCAAGTACTTTAACAGACACTGTTATTGTTTTGGGCTCCCCCACACCATTTTCAATCTCAAGATGATATTTGCCAGAGTCATCACGAGACACTTTTGGAATTATAAGAACAGTTGATGATTCTGTATTGTGAATATTGTACTTTGGATCACTGTTAATGTTCCTGTCTGCCCTTCTCCAGGTAACATTTGGCACAGGTCTTCCTTTCAGTGGAATTCTGACTTCAAGGTCCTTTCCTGCCTTGACCATATATTGGGTTGTCATTGAGGCATCAATATCAAAGTCAGCTTCCTCTGTAAAAATTTAAATAATAATGTTAAATAATGCTATAATCCAAGTACTGCTATCACTACTACTACTACTACTACTACTACTACTACTACTACTACTAATACTACTACTGCTACTATTACTACTAATAAGAAGAAGAATTGATAATAATAAACAAATAAATTGTTAAGAAAAATACAAACCAAGAATATCTTTAGCTTGAACAGGCTGAGCCATTTCAATTGGCTTTCCAGATCCGACACAGTTCACAGCAGAGACACGGAAAAAGTAATTGATTCCAGGTTTAAGGTGAGGCACAACATACTCTGTGGTTCTCACTTCACCCCTGGAGCTAATAACAAGCCAGTCTTGCTCATCAGCCATTCTTTGCTCAACAGTATAGCTTGTAATCTCACTGCCACCATCATACACAGGCTTTACCCATCCAAGGGTAATAGATGTTTTGGTTGAGTCAACCACTTTAAGTTTAGTAGGTTCACTTGGTGGGTCTGCAAATGAGAAAATGATGAGTGAAATCAAAGATCACACAATTTGAAGAAGCAATAAGCATTATTATGTGCAATTAAAAATGACAATATTTACCAACTGGATCAGATGCTTTATAAAAATCAGACACATTTGAATATGGGCCTGATCCCGCTTTATTGATTGCGCAGACACGGTACTGATATTCATTCCCTTCTGAAAGGTTTGTAACTTTCTGTCTTGTGTCACGAATGGGATTTTTGATGACTTTGAACCAACTTAGACTCTTCTTCTCACGCTTTTCCAGGAAGTAACCATCAATATCACTACCACCATCATCGTGTGGTCTCTCCCAAACCACTGTCATTGTTGACCTAGTAATCATTGAGACTGTAGGCATGGTGGGCTTTCCAGGAGGAACTGAAATGAAAATTTCAAAATAAAAGTTAAAGTGTTTCTAATACATGTTTAAAATTAGCTGTAATGTTGCTTTTCTTACCAAATGAATTCCTTGCAACCACTGCCTCAGACTCCAAAGGATCTCCAACTCCATATTTGTTAACACCTCTGATACGGAAGATGTATTCATTTCCTTTAATCAGGTTTTGAACAGATATGATACATTCTTCCAGTTTTTCAGATACAATAGACCATAGAATCCTGCTTGTTTCTCGTTTTTCTACAATGTAGTGGGTGACCATTGCTCCACCCTCATCTGTGGGGGGATCCCACATTATGGTAATCTTCTCTGCTGTAACAGTCTTGAATTGTATAGTTCCAGCTGGAGGTCCTGGTTTGTCTGCAAAAATACAGTATTGTGAGAAAAATGCATATTTTCAATTTTTATATTACTCAAAGCAATCTTCATTAATTGCTAATTCCAGCCAAGGATAATAGTATTTTTTTTCATTGAATAATATGAAATATGAAATGCACACCTAAAATCTGTAGCCTGACAGTTGCAGATATGGATCCCAAAGAGTTCTTGATTTTCATTTCATAAGTGCCACTGTTTACACGACTTGCATCCTTGATAAAAATGCTAGAGTCATCCATGCTGCTCACAATTGACAGCTGAGCACTTGGTTTCAGTTCCTTTCCATCTTTATACCATTCAATTGTTGGTCGAGGCTTTGCAATAATTCCAAACCTAAGATGAACATCTGCTCCTGCCTTGTATTTCACAACATCCAAATACTCTGGAGGTATGTCAATCTCAGGGGCACCTGAAATACAAAAAAGACAACTTTTTCATAGAAGCATAAATAATAAACTAATAAGTATTTATTTAGAAAATAAATAACACTTACCGTATGTATCAACACATGTGACTGGTCCAGCAATAACAGATGGATTGCTTACAGAACCAATTGCATTCTTTGCAAAGACTCTGAATTCATAGGACTGATCCTGTGTCAAACCAGACACAGTGAATTTTGTGTCTGCAACATTCATTAGATTTGCCTTTGACCATCTTCCTTTCGGTGATTCTTTGCTCTCAATAATGTATCCAGTGATTTTACTGCCACCATCATAGGGAGGCTTTTCCCAGACAAGGGTAATGGAGTTCTTTGTAATGTCAGAAATACGCACATTGATAGGAGGTTCTGGAAAACAAAAATATTTTATTAGAAATCAACTCAAAACAGAAAAATATCTAATTAATTATAAACTATTAATAAAATATTTACCACAGGCATCAATTGCAAGTACTGCATCTGAAGTTTTGCTGGATTCTCCAATGCCAGCTGCATTTTCTGCTGCCACCTTAAACTCATAGATCAGGCCAGGACTAATGTTTGTGACTTTGAAATGTGTAGCACGGATCACAGTTGTGTTAACTTTCTGCCACAAGATGCTGTTTTTGTCTTTCATCTGTAAGTGATATCCAAATACACGGCTTCCGCCATCTGAGACAGGCTCTTTCCAATTCACATTAATGCTCTCTCTTGTTACAGAAGTCACCCATGGTGTTGATGGGGATCCAGGGATTGCTAATATTGAGGGAAAAAATATCAATAATTTCTGTAAAATTGTAAAAACACAGAAATATAAAATTAATATTAAGAGAAGCAGGTAACTTACTGTATGGCAGTTCCACTCTGACAGCTGGAGAGTCCAGGTGGTCACTGATGCCAAAGCGATTTTCTGCCTTGATTCTGAACTGAAACTCTTCACCTGTTGTCAGCTTCATGATCTTAATAGTACCCCGTGCTACTGCGGATGATACTTCTGTCCAGTTGGCAGTTGTTGTCTCACGTTTGTATACAATATAGTTAGTCACTGGGCTTCCACCATCATATAGAGGAGGAAGCCATTTCAAACTTACACTGCTTTCAGTAACGTCACTAATATCCACTGGACCAATCGGAGGACTTGGTCTGTCCAGTACCACAATATTAACAAAAGACTTGGTAGTTCCACTTGTGTTGGAGGCAGTGATGTCATACCTTCCAGCATCATGAGCAATACTCTCTCGAAGGCAGATACTGAGACCTTCAGGAGTTACTTCTGAATTAAATCTCATTGTTGATTTCAGAACAACATTGTCTTTTGATATAGAAATCTTTGGCAGAGGTTTACCAGTAAGAGGAATTTCAAATTTCAGGTTTGATCCCGCTTTAACATATACAGTATTGTTAGGGAAATCTTTCATATTAATTTCTGGAGATTCTACAAAAGAGACAACAAA
>JAABNY020000034.1:9008133-9053933 GCA_015164015.2 Brevimyrus niger
CCCGCTTTAACATATACAGTATTGTTAGGGAAATCTTTCATATTAATTTCTGGAGATTCTACAAAAGAGACAACAAAAATAAAAAGATCAGTATTTAACTCAATATCACACTTATAAAGAATCATTGTCCAAAGTATTTGCCAATAACTCACCAAGCTGATCTTTTACAAGTACTGGTAAGATCATCTCTTTGGCTTCACTTAGACCAGCATGGTTTTCAGCACGGACTCTGAAGAAATATTCAGCATTTTCCCTCAGACCACAGACAGTATAGTGGGTGGATTTGACCACACCACACTTTACCCACTTCTCTTGGCCCTTTTCAAGAGCCTCAATCAGATAACTGGTGATTCTGCTTCCTCCATCATGCTCTGGTTTACACCATGCTAATGAGACACTGTCCTTTGTAACATCAGTAACTCCAAGCTTTGGAGGTGGACTTGGTTTTTCTGAAATAAGAGTTAAATGTTATATATTTATAATAAAATATATTAAACATTTACTTACATTTCAGTGCTTTTTAATATTTGAGGCTTACCTGTAATCTTTGTTCCAGCTTTGGTCTCAAATGGAACACCAACTCCAAATTCATTTTCACCAGTGACTCTGAAGTAGTATACCCCTCCCTCCTGCAAATCTGTAACTTTATAAGTCAAGCGGTGGCATTTATCGATGATTTTTGTCCATCCCATTTTACTCGCTTCTCTTAGTTCAACATGGTAATTTTTCACAGGTGCACCACCTTCATTTTCTGGTGAATCCCATGTTAATGTTGCAGAGTTCTTTGTGACATCTTTGATCTCAATTTGAGAAACTGGTCCTGGAGAGTCAAGGACCTTGACGACTAATGTCAAAGTGGATGTCCCAGCAACATTTTGTAGTGACACAGTGTACTTTCCAGAGTCATTTCTTGTTGCTTGCTCTACTGTTATAGATGTGCAAGTATCACTTGTATCAATAGAAGCTCTTACTCTGAGATCTACATCTGCTTTATTCCATATAACATTAGGTACTGGTTTTCCCTTAAATGGCACAGTCAAAGTGAATGAGCTACCATCCTTAACAATTAGTGTCTTTCGCATCTCATTGCTAATGTCAAAAACTGGTTCATCTTCTCTGTCCTTTGCCACTTGAGGATCAGAGGCTGGGCTTGGATCACTCAGACCAATCTTGTTGATTGATTTCACAGCAAACACATACTCTGCTCCAGATGTAAGGCTTACAACTGTAAATTCTGTGTTTCTTGTATTTTGGACAGCCACAACCCAGTCTTCATCTTCCGTTTTCCTGTACTCAACACTGTATCCAGTTATTGGTGCTCCACCATCAAAAAGTGGCTTGTTCCATGTAATGGTGATGGAGCTCTTTGTTGAATCAATTATTTTAGGTTTAGCTGGTGGGGATGGTAAAAACTGTGGGTCTTCTGCTTTAGTTAATGGACATGGGTGACTTGGAAGACTTAAACCAGCAGCATTTTCTGCGTAGACATGGTACTCATATTCACATCCTTCCCGCAGGTTAGAAGCCTTAACTCTTAGGTCATACACTGGCCTTTTATTTACACGAACCCAACGCAGACCTGTCTTCTCACGCTTTTCAATTACATAACCACAAATTTCACTACCTCCATCAGAAGCAGGTCTTTCCCAGCAGATTGTCATTGCCTCAGCTGTTACACTAGTGACTTCAACGTTTGTGGGTGGTGATGGGACAGTGAATGGATCTATAGCTTTAGCAGGATCACTTTCAAGGGATTCACCAACTCCAAATTTATTTACACCCAGAACTCTGAATATGTACTCATTACCTTTGAGAAGCTTAGTGACTTTGCATGTTGTAGCTTTCATCTCTCCATGTACTACTGTCCAAGAAAGGCGACTTGTTTCACGTTTTTCAACAATATAGTGGGAAATTTCTGCACCACCATTTTCTTGAGGTGGTCCCCAACTCAGTGTACATTTTTCAGCTGTAAGGCCTGTAACTTCCAGAGGCCCTGATGATGGTCCTGGTCGATCAAGCACCTTGCAGTTTACCGCTAATGATCTTGTACCAGCAACATTCTGCAAAGTTAATACATACTGTCCAGAATCTCTTCTGATGCAGTCTTTGACAATTATGCTAGTGTTGAAGTTTGTAGATGAGATCTCAACCCTAGCTTTAGCCTCAATTTCTTTACCATCCTTTGTCCATGAAATGACTGGATGAGGACGACCAGCTATATCTGCATTGATCTGTAGGACTTCTCCAGCTTTCACAACTACTAATTGTCTAAACTTGTCATCCATCGTGATAGTTGGTGCCTCAATATCATCCTTTACAGTGACAGGGCCTGTGCTCTCAGATGGCTTACTGAACAATCCAGTTGCATTCCTAGCAATGACATGGAAATCATATCGCTGATCCTCTGTAAGGCCTGTAATATCAAAGAATGTTTCCTGGACATTGGTGAAATTGCACTTCAGCCACCGCCCATCTGGAAGTTCTTTTCGTTCAATAATGTAACCCGTAACCATAGCTCCACCATCGTACTCAGGTTTTGTCCAAGACAGTGAAACAGTTGTTCTAGTTATATTTGTCACTATAGGTTGACCTGGAGGATCACATGGATCTCTTGCAGCCACAGCTTCAGAGGCTTTGCTGCACTTCCCAATTCCAGCAATGTTTTCAGCATAGATGCGAAATTCATATAATAAGCCTTCTTCGATGCTGGTCACTTTGAATTGCATATCAGTAATAAGGCTTCGGTTTATCTTTGTCCAGAGAATGCTACTGGGTTCTTTACATTCTAAGTGGTATCCAAGTATTGAACTACCCCCATCACTGGCTGGTCTATTCCATGCAACAACCATATGGGTTTTAGTAGCATCAGTAACTCGAACAGCAGAAGGTGGGCCAGGTGGCATAAAGGGATACTGAGCAATAACTAATGATGAGTCAACAAAGTGGCTTTTTCCATATCGGTTCTCAGCACAAACACGGAACTGATACTCAGAACCCTGGGTCAAGTGGGAAACTTTGATTGAAGTCCGGGCAACTGTCGCTGACACAATTTGCCATACAGTGGTGGTGGTATCTCTCTTCTCTACCACATAATTGTTTATTTGGCAACCACCATCATATTCTGGTGGATCCCAAGACAGTGATACATTATCAGCACTAACTTCATCAATTTTAATTGCCCCTGGTGGCCCAGGTTTGTCAAGGACAATGACACTAATTTCAGCAGATTTGGTGCCAATAGCATTACTTAATGTGATTTCATAAATTCCAGAATCATCTCTGGCAGCATCTTTAATAACAATTTTACTTGAGGTCTTAGATGTTTGAACATTTACCCTAATTGTTTGCTTTAATAGATGGCCATCTTTCTTCCATGAGACCTCTGGTAGAGGTCTGCCTCTAAATGGAACATCTATTTTGAGATCATCTCCAGCTTTCACACTGTAAGTGTTGAATAAGAGATTGATAATCGGTTCAATTTGAATGTCCTTTGCAATCACAGGTGCTCCAAGTTGCTTTGGATCACTCTTTCCCTTGTCATTTACAGCAATAATTCTAAACAAATATTCTTCACCTGAAGTCAGGCCATCAATAGTTGCTTCTAGAGCCTTAACCGTGCTACACACAGTCCATTTTTCAGTACCTTTAGTTTGCATCTCAATAATGTAACAAGTAATTTTGCTGCCACCATCATGATCTGGTTTCTCCCATGAAAGACTAACACTTTTTCGAGTAACATCCACAAGTGTGACTTTACCTGGTGACAAAGGTGCTTCAGACACTTTAATAGCATCTTTAGTTTCTGCTGGTAAACCAACACCATGTTCATTGACAGCTAATACACGGAAATAGTAAAGTCCTCCCTCTCGTAAGTCATCGACTCTAAATGAATTCCTCACGCAGTTATTTGTAACAGTAGTGTATGCCATTCTTGCAGATTCACGTTTCTCTACAATATAATTTGTTATCTTGGCTCCACCATCAATGAGAGGAGGCTCCCAAGAAAGAGTTACTGAGTTTCTTTTGACGTCTTTAATTTCAAAGTTAAGAGGCTCACTTGGGGAGTCTAGTACTCTAACATTTACAAACGCTGATTTTGTGCCACTGTTATTTTCCAGAGTTAAAACATATTTTCCACCATCATATCTGTTGACATTGTCAATTACAAGCATAGTATAGGAGCTGGTTACTTCAACTTGTGCTCGTTCAGCTAATGGACTATCGGCTTTTTCCCACTTGACTTCAGGTTCAGGTCTTCCCTTGATAGTAACAAACAAACGAAGTGTTCCACTTGCTCGTACTGTGACTATTTTCCTGAGTTCAGCATCTAATTCAATCTCTGGAGCTTCAAGTTTTTCAGCTGCAATAACAGAGCCTGGGACATCAGCATGTTCCCCAACTCCTTCAACATTGACAGCCAAGACCCTGAAGGTGTATTCTGCATTTTCCTTTAGGTGTTTTGCAGTATAGTGTGTTGTTTGTATACCAGTTGGAGGTGTGCATGTGGTCCACTCATCCTCAGAAACTTCTTTCATCTCGACAATATATCCCATTATGGATGCACCACCATCATAGATTGGTTTGCTCCAGGCAAGTGTCACTGTGGTGCTTGAGTGGTCAGTTACTTTAGGATTGTTTGGAGGACCAGGTGGATATGTTGCATCACAAGCTTTGAAAAGTTCTGATGCCTTACTAGGCTGTCCTACACCAGCAGCATTTTCAGCTGAAACACGGAATTCATAGTAGTGGCCTTCTGTAAGTCCAATAACTCTAAATCGTAAGTCAGTCAGTCTCTTTTTATTGCATTTTGTCCATCGGATGCCTTCTTTGTCACGTTTTTCAAGAATATAGCTATCAATTTCTGAACCACCATTATCTTCTGGCCGCTCCCATGTGATAACCATAGAATCTCTTGTTATAGCACTTGCTTCAGGTATGGAGGGTGCACTTGGTGGCTTGAATGGATTGCGTGCCACTACAGGCTCAGATTCAAGGGGTTCTCCCACTCCATATTTGTTAACTGCCATAACTCTGAAAATATACTCATTTCCTGGCAGAAGTTTGGTCACTTTATAACTAACAGCTTGGATTTTAGGTTCAACTACAGTCCAAGACAGCCTACTAGTTTCTCTCTTCTCAATAATATAATGAGAAATACTAGCACCACCATCATGTGACGGATGACTCCAAGATAAATAGCATTTCTCAGCTCTTACACCAGTGACTTTTAGTGGGCCATCTGGAGGACCAGGTCTATCAAGAACCTTCACGTTGACTGGTATTGATTTAATTCCACCAACATTGCTGAGATGAAGCACATAATGTCCGCCATCAACTCTAATGCAGTCCTTTACTGTAAGTACTGTTCGCTGGATGGTGGTTTTAACTTCCATTCTTGGAGTTGTCTTATCAATTTCTATTCCATCCTTTAACCATGTAATATCCGGAAGAGGTTTTCCAAAAATGTCAGCATCAATGGTAAAAGTTTCCCCAGCATTAACGACAATAACATCCTTAAACTTTGAATCCATTGAAGCTGTTGGAGCTTCAATTTCATCTTTAGCAGTAATTGGTCCAGTGGTTTCAGACGGTTCACTTAAAATGCCTGAGGCATTTCTTGCAATTACCCTAAACTCATATCTTTCTTCCTCTGTTAATCCTGTGCATGTGAATTCAGTGTCAATAATGTTGGTGAAGCTGGCCTTCATCCAGCGACCTTCAGGTAATTTTTTCTTCTCCACAATATAACCTGTGATTTTACTACCACCATCATATTGTGGGGTTGTCCACTGAAGGGTTACATGGTTTCTAGTGATAACTATAGCTTCAGGAGTGCCGGGTGGATCACAAGGGTCACGGGCAACAGCACATTCTGAGACCTTGCTTGGAGCACTAATGCCAACTATGTTTTCTGCATATACTCTGTATTCATATTCAATGCCTTCTTCCAGATCATTTGTCTTAAATCGAGTGTCTGCAATGAGAAGCTTGTTTAGCTTATTCCACAAAATGCTGTTTCTTTCTTTACGTTCAATATGGTAACCAATAATAGTGCTGCCTCCATTGTTCATTGGAGCTTTCCATTCAATAACCATATTATCTTTTGTTGCTGATGAAACAAATGGGGTACCAGGTGGACCAGGTTCCTTGAAAGGGTACTTTACAAGAACTGGTGGTGAATCCAATGAAGTGCTCTTCCCATATCTATTTTCAGCAAAAACTCTAAATTGATATTCTGAACCTGTTTTCAGCTTACAAATTTTGATAGTTGTCCTTGCAACAGTTGCTGACACAATCTGCCAATTTGTTGTAGTTGTGTCTCGTTTTTCAACAATGTAATTGTTTATTTGACAGCCTCCTGTGTAAACTGGTGGTTCCCATGAAATGGTTACAAAATTAGCACTTACTTCATCAATTTTTATAGGTCCGGTTGGTGGACCAGGCTTATCAAGAACAATAATTCCAAGCTCTTCTGTTGTTGCACCAGCACTGTTCGTGGCAATCACTGTGTACTTGCCAGAGTCATCTTTATTAGCTTCTTTAATTTGAAGAACTGTTGAGTTCATTGTACTTGAAATATTAACCCTAGTTGTCTCCTTGAGTGAATGTCCGTCTTTTTTCCATACGATCTTTGGTGTTGGACGTCCAAACACTGGAATCTCTATTTTAAGATCATTGCCAGACTGAACACTATAAGTATTGCATGTTAATTTAAAACTGGGTTCAATAGTTATGTCTTTGGCAACAACAGGAGCAGCTAATGGCCTTGGATCACTCTTTCCTTTGTCATTGTAGGCTATGATACGGAAGCAATATTCCTGACCAGAACTTAACCCTGTAACAGTGCCATCACATGCCTTTGTTATGGTTGCAACTACCCATTCTTCTGTTCCTTTTGGCTGCATTTCAATGAAGTAGCCTATAATTCTACTGCCACCATCATATTCTGGTTTTTCCCATGCTAAAGAGACACTAGTTTTAGTCACGTCTGTTAATGTGACTTTTCCTACCGGCAGTGGGATCTCTGCTGCTTTCACTGCATCCTGGGTTTCAGCAGGCAGACCAACACCAAATTCATTCTCAGCCATAACTCTAAAGTAATAAATTGCTCCTTCTTTGAGATCTCCTACTCGGAAGCTTGTCTTAGTGCATTTAGCAGTAACATTGGAGTATCCAATTCTGTTTGATTCACGTTTATCAATGACATAATTCTTAATCTTTGCACCTCCATCAATGATTGGTGGTTCCCATGCAAGAGTTACACTGTTCCTTGTAATATCCTTCACTGAAAAATTCACAGGTGCTCCTGGTGTATCCAGTACTTTAACAGACACAAATGCAGACTTTGATCCACTGTTGTTTTCCAAATTCAGTATATACTTTCCAGCATCATTTCTGTCACATACATCAATTGATAATTGAGTATAGTCAGAACCCTTTTCAATTTGTGCCTTTTCAGATATCTCTCCTTCATCTTTAGACCAGCTCACCTCTGGGATTGGATTACCTTTGAAAGGTATATTGATTCTCAGGGAACCTCCAGCACGCACCACAACACCTTTTCGTAGTTCAGAGTCAAGATCAATTTCTGGTGCCTCCATTTTATCTTCAGGCTTCACAATGCCAGGAATAGCTGCTGGTTCACCAACACCTATCCTGTTGATGGCACATATTTGAATTTTATATTCTTGATGTTCTATAAGTTTGGTTATTTCAAATGTATTGATAGGCAGGCCAGTTGGTGGTGTGCATGCAATCCATTCCTCCTCTTCAGCTTTACAGATCTCCACAATGTATCCCTGAATCTCACTCCCCCCATCATAAATTGGTTTGTTCCATGCTATTGAAATTGAATTTTTAGTGGTGTGAACCAGATGTGCATTAGTTGGTGGGCCAGGTTTAAACATTGGATCACAGGCTTTATAGTATATAGTTGGTGGACTTGGTTGACCAACTCCTGCTGCATTTTCAGCAGATAATCTAAATTCATATTCATGATCTTCTGCCAGGCCCGTTACTCTGAAACGTAGATCTGTAACTCTGCGCTTGTTGCATTTTGTCCATCTGACTCCAGTTCTGTCTCTTTTCTCTACAATGTACCCAACAATTTCATTTCCCCCATCACTTGTTGGTCTGGTCCAGCACACAGTCATTGAATCCCTTGTGATATTAGTTACTTCGAGTTCTTGTGGTGGCCCAGGAGGGACAAATGGATTTTTCATTATCACTGGTGCTGATTCTAGTGGTTCACCAACACCATATTTGTTGACTGCCATTACACGGAAAATATATTCATTTCCTTTTAAAAGCTTAGTTACTTTAAACATGGTAGCTCTGCAGTCACTAGCAACTACGGTCCAAGCAAGACGACTTGTTTCTCTCTTCTCAATAACATAATGAGAGATCATACTACCTCCATCATGACAAGGAGGGAGCCATGAGAGAGTGCATTTTTCAGAAGTTACTCCAGTAACACTAAGTGGCCCTTCAGATGGTCCAGGTCTGTCCAGTACTTTGACATGGAATGGGACTGTCTTGCTGCCAGCAACATTAACTAACTGCAAAGTATACTGGCCACCATCAATTCTTATTGCATCCTTAACAATAATCATTGCTTTGAGGTCAGTATTCTTGATCTCAGCTCTTGCAGTATTTTCCATTTCTTGATCACCCTTGAACCACTGAGCTGTTGGGATTGGCTTTCCATGTACATCAGCATAGAGTTTAAATGTATCTCCTGCATTTACAACAATAACCTGGTTAAATTCTGGGTCTGTTTCAAATGTTGGAGATTCAACTTCATCCTTTGCAGTGATTGATCCGGTATTTTTTGATGGTTTGCTAATGGTTCCAGCTGCATTCTTTGCAATAACTCTAAAATCATATTTGCAGTCTTCAGTTAAACCAGTAATAGTAAACTCTGTTTCAATAATGTTTGTAAAACTGGCTTTCATCCACCGTCCTTCTGGCAGGTCTCGTTTCTCCACAATGTAACCGGTTATTATACTGCCTCCATCATATTGTGGCTCAGTCCACTTCAGTTTGACTGAATGTCTATTGACAAAGACAGCATCTGGGTTACCTGGTGGATCACATGGATCACGTGCAATGCAGCCCTCAGACAATTTGCTACAAGTACCAATTCCAACAATATTTTCAGCATAGACTCTGAACTCATATTCAATACCCTCTTCCAAAGGACTTGTTTTAAAGCGAGTATCCTGAATAAGTGTTTTGTTAATTTTTGTCCAAAGGATGCTGTTTTTCTCTTTTCTTTCCAAATGGTACCCAATTATACTACTACCACCATCAGAAATTGGCTTGTGCCATTCCACAACCATGTGATCCTTTGAGACTGATGCCACAAAAGGTGTTCCAGGAGGACCTGGTTCTTTGTATGGGTACTGCGCAACAACAGGATCAGAATCTATTGCATAACTTTTGCCATAACGATTTTCTGCAAATACTCTGAATTGATATTCTGCTCCAGTTTTCAAATTGGTCACTTTAAGAGTAGTTCTTGCAACTGTAGCAGACACGACTACCCAGTTTGTAGTGGTTGTGTCCCGCTTTTGCACAATGTAGTTTGAAACCTGGCAGCCGCCAGTATACTTTGGTGGTTCCCAAGACACTGTGATGCTTTCAGCACTGATGTCTTCAAGTCTGATGGGTCCAGTTGGTGGGCCAGGTTTGTCAAGTGTAATGATTTCAAAAGTAGTTTCCTTTTGTCCAAGAACATTGGAAACTGTGATAGTGTATATGCCACTATCATCTTTTGTTGCTTCTTTTATACTTAGGTTTGTGTGGTGTAGAGTGTCAATGACATTAACTCTTGTAGTCTGTTTAAGAGGTGAGCCATCCTTTGTCCAAATAATATTTGGTTTGGGACGTCCAGCAATAGGGATTTCAACTTTGAGATCATAACCAACCTGTACACTGTAACTGCTGGATGGGGACCTGACATCTGGAGCAATAACAATGTCTTTTGCTTGTACTGGAACAGCTAGTAGTCTAGGGTCACTCATTCCTTTGTCATTAACCGCAATAACTCTAAACACATATTCCTCTCCCTGGGCTAAATTGCTTACTACAGTGTCCAAAGTTTTAACTTGAGCACATACAGACCATTTCTCAGCATCCTTAGCTTGCATTTCCACAACATAGTAAAGAATTCTGCTGCCTCCATCATGCTCAGGCTTCTCCCAGGAAAGAGAAACATTACTGCGTGTTACATCAACAACTGTGACTTTACCCGGAGGCTGGGGGACTTCAGAAACTTTCAGAGATTCTGGTGTTTCTGCAGGAAGTCCAATTCCATGTTCATTTTCAGCAAGAACTCTAAAGAAGTAACTGCAGCCTTCTTGGAGTGCTTCAATTTTCCAAGACATTTTATGGCAGTTTGTGATGACAGTTGAATAGGCCTTTCGTGTGCTTTCACGTTTCTCAACAATATAATTTTTAATTTTAGCTCCACCATCCAATAAAGGAGGTTCCCATGTAAGTGTTACAGAACTTTTTGTGATCTCTTTCACTTTGAAGTTGATGGGTTCACTCGGTGTGTCAAGTACTCTGACACTGATAAAGACAGACTTCACTCCACTAACATTTTCTGCAGTTACTGTATACTTTCCACTGTCAAACCTGTCAACATTTTCAATAGTGAGGGAAGTATAACTACTAGTTGTATCAATCTGAGCTGTATCCTTGATCTCACCATCAGCTTTTTCCCACTTGATTTCAGGGACAGGTCTTCCTCTGATTGGAATGAATAATCTTAATGATCCTCCTGCTCTAACTGTAATCATTTTCCTTAATTCCGGATCAAGATCGAGATCAGGTGCTTCAATCTTTTCCTCTACAACAATTGTTCCTGAGATATCTGCATGTTCACCAACACCTGCCTTGTTTATAGCATAAACTCTAAATTTATACTCTTGTTTTTCTTGCAGTTTTTTAACTTCAAAGTGTGTTTGCGTGATTCCTGATGGAGGAGTACATATTGTCCATTCTTCAGAAGGTACCTCACATGCCTCAACGATGTATCCTTGAATCTCACAACCACCATCATAAATTGGTCTCCCCCAGGAAAGGAAAACTGATGTCCGTGAAACATCAGCCACTTTAGCATTATTCGGAGGACCAGGTTTGAAAATAGGATCTAGGGCCTTATAATAAACAGATGAGGAGCTTGGTGCTCCAACTCCAGCAGCATTCTCAGCTGAAACCCTAAATTCATAGCTGCGACTTTCAAGTAGTCCAGTAACCCTAAAACGCAGTTCGCTTACTGAGCGCTTATTGCATCTTGTCCATCGAACTCCTTCTTTGTCACGTTTTTCAACTATATATCCTGCAATTGGATTTCCTCCATCCTTAGCGGGTCTTTCCCAGGTTACAACCATTGAATCTTTTGTGATATTAGAAACTTCTACTGCTGTTGGTGCATCAGGAGTTACAAATGGATTTTTTGCAATCACTGGTTCTGATTCAAGTGGTTCACCAATTCCATATTTGTTTACTGGAATGACTCGGAAGATGTACTCATTTCCCTCCAAAAGTTTTGTAATTTTAAGATTAAGAGTCTGTACTTTAGATTCAACAACAGTCCAAACTAATCTGCTGGTTTCTCTCCTTTCAACAATATAATGAGTCACATCACTGCCACCATCTTGCTGTGGTGGTTTCCAAGAAATGAAGCATTTCTCACTTGCCACACCATAAATAGAAATTGGGCCTTCAGGTGGCCCAGGTCTGTCTAAAACTTTGACATTGACATTAACTGATTTTTCTCCTCCAACATTCTTCAGTACTAGAGTGTACTGGCCTCCGTCAACCCGAATGGCTTCTTTTACACTCAGTGTAGTAGTGAAGTCTGTATTTTTAATCTCCAGGCGAGCTGTGTTTATAAGTTCTTCATTTCCTTTCATCCAATGGACTGTAGGTATAGGTTTTCCAAAAATATCTGCATCAATCTTGAAGTTCTCCCCAGCATTTACAACAATTGCTTGAGTATATTTTGAATCTATGGTAATGCGAGGTGGATCAACTTCATCCTTTGCAGTGATTGCACCAGTACTTTCTGAAGGATTACTGAAAACACCTGCAGCATTTCTTGCAATGACACGGAACTCATACCTTTGCTCCTCAACTAAGCCTGTCACAACAAATTCAGTATCAATTATATTTGTAAAACTGGCCTTCATCCAACGACCACCAGGCAGCTCTTTTTTCTCAACAAGATATCCAGTGATTTTGCTTCCACCATGAAACTCTGGCTTTGTCCATCTGAGAGTAATTGAATTTCTTGTGACAATAACAGCTTCAGGAGTGCCTGGACATTCACATGGATCTCTTGCAACATGTATTTCTGATTGCTTGCTAACCTTACCAATTCCCACAATATTTTCAGCATAAACTCTAAATTCATATTCAATACCCTCTTCAAGACCAGTGACTTTAAATCTTGCGTCTTGAATGGGCGTCTTGTTTTGTTTAACCCAAAGAATACTGTTCCTTTCCTTACTCTCAAGGTGATATCCAAGTATCTTACTTCCACCGTCATCTGAAGGTTTATTCCATACCACTACCATGCTTTCCTTAGTAGAGGATTGCACGGAAGGTGTTCCTGGAGGGCCAGGAAGCTTAAATGGATATTGTGCAACAACGGACTCTGAAACAAGAACAGAACTCTTTCCATATCTGTTTTCAGCTGCAATTCTGAATTGGTATTCAGTACCAGTTTTTAACCTTGCAGCTTTAATTGTTGTTCTAGCTACAGTTGCTGACACAATCTGCCAATTTGTAGTGGAGGTATCTCTCTTTTCTACAATATAATTGTTGATTGAACAACCACCATCATATTCTGGAGGCTCCCATGACAAAGCCATACTGTCAGCAGTGACTTCATCTATTTTGATCGGTCCTGTTGGTGGGCCTGGCTTATCAAGAACAACAATTTTAATTTCAGCTTTTGCTTCTCCAGCAGTATTTGAAAGTTTGATGGTGTATTGGCCAACATCATCTCTGCATGCCTCTTTGATTACAAGATACAAATGTCTTTCTGTGATCTCAGAATTAACTCTGGTAGTTTCTTTCAAAGAGACACCATCTTTTTGCCAGGAGACAGCTGCTTTGGGACGAGCAACATAGGGAACATCTACCTTCAAATCATCTCCAGCCAGAACACTGAATGCAGAGAATAAAAGTTTGAATGATGGAACAATGACAAGATCTTTAGCAACAACAGGAACACTAAGTTGGCGAGGATCGCTTATTCCTTTCTCATTCATTGCAGATACACGGAACAAGTATTCTTCACCTTGTGTAAGACCTAAAACAACTGCTTCATTGACTTTTACAGTCAAACACTCAGTCCATTTTTCACTGCCTTTGCTTTGCATTTCAACAATATACCCTGTGATTCTACTGCCTCCATCATGGTCTGGTTTCTCCCATGACAGTGTCACACTATTGCTTGAGACATCTTGAAGAGTGACTTTTCCTGGTGGAAGGGGCTTTTCAGAAACTTTGACTGACTCGGTAGTCTCAGTTGGAAGACCAATTCCATATTCGTTTTCAGCTAAAACTCTAAAGAAATAATTTCTTCCTTCCTCCAACTGGCCAATTTTCCAACTTGTTTTGTGGCAGCTAGTACTAACAGTTGAGTATGCTTTTCTTGTTGATTCACGTTTTTCTATAATGTAACTTCTTATCCTAGAGCCTCCATCTATTAAAGGAGGGTCCCAGATCAGTGATACTGATTCTTTGGTGACTTCTTTGATCATGAGGTTTTGTGGTGCTCCAGGGGTATCCAGTACTCTGACATTAA
This sequence comes from Brevimyrus niger, assembly GCA_015164015.2. Taxonomy (NCBI): domain Eukaryota; kingdom Metazoa; phylum Chordata; class Actinopteri; order Osteoglossiformes; family Mormyridae; genus Brevimyrus; species Brevimyrus niger. The sequence continues at coordinate 9,021,959 of JAABNY020000034.1, forward strand.
CAAAGGCAGTCTTGCTCCCTGAGGCATTTTCCACTGTCAAAACATACTTTCCACTATCGAGTCTGCTTACATTTTCAATTAATACAGATGTAAATGAAGATGTGCTCTCAATAGTTGCTCTCTCAAGTGGTTCTCCATGTTCTCTTGACCATTTCACTTCAGGAGCAGGTCTTCCTCTTATAGGTACAAACAGTCTTAGTGTGCCACAAGCTCTGATGTTGACAACTTTTCGAAGTTCTGCATCAAGCTCAATTTCTGGTGGAATCTCCCTGTCTTCTGCCTTTGGTGATCCAGGAACAGATGCTGGCTCTCCAACTCCCTCACAGTTAATGGCTGAAATATTGATTCGGTATTCTTGATTTTCTTTTAAGTTGGTAATTGTAAATGATGTCAATGTTAGTCCTTCTTTAGGAGTAACAATTGTCCATTCATCTTCCTCTGGAAGGCAAGTTTCAACAATATATCCTGTAATGTCCGATCCACCATCATATACTGGCTTATTCCATGCAAGAGTTATCGATGACTTAGTTGTGTCTAGAACTCTTGGATTTCCAGGTGGGCCAGGCTGGAAGATGGTGTCACAAGCTTTATAAAATGGACTACAGGGACTTGGTACACTTAAACCTGCAGCGTTCTCAGCAATAATTCTAAATTCATACTCATGTCCTGGTGTCAGTCCAGATACTTTGTACCTTAGATCAGTTACTGTTCTTTTGTTGCATTTAACCCAACGGAGACCAGTTTTGTCTCTCCTTTCAATAATGTAATTGGAAATATTGCTTCCACCATTGTTTTCCGGATGCCCCCAGCAAACGACCATTGAATCCTTAGTGATAGTTGTTACTTCAGGAGTTTGTGGAGGATCAGAGGGCACATAAGGGTTAATTGCCATAACTGGCTCAGATTCAAGGGGTTCACCAACTCCATACTTATTAACAGCCATAACTCTAAAGATATACTCATTTCCTTTAAGCAGCTTAGTCACTTTAAATCGGTTAACTTGTAAATCTGATGCTACATTTGTCCATGCAAGTCTGCTTGTTTCACGTTTTTCAATTATGTAATGTTCAATCTTTGCACCACCGTCATGTGAAGGAGGCAACCATGACAGAATACATTTTTCAGAAGTGACATCTGTAACAGCAAGTGGACCATCAGGTGGACCTGGCCTGTCAAGAACCTTAACATTAAAAACATGTTTAGCAAATCCTCCAGGGTTGCTAGCAGTCAACATGAATGCACCCCCATCTCTTCTTAAGGAGTCTTTATTGATCAAAGTTGTGCTGAAGTCAGTTGTTTTGATTTCAATTTTTGCTGTGTCCTCAAGTTCCTTTCCTTCTTTTGTCCAAACCATGGATGGTAAGGGTCGACCAGTAGCTTCACCTTCTAATTTAAATACCTCCCCTGCTTTTATCACTATGACATTACTGAACTTTGCATCAACTAAAAGTTTTGGCTCCTCAATGTCATCTCTGCAGGTGATTGTTTCTGATGGTTTAGATGGCTTACTTACAGCACCAGCTGAATTGCGAGCAAGAATGCGGAATTGATATGATGTGTCTTCCTTCAGTCCACTTACAGTATATACTTTCTCAAGAATATTACCAAAGTTTGCCTTAAGCCAGCGTCCATTTGGTAAGTCTTTCTTTTCAACTGTGTATCCGGTTATAGGAAATCCACCATCACCTTCAGGCTTTGTCCATTGAACTGTCACTTCATGTCTAGTTATGTTGATTGCTATTGGTTGACCAGGTGGATCCACAGGATCAAGAGCAAATGTTTCTTCTGAAGACTTACTTGGTTTACCCACACCAGCTATGTTTTCAGCAGCAACACGGAATTCATAAGCTATTCCATCCGTGAGTCCTGTAGATTTGAAAATATTTCCTACTACCAGGGCTTTGCTGACTTTTTGCCACAATATACTGTTCTTTTCTTTCCTTTCAATGTGATATCCTAAAATAGGACTACCACCATCAGAATTTGGCTCATTCCATGTAATAGTCATGGTTTCTTTAGTGAAAGCAATAACTTGTGGAATACCTGGTGAGCTAGGCACTGTAAATGGATATGCAGCAATGACAGAATCAGATACGATACAAGGCCCACTACCATATCGATTTTGTGCTTTAACACGGAACTGATACTCAACTCCTGTGGTAAGACGAGCAGCTTTAAATGTAGTACGAATTACTGTTGCTGCAAGTTCAACCCATGATGTGCCTGTGGTTTCCCTCATTTCAACAATATAATTGTTAATAGGCACTCCTCCATCATTCTCCGGTGAATCCCATGACAATGTTATATAGTCACATGAAATTTCATCAAACTTAATTGGCCCTTTAGGAGGTCCAGGAATATCATGAACTTGAACTGTGATAGTTTCTGTCACTGTCCCTAGAATGTTCCTTCCTGTTATTGAGTATTGTCCCCCATCCTTCCTTTTACACTCACTTATATTCAAAATAGTTGAAGTAGTAGTATTTTCAGTATTTATTCTTTGAGTCTGTTTAAGATCTTGATCCTCTTTCTTCCAGGATACTGTTGGTCTTGGACGACCCAAAACAGGAATTTCCACTTTTATATTATCTCCTGCTTTGGCAATTACTAGTTTCTGGTATATTCCACGTAGATCAAATGCAGGCACTGATGTTTGTTCCTTAATAACAACAGGTCTGCTTTCACGAGGATCACTTCTTCCACAGCCATTAACAGCCATAATGCGAAACACATATTCTTCATTTTCACTTAAATGTGGTGCTGTGTAGTCAAGAGCTTTCACTGTTGTCAGATGAGACCACTGCTCTGCGCCTTTCTTTTGAGCTTCTAGTACATATCCTGTAATTCTACTGCCACCATCATGTTTTGGTTTTGTCCATGTAAGAGTGGCATAATCCTTACCAATTTCTGTGACATTAAGGTTTTCAGGAGCTGTGGGAGCTTGAGATGCTCTGATTGGTTCAGAAGTTTCAGCTGGTTCCCCAATACCATATTCATTTTCAGCTGCTACTCTGAAATAATATTCAGAGCCCTCTGTCAGATTTGGAACTTTAAATGAACACTTCTGCCAGTTTGTGATGATAGTTGAAAATGCTTTTCGAGTGGCATCCCGCTTCTCAATAATGTAGTTAGTAATCTTTGAGCCACCATCAATAATGGGGATTTCCCACTGAAGAGTAATGCTGTCTTTGGTAATTTCCCTTGGCTTCAAGTTGATAGGTGGCCCCGGAGAATCCAAAATTCTTACATTCACAAATCCAGTCTTTGTCCCAGCAACATTTTCTAAAGTCAAGATGTATTTTCCAGCATCGTTTCTTGTACAATCTGGAATAACTAAAAGAGTGTATGACTCTGTGGTATCAATGTGTGCACGGCCCTTAAGCAATATGTCATCTTTCTTCCAGGTGACCTCAGGTGTTGGACGACCTTTGATTGGTACAAAAATACGTATGGAGCCTCCTGCCCTAACAACTAGAGTTCTCCTTAGTTCTGCATCAAGTTCAAAATCTGGAATTTCTTCACGGTCTACAACCTCAACAAGTTCTTCCACTTGGGCTGGCTCTCCAATACCTTCATCATTAGTTGCACTCACTCTGAAACTATATTTTACACCAGGCTTTAAGTTTGCAACAACAAATTCAGTAATTCTCAGCGCAGTGCCTGTTGTATCTTTAATCCAATCATCATCTCCTTCTTTTTTGTGCTCAACAATATACCCAGTAATATCTAATCCACCATCATAATGTGGTTTTCCCCACTTGAATGTCGCAGTTGTTTTAGTTGTATCAGCAATTCTTGGATTGGATGGAGGCCCTGGTGGATCTGCAAGATCAATTTAACAAGGATTTAGCAGTTATGCTGAGCCAAAGTGTTCTACAAAAATATTCTACATTTCAGTAAACCAAATCACTTAAAAACATTTGCTTACATGCTATATCCTTGGTCATCACATGCTGAGATGGGTCACTTGGTTCTCCAAAACCAGCCTTGTTTTCTGCTGTCACCCTGAATTCATATTCAACTCCTTCACTGAGGCCTTGTACTTTGTAACGGAGATCAGAGATAGATTTTTTCGATGCTCTAACCCATCTCAAACCTCTTCTTTCTTTTCTTTCAACACTGTAGCCTAGGATATCACTTCCTCCATCATTAATTGGTCTCTTCCAGGAAATAGTCACAGTGCTTTTGCTTACATTGTCAATTTCTGGTTTTGAAGGTGGTCCTGGTGGACCTAAAATTTGTAAAAAGGAAATATTTAGAAATTTCTCAATACTCAATACAATAATGTTATACGTAGACAAAATACATAGTCCATTTAGCCAAACTTACCAAAACTATCCACCATTTTCACAGGACCTGATTGAGTTGCATCTCCAATGCCATACTGATTTACAGCAGACACGCGGAAGATATATTCATTGCCTTGGATTAATTTGCTTGCAACAAAGCGGCAATCCATAACATTTTCAGCTAACATAGTCCAAAGCAGTCGACTGGTTTCTCTTTTCTCTAGAGTGTAGGATTTAATTGGAGATCCTCCATCTTCATCTGGCGGCAACCATGTTAAAGTGACTTTTTCAGCAGACACAGAGCTGGCTTCAATGGGACCAGGAGGTCCAGGAACATCCAGAACTTTTACTTTCACATTTTCTTCTTTGATTCCAAATGGATTACTTGCAGTAATAGTATATTCCCCAGTGTTCTTTCTACTTGCATACTTAATTGATAGGGTAGATGATGTTGGTGTACTTGTAACCTGACAGACATCTGATGGCTTAAGCTCTCTTTCCCCTTTAGACCATACAGAAGTTGGTGGAGGTTTTCCAAGGATGCTTGTTGCATTTATTACAATAGTTTCTCCGGCTTTAACAGTGAGACCATCCTTCACATCTGGATCAATAGTGATCGTCGGTGGCTCTGTAAAGGTAATGGTAAAATATCATTTTTTTTAAGATGCAAAAAAATATTTGTGTTTAGAAATATTTATTTCATAATGAACATCTTACCATATTCATCCTTGCACACAAGAATGTCGGTTTGCTCTGATGGAGGACTAATTGCTCCTGCTGCATTTTTTGCTCTTATTCTGAATTCACATTTGCTGCCCTCCTGCAAGTCTGTCACTGTGAACGCACAAGTCTGAATATTTACATGGTTAGCTTTCATCCAGACCTTTCCAGTGACGTCACGTTTTTCAACAATATATCCTGTTAGTTTGTGACCACCATCATATTTTGGTGCAGTCCACATAAGTGTAACTGAACTTCTTGTTATGCTTATCACATCTGGTTTTCCAGGTGGATCTAAAAGAAAAAAGGGCATAAGACATAAGTAGTTTTATTTTCAAATACAATAAAATCACATCAGAAAACAAATTATATAGCAAATTACCTATTGGATCCAGTGCAACCTGAGGTTCCGTAGGTCTGCTGGGTTTTCCAATACCTGCCATGTTTATAGCCATGACTCTAAATTCATACTCAAGACCTTCAGTTAAGCCAGTCACTCTACATTCTTTCATTCTCAGAGCTGTCTTGCTGGCTCTCTTCCACATCAAACTATTCCTGTCCTTGAATTCAACATGATATCCTGTGGATATGAGATTAACATATGCCAAGCTTAAGTATACATTTATAAATTTTGAAATTGAAAATTGAAGTCATTAATTGAATTGAAATGTAATTACCAGTTATTGGAGAGCCTCCTGTGTTTCTTGGATCAGACCATACCAGCATTGCTGACTCTTGCCGCATAAGTGTTATTTCTGGTGGAAGTGGTGCATCAGGTACATCTAGAGACAAACATTATAGTAATTTAAAATCTGTTCTTTGATACAGTAAAAATTGTCCAAGAAAAAAAATTACACTTACCAAATGGATGTTTAGCGACAATAGGATCAGATTTCAGGCATTCACTAACTCCATATTTATTTTCTGCACAAACTCTAAAGATATATTCTGTTCCATCATGCAGCCGTGTTACTCTCATAGTAGTTTTTTGAATAGCTGAAGCACAAGTAACCCATTTGTTAGCAGTTGAGTGTCTTTTCTCCAAAATGTAATTAGATATTTCTGATCCACCGTCATCCACAGGAGGACCCCATTCCAACGTGATTGCATCTGCTGTGACTTCATAAAACATGATTGGGCCAGTGGGTATTCCAGGTTTTCCAACCACCTTGATGTTTACCACAGATTCCTTTGTTCCAGCACTGTTCTTTAGAATGATGGTATATTTATCTGCATCACTTCGCTGGCAGTCACGGATCAGCAGAGTTGTGCTTGCTGCCGTTGACTCAAAAGAGATTCTGCCGCTGTCAGTTAAAGTTAGATTTTCACCTTTCTTCCATATGGCAACAGGTATAGGTTTACCAGTAATGGGGATATTTAGACGAACAGTGCTTCCTTCCTTTGCGACATAGCACATGTCAGGCAAACCTCTTAAGTCACAGTCTGGAGGAACTATAATAATATATAAAATTGAAAGATTTGTTAGTGATTTAACCAATTACCAATGACTATTAAGTACCAACAAAGGTACTCTGTATTTATCAACAAAAAGTCTAAATCATTTCATAATAAAGACTTCACAAATATTTTAATGATGACCAGTAGTTGAGTAGGTACTCTTAACTGCTTACCAATTTCGTCTTTAGCCACAACGGTAAATTCCACTGGTTCACTTTCTCCAGCTTCATTCACTGCTTTCACTCTATAGGAATACGCCTTTCCTTCTTCAAGGTCTTTTGCACTGTACTGCATGTTTTTAGATTTCACTAATACTTTCCACTTATCTTCACCTTCCATGATTTCAAGCACATAGGCAGTGATGTGACTCCCACCATCAGTAATTGGTTTCTTCCACCCAAGGGTACATGAATCTTTGGAGACTAGTAAAGCCTTCAAGTCTGTCACTGGTCCAGGTTTTTCTGGGAAAATTGTATAAAAGAACAGCTCACATTTTGAGTCTTATATGATTCTATATCTGCATTGTTTTACTGCATTGGCTCAATTTTCATTTTGGAATAGAATCGAGCTAATAGAATACACACACACACACCACACACACACACACACACACACACACAGGCCATTCTGCTGAATCAAAACCATTTCTGTCCTCAGGACATTATACTTATAGATATATGTGAAAAGTAGCTTTACATGCTATTATCAAGCAAAGTGCCCTCCACACTTTATAAAAGTAAGGTATATCATCTAAAACATTAATAAAGTTTGTCACCTGTCCATACTCACTAATGCTACGCTTCACTATGAAATATGATTAAAAACCTTCAAAAATATTATTTTTGGTATTTATTTTTTTGTATTGTTGTGTGACAGTATTTCCCATGTATGCTTTAAATACATTTTCCAAAATTAATAGTTTGTTAGTTAATATATACGTTAGTTGTGTCACCAGGTTTTCACTCCGTCCTGCTACCATAATACATTTCCACTTTGCCATATTCTTTAAGTGCCATGTTCAACTGGAAATTATATGATCTCAGTCCTCTTAAGACCATAGGAAAACCAAAAGTAAGTTTTTTGATGATATTTCAAGTCTGAGGTGGTTCATCTGAACCCAAATATTTCCTTAAATTTTATTTATTCAAAAAAAATATATATATATTTGAACATGCTCAGTGTTACCATACCATTATCTTTGATAATGTAGCTATGGATCATGAATTTGCTAATTTTATGCTAAAACTAAAAAAGTCACTTGTGTCACAATCTGTCCTGTCACTCATATAAAGAGAAAAGTACATTGCAAGCATATTTAGTGATTTTTTAACCCTGAGTGGTACCTCGGTTCTCAAAGTCACTAGAATTCGAATATCTTAAAAGTCGAACAAACCAGTTTCACCTAGAACTCAATCTGAATATCAGAAGTCGAACCGTGAACCTAATATAAATTGTACACGTGAGGAAATGAGTCATACTACAATGCAATTCTTACTTGAATGTCTTCTTCACAGACTGGACGGATAACCAAATAAAGCAGGGCAACATTACGGTAACTAACAATAAATAAATCATTAACTTACATGTACTATTAGAGCATTTATGTTATTTATCAAAACTTAATTTTACCAGGTAAATTAACTTAAAACCAGTTCTCACTGCTTTACGTGATATTCGAGAGAAATAGCAGATTACGCATCGGAACTGCCTGGGATACAAACGTCATGCATGTAACTAAACTCTTCAGCCAATAAGGGCGAAGGTGTGTCGTCATGGAGGCAGTTCCAGTTTGTGCAGTTGAGTGAAAGGTCGCAATACACCAAACCGTAATGCATTGCGTCAGGATCAGAATACGTTGCTTTAAGCCAGCGCTGTAAGCAAGTCGAACACATCCAATGACAGGACTGGGTAAACAAACTGAAATGTGGACTTAATACAGAGAACTAATGACAACAACCAGAAACAGCTGATGACATGGGGATCCCACACGAGGTTAACGAGGGGGGCGTGGCACACAGAAGGAGTGGACAATCGGGGGAGGACAGGGGTAATGTTGGAATAAGATCTTTATAGTTTTGCAAGCCATTAAGAAAAAAATGCTCTTCTTGTTTTATCCTGTTCTTTTTGTTGTTAAATGCTAAGAAAAAAAAACATTTTTAGGTGTAATTATTCCGGAATGGATTAAGTTTGAGAACCGAGGTACCACTGTGTGCATATATACACATTTTCCTATAAAAATGCACACTTTATTGAGGGGAACACAAAATAACTAGTTGATATGACTATTATCAAACAGTTGTTTGAGGTCTTGATAACAGGATTGAGGAAAAATTAACCAAGTTCCACTTAAAAACCTTGAAAATGCACCTTTTAAACAGTTAATTATGTGTGTTATCAGATTCATTGTTGAAAAAGATTTAGTTTTAAAGATTTATAACATGCACATGTCACCGATTCGGTGGAATCACCCAGATACACATTTTTGTACATATCTGTGATCATAAATATAAAATCTCATATTATACAATATAATTTCACTCACCAGAGGCTCTAACAGCACCTAAAGTTTCGCATGGCTCACCAATACCATATTCATTTTCAGCCAAAACTCTGAAACAATAGGCTTTGCCTGCCTCCAAATTAGGAATCCTGAAAGATGTTTTAGGACAATCAGTAGCTACTGTGGACCATGCTTTTCTCTCTGCATTCCGCTTTTCAACAATGTAACTTTTCACTGCACTTCCACCATCAATTTGAGGGGGGTCCCAAGAAATTGATGCATGGTCCTTTGACGTTTGTTTCACAGTAAGGTTGAGTGGTGGTCCAGGAGTATCTACATAAAATTAATAAAATTAATTAATAAAAATATTGCTAAGGCATATCACATATAGTCATTTTTATAATGTAGCTTATTAATATTGATGGAAAAACATAACACTTACCAAGAACTCTAACAACAATTGTGTACGTCTTGGTTCCACTGCTGTTTTCCAATGTTAAGGTATATTTTCCTGCATCATATCTGTTCACATTCTCAATATATAACAGAGTGTCCCACTCTGATGTTTTGATCATGATTCCTTGTCTCTCTTTAAGGTTGGCATTTATTTTAGCCCAGGTTACCTTAGGAGCAGGCCTGCCCCTCAGTGGTACATAGAGTCTCATTGTCACTCCAGCACGGAGCACCAAAGCCTTCCTAAGATCTGCATCAAGTTCTGCTTCTGGTGCAACTAAAAATAACCATAACAATACGATATTTTAACCGGTAGACCAATAACAGTACAGGAATAAATATATTTAAATAAAGTTAAATAGTTGGGAAAGTAGTGAGTGAATAAACATACTTAATATGTCCTTTGCCAAATGTTTTCCTGGAACATCACTTGGCTCACTGTATCCAATCTTGTTCACAGCAGTCACACGGAACTCGTACTCTGTATTGTCAATAAGTCCAGTAAGGAGGAATTTAGTCTCCTTAAGGTTCTTAGGAATATTGCACTTCATCCAGTCCTCAGCATCTGCCCTCTTACTCTCAACTAGGTAACCCAAAATTTCACAACCACCGTCATAGGCAGGCTTTGTCCATGACAGAGTAACTGAGCTGTGAGTTGTGTCAATGACTTTTGGGAAAGCTGGTGGTCCAGGGGGATCTGTGAACAGCACACATGAATTATAAGACATCTAGTGGGCTGACTATAGCTGTAAATGTGTATGCAACCTAGAACTTCATACTTACACAAAGGATCAAGTGCATAGGCAGCCTTAGATGGTTCACTGGGTTTGCCTAAACCAGCTTTATTAAAGGCAATAACTCTGAATTCATATTCAGCTCCCTCAGAAAGATTGCCAGCTTTAATGGTTCTATCTATCACTGGCTTTCTGTTGACTTTAGCCCAGTTGACATCTTGGGTTTCACGCTTCTCAACCATATATCCAAGAATGGTGGATTTCCCATCATTTGCAGGTGCTTTCCAACTAACCGTCATATGATCCTTTGTGATATTGGTAATAACAGGTGGCTCACAAGGTCCAGGAACATCTGCAATTAAGAGAGTATGTTCTGAAAATGCTACTTAATAAAAATATAATTAAAAATTAACACAAGGCAGTTATTACCATAGGGATTCTTTGCAAAAACAGGATCAGTCATAATGGGGTCACCGACTCCATATTTGTTCTCAGCGCTGACTCGGAACTGATATTCATGACCTTCAATCAGTTTCTCTACAGAGCAGTCAGTGAGCTGGCCACTTATATTAGCTGTGACCTGAGCCCAGTTTGCTCTGCTTGTTTCACGTTTGTCAATAATATAGTTTGTGATTTCTGATCCTCCATCTGAAAGTGGTGGATCCCATTTCAGCTTGACACGATCTGCATACACATTCACAATCTTGACAGATGATGGTGGGCCGGGTTTGTCTACAAAAAAGAATCATATATTTTAAAAGTCTGTTAACAACATGTGACAGTTAACCTTTTTTTTAAAATCACACTGTATTAACAAACTTACCCAGAACCTTTAGCTTAATGTTGCCAGATTTTGAGCCACTTGCATTTTCTGCCACAATAGTGTACTCCCCAGACTCTTTTCTTGTTACCGAGAATAATTCAAGGAGGAAAAGATGTCTTTTCTGGGAAAACTTCATCCCTTCAGCAAGTTTTAACAGCTGACCATCCCTTTTCCATGTAACCTTTGGCATTGGCTTTCCAAAAACTTCTGCCTCTAAGCAAACATTGGCTCCAGCTTTTACTGTTATGAGGCTCTTCATATGAAGTCCGATTTCTACTCTTGGTGGAACTGAAATAACAGTAGAAAAAAATAGTACATTTCTCATCAAATACATTTTAATCATTACACTTTCAGCACTAAATGCCTTTTTAAATAACAAAATAAAATTCTTTTATAAGATAAAAAAAAAATCTTACCATTTTCTGCAATCACAGCAATTGGATCAGAAAGTTCAGATGGTAAACTGAGGTTTATTGCAGTCTTGGCAATTATTCTGAACTGGTACTGGGACCCTTCATCCAGTCCTGTTGCAATATATTCTTCTCTAGGTACATCTCGGCTGCTTGCATTGCAGCGTACCCATTTCTCTCCAGGAAGCTTCAAAGCTTCAACATAATATCCCACAATCCGGCTACCACCATCATGCTTTGGCTGACTCCATACCAAAGACACAGAACTTTTGGTAACATCAATAGCTTCTGGTTTTCCTGGTGGATCTACAATTGTAGAACAGTAGAAGCAGAAATACATTACATTTTCCACTGACTGTATAACTACTTACTAAAGTGAAAAATTAGTAATGCAAACATTACATACCAACTGGTGTTCTTGCTGTGATGAAGTCTGTTTGTTTGCTTGGTTTGCCTTGTCCAGCTAGGTTAAGAGCAGATACCCTGAAGGTATATTCTAATCCTTCTATTAGTCCGGAACATGAGTATTCAGTACTACGAACAGCTGTTTCATTAGCCTTAACCCAAAGAAGGCTGTTTCTCTCTTTACGTTCAATACAGTAACCAATAATTGGGCTGCCACCATCAGTTGCTGGTCTTTCCCAAGCTACCAACATGTTGTCTTTATTGACTTTCTTGACATGACAATTCTTTGGTTCACTAGGCACATCTGAAAATAGATATATTTAATTTAACATAAGCATGTTTTGTACAATGAACTTATTTGGAAACATAGATTATCTATTTACAATATTAGCTTGAGGCCTATAATATATAATATTTCTTTAGCTGTAAAAACTCATTGTTTCATACAGGTATGTACATTTTTAAATATGTTTTTCTAGAAAAAAATTCTATTGCAAAGGAGTTTATTGCAAGAAGGCTTGATATCTCACCGAAAGAATATTGAGCAATCATCTTCTGAGACACAATAGGTTCTGAGATACCAAAGCGGTTTTCTGCACGAACACGGAAGCAGTACTCTTTTCCAGGTGTAAGTTTCCCTACTTTGCAGGAAGTACTGGTGCAGGAGGTAACTGCAGTGACCCAGTCTCCACTGCTCACATCACATTTTTCAACCACATAGTTAGTGATGTTGCTTCCACCATCTTCTCTTGGTGTATGCCAAGTAAGAGTACAGTCATCAATGTCAATCTCAGTAATCTCAAAAGGTGGCTCTGGGGGACCAGGAATATCTGAAACAGACAAAGTGTTGTTACCATCAGTACTGGGATTTCCATTTATTTTTATTAATGTTTTTTATTATTCAACTCACCCATTATAATCACTCTTAGTATCTGGTTGACCTTTGCAGTGCTGTTTTCAGCAGAAAGACTGTAGTAGCCACTGTCCTTTCTTGAGGCATCTTTAATAGTAAGTATACAACAGTTCGGATATTTTTCTACAAATATCCGATTAGATGTAACAAGATCCTCATTTCCTCGCATCCATTTAGAAGACGGTGCTGGCTTTCCAGACAAGACAGCTTCCACCTTCAGTTTTGAACCAGCTTTGGCAGTTACCACATCAGGCATAAGGATCTTTGGTGCCACTAAATACAGAATAAATTTAAAAATACATTACTCTTCAATTCCATTTCTAAAATCAAGATCTGCCATTTCAATTATTTTTAAAAGGCATTTACTTACACAATTGCTCCTTTATCTCATATATTCCTTCAACTTCCCTCGGCAAACTGCAACCCACTGGATTCCTAGCTGCAACTCTAAATTTGTACTTCTTTCCTTCCTTTAGCCCAACAACAACAATGCTTAAATCTTTGACAACAGAGTATGGTGTCCATTTGTCTTCTGGCTGACCATCTTCCTGGTAATCCACAACATACCCATTGATTTTAGCTCCTCCGTCTCTCAGGGGTTTGACCCACCCCAGCACAGCACTGTTCTTAGTGATCTCCAGAATGTCAACCTTTTTAGGTGGATCAGGCTCACCTGGAAAGTAAACAAAATACAGTGAGACTCATAAACCATTTATGCACTCATTTTCCAGAACTGCTTTTCTAGTACAGTGTTGCACTAAGCCCACGGCCTATATTAGGAAGCGCAGAACATAATGTGGGGGACATTCAGTATTAGATAGCATTCCATCACAGGGCACACACAATCACAAGCTATTTTGGACTGTGGGAGAGAAATGAAATACTCTATGCAAGGAAGCCTATGCAAAACAGGGAGAACAAGTAAACTCCGTATAGAGTGGGAATCAAAATGAAAACCACCAAACACACACACAGACATATCTACTGGATATATCAATACTTACTGATGGGATCTTTCGCTAAATAGGATTTTGGAGAATCTTTGGGCTCACCAATACCATATTTGTTAACTGCAGTAACTCTGAAATAGTATTCAATGTCAGGGGCAAGACTGGTGACTTTGAAACTTGTCTTCTTTAAATCACTGGTCAAGTTAACCCAGGTCTTTCTGTCGACTTCACGTTTATCTACAATGTAGTTTATGATTGGACTGCCACCATCATTCTCTGGTGGGGACCAAGAAAGCTGACAAGATGTCTTTGTCACATTAGAAGCTTCAAGTCCTCCAACAGGTCCAGGTGTATCTGTTAACATAATTTAGATTTGAACAATATAATTCAATTTAAAATGTAATACCACATTGTGCACAATTACTTCCACGTTTTCCAAGTTTAAAATTTTGTGAAAACTCCTGACACCCACATAATTTTGTTTTGGAAAATTTCTTTGGAAAAGAAATTTGAGTAGATTATCGACTGTTAACTGTAGTTTACAGAGCATGACAAACCTCACACATTTAAAGGTTAGGAGTTTGTATACAAAGCTTTGTGTATTCTCTCACTATACTTTAGATTTACCTTATCCAGAAGTATCATTTCTAACTATCTTTTGAGTTAAGTTGAGATGACAAAAAAAAATTTCAAGACACTGTTAATAATGAAAAATACATACCCAGTACTTTGACATGCACAAAGACCGCTTTCTCCCCAGCAGGGCTGGAAAGTGTCAAAGAATATTTTCCAGAGTCCTCACGTGTACTTTCGGGGATGACGAGGAAGGTCATAGTATCAATTTGATCCACATGACCTTTTCGCACAACATTATCAACACCTGTTCTTTTCCAGGTAACTCTGGGTGAAGGTCTTCCTCTAATTGTGGCGCAAAGTCTGATTGGGCAACCTGCTCTAACAGTCAGACCCTTTCTAAGGCTAGCATCCAAATCAATTTCTGGTGCCTCTGTTAAATAAGAAACAACAAAAAAATGAAAGCTGTTCATTATTGCTGAAGTATATTCAAATTTTATCAGGTTTCTGTTAATTAATAAAGCATGACCAGGAAAACTGATGGTGTAGGAGTTTTAACAAATGTCATGTCCAATAACCTAAAAATAATAAATTTCACAAGCAAAAAGATTCTCAAAACTGTGTTATTTCCCACACCTTCAAATGATCGTCATTTCTTTCTCTGTTCTAATACACAACCCCCTTATAGTGATGTGTATATTATGTTCTCTCCTCTAAAATAATAAATGCAAAACATTAACAAGGTTAAATAGCATGTGATACATACAATACATATACATTGTACAGAACTCATAAATGTAACAAAATCCATATTATAACACAAGTAGTTAATATCTCACCAAGTATCTCTTTAGGAAACACAGCATCCTTGAGAGTTGCAGGACGGCCTATGCCAACCTGGTTTTGTGCACAGACGCGGAATTCATACTCCTGTTTTTCATCCAGATTTGGCATTGTAAATTCAGTCAGAACCAGTTGTGTGCCAGCATTGCACTTCTTCCAGCCTTCTTCTGGATCATCACTTTCTCCCTTCAGTCTCATTTCAACAAAATATCCAATTATGGGAGCACCACCATCATAAACTGGCTTCGTCCACCCAAGTGTGATTGAGGTCTTTGTGCTGTCAACCACCTTCAAACTGCCAGGAGGACCAGGAGGCTCTGAAAATGAAATTACATTAATTAAAGTGAAATTCTTAGAGTGGCAATCATATAAAACAGAACATGTAAGTGGAGTGGAGTGTGAGCGAGGAGCGGAGTGGGTGGAATTTTGTCAGAGCGTAGAGTGGTTTTTTAATTAAGGCTGGAGCGGTCGCTCTGTCTCGCTCCAATTTCGCTCCGATACTGCACACACTACGATTCT
This sequence comes from Brevimyrus niger, assembly GCA_015164015.2. Taxonomy (NCBI): domain Eukaryota; kingdom Metazoa; phylum Chordata; class Actinopteri; order Osteoglossiformes; family Mormyridae; genus Brevimyrus; species Brevimyrus niger. The sequence continues at coordinate 9,037,549 of JAABNY020000034.1, forward strand.
GAGGCGTGCCCAAATCTACCCAGAATTCATCTGTACAAATATCAAGACTGTTACACAAGTTGGCCAAGATGGAATTCACAAAGTATTTCACAAAGGAAACTGATTGATCATACAAGTGTACTATTCTTATCAAACATATAGATGACAATATTATAGAGCAAGAACAACAATATGGTGAAACTGTTTCAGTGAGTAAAGATTCACTTTGGAATAATTTTTCTCAGAAACATGAGCGTGTGGTACGCAAACAGGCAGAAGCCATAGCAAAACTTGAGCTTTATATGGTTTCAGTATATCAAGTCTATAAAGTAAATTAAAGTATAAAAACCTATGAAGTAAATATTGGTAATCAAATAAATTAGTTATGTCATTCAAAGTCTAATTGAATTTTTTTAATTCACGTAACGCTGTCAGTGAAATTTTATTTTATAGACGCAGCAGCAGCATCAACAGAAAAAAATTGAGGAATTTAAAACATGGATGCTTAGCCTGTATATTCTTTAGGCTATTAAGCCCACTGATTCCTTTATTTTTAAACCTATTTTTATGTGGAATGCCAAATGTGTCAGTTGTTGCCTATATTTTGCTTAAAAAATATATTTTCTGAGTGGCAATGTTGCCGTTCCTCATATTTCTTTATGGTATAAGGCTTCGGTTCAAGGTGACATTTGTTAGGCATGTGGATTATTTGTCCTTCTTTTAAATTGGAGCAAGCGTGGAGCGATTTCACTGGAGCAGGAGGAAATTTTAATGGAACGAGGAGCGGTGTTGAGCGGAGCAGCGTATTGCGAATTAGAGCGGAGGAGCGGCGGAGCCAACAACCTCGTGAGCAAGGAGCGGAAGTTCTCACTGTTCCACTCCCCTCACATGCTCTGATATAAAATAAATATAATACAGTATATATACATACCAATTGGATCCTTAGCTACAATGGGTCTTGAAGGTTTGCTAGGATCTCCCAGTCCAACTTCATTTTCAGCCTTGACACGGAATTGATATTCATGGTTAGGAATCAAGTTTGTTACTTTCATACGTCTTTCTGGGATTGGACTCTTGGTTATTGGCACCCAGCGGACAGCTCGTTTTTCTTTTCTTTCAAGTATGTATCCAGTAATGGACTTCCCACCATCATTTTCAGGAGGAGCCCATACAACTGTCATTTCCTCTTTTCCAATTTTAGTGACCTCTGGTGGGTCTGGTGGACCAGGTCTGTTAAATTGTGTTTTGGTAACAATGGGTTTGGTCTCTGCCGCAGGACCTGTTCCCATCTTGTTTTCTGCCCGCACTCTGAAGATGTATTCATTTCCTTCAACCAGGCGAGTCACATTGGCATAGTTAGTTATGACTGATGCTGAGTAAGTGGACCACACCATTCTCCTTGTTTCACATTTCTCTAAAATGTAACTTTGAACCTCACAGCCACCATCATCTTCAGGGGGATCCCACACCACTCTGCATCTGTCTACTGATATTCCAGATGCTTTTAAATCTCGAACAGGTCCAGGTATGTCAAGGACATTTACAGTAGCATATGCAGTAAAGCTTCCAGCAGAATTTGTGGCAGTAATTACATATTTACCAGAGTCTTCGCGTCTGGATTTAGTTAAGAGGAACTTGGAGTAATCTGCCCCAGTTTCAACATGAAGTCTTGGATTTTTGATGAAATCCCCTGTATCTTTGTCTTTAACCCATTTAACCTCTGGCTGTGGTTTTCCTCTGAGACCAGCTTCAATTCTTATTGACTCACCTGCCTTTACAACAAGTACTCCAGCTAACTTGATATCAAGTACTGGTTTTTGTATTTCTTCTTTAACAAGAACTTCACTTGTCTTTACCCAATTACTTTCCCCTCCTTCATTTACAGTTTGTACTCTGAACAGATATATATGGTTTTCGATACATTTGTCAACCATGAAATATGTTTCTTTTATAATACCCTTATGCAATCTTTCCCATTCCTCAGAATCCTTTGATTTCCTTTCCAGATGGTAGCCAAGGTTTGGGCTCCCACCATCATAATCTGGTTTTCTCCATTTCAGGAAGACAAAATTTTTTCCAATGTCCGTAATATGGAAGTTTTCTGGTTCACCTGGTTTTTCAATTGGATCAATTGCAAGTATTGGTGTCTTTGTTTCCGTTGTGGGACCAGGACCACATTTATTTTCTGCACAAACTCTGAAGAAATATTCATGATGTTCCATTAGTTTTGCTTTAACTAGACGATTAGTGCAATCAGATGAAATCATTGTCCAAGCTCTTTGGCTAGGTTCACGACATTCAACAATATAATTTGTAATCTCAGTGCCTCCATTGTCCACTGGGTTCTCCCAAGATATCATGCAAGAATCTTTGGTTACATATGTAGCCTTCAGATCACGACAATGTCCAGGCCTGTCAAGTACATTCACTTTTATAGTAGCTTGTGCCTCACCACTATCATTTGTTGCTTTTATGATATAACTTCCATGATCTGCTCTTGTTGCTTCTTTGATGAAAACATGAACAAGAGGGAAGTTGATATTTATTGCAGTGCGTTTGTCTTTTTCTAAAACCTTCTCATCATGGGTCCAGGCAATCTGTGGATCAGGTCTTGCCTTAACATAAGCCATAAGATTAATATTGTGTCCAACCCTTACAGTTACTCGGTCATGGGAAGTAACATCAATCTCTGGTGGAAGAAGAATATCCTTAGCCACAACTGATTCAGGAAGTTCTCTGGGTTCTCCATCACCAATCATATTTGACGCTCTAACACGGAATCTATACTCAGTGCCTTCAGTTAATCCTGGTACTCTAAATGCACACTGCTTAATAAGATCATCCTTATTTATTCGGGTCCATTCAGTACTACCTGACGTTTGACATTCAATGATATATCCTAAGACTGGGCTACCTCCATCTCTTGTAGGCTTAGTCCAAACCAAGTCAGCATAGGAACTACTCCAATCCTTCAGTTTAGGGTTTACTGGAGGACCAGGTACTGTGATTGGACGAGATGGCTTAACAGGGTCTGATACTGGAGAAGGTCCACTGAAGCCAGCTATGTTTTCTGCAAAAACTCTAAATTCATAACTGTTCCCTTCAAAAAGTCCAAGTACTCTATATCTGAGATCTTGAATTGGAGTCTTGTTCACACGAATCCATTTTCCTGCCTTGTGCCTACGCTCAATTATATACCCACTAATTGGACTACCGCCATCAAACAGTGGCATGGTCCAGCTCACAGTTACAGCATTCTCTGTGACATCAGATGTGTTTGGTTTTCCTGGATGGCCAGGAGGCTCAAAGCTATGTTGGGCAACAGTTGGTGCACTTTCAAGTGGTGCGCCAATGCCGATCTTGTTTTCTGCACGAATGCGCATAATGTATTCACAGCCCTTCTGTAAACGTGGGATTTTAACTTTTGTACTGGTGCTGCCTGAACTAACTCCTCCCCATGTCTCTTTGTTAGATTCTCTTTTTTCAACGATGTAATTCATAACTGGACTTCCACCATCATCTTTTGGGGGGCGCCACTCAATGACCATGTACTCTGGTGTAACTTCAAGTATTTTAACTGGGCCAATGGGCGGTGCTGGGACATCAAGTACTGTTACATGCAAAGCAACAGTCTTGCTTCCAGCAGCATTTGACACTGTAAGAAGATAAACTCCTGTGTCATTTCTTGTGCACTCATTAATGGTTAGTATAGTTGAATAGTGATCCGTGTCAACTTTCACATTGCGTTCAGTTTTGATTTCAGTGCCATCGATGACCCACTTAGCAGTGGGGATTGGCATTCCTCTCATTATTGCAGGCAGTCTGATTGTGCTTCCAGCTTTTACAATTATACCTTCAATTAACTTCACATCAACCTCAACGATAGGTGGCACTAAAGAAAATGAGAGAATTTGTATTAGATTTCACAAGTCATTATCTACAGTTTAAAATATGTGACTTAATTCCGTACAAAGAAAAAAGTACATCTTACTAAGTTTCTCTTGACAAAGGACTGGTACTGTGGTGTCAGGACGGCTCAAACCGACTGCATTCTCCGATTTCACTCGGAATCTGTAGGTTTTTCCCTCCTCAAGTCCAGTAACATGGCATTCAGGAATGCTAACAGTTTTGAAAGTAATCCAGTCTTTTTCGCCCTCCTCTTGGTACTCAACTAAGAAACCAGTAATATCACTACCTCCTGTGCGATCTGGCCAGTTCCACTGAAGCCAGACTTCAGTTTTATCAACATCCACATGGTGCAAATTCTTTGGTGGACCAGGAGGGACTAAAAAAAGGAAAACGTATTAACATAAAGCATAAAATAAATGTAATTTTATAAAAATGTATAATGAGATGCAAAAAAGAAATATATTTAATACTTACATAGAGGATCCATAGCTTTAATGGGTTTTGTAGTTTGAACATATTCACTTCTGCCAAACTGATTTTCAGCAGCAACACGGAACATATATTGAGTGCCTTCCATTAAATGTTTAATTGTAATACTACGTTTTTTAGATGAAGAACACACAGGCACCCACTGCGCAGATGCAATGTCTTTCTTCTCAACTACAAAGTTAGAAATTCGAGCTCCTCCATTATCTTCTGGGTCCTTCCAGGAAAGATATGCTGAATCACTTCTAACCTCAGACACTTTCAGATTCTGAGGAGGGTCAGGTTTATCTAAAGGGTGTCAACAATACATTATTAATTACAAGAAAATACATGCAAACCAATACAGTAAGCACTATACATAATCACAAAAGGATGTTGCAGATTATGTGACATACATACCTAATACAAGAACTTTGCATGTGGCTGTTTTTGACCCAGCTGGATTTTCCACAGTTATTGTGTAATCGCCAGAGTCAGAACGCAGGCAATAGCGCATTTCCAGTTTACTTCCAACGCCAGTTACTTTAATATCAGCTCTTGTAGGCACATCTGCTTCATTCTTTTTCCATGTGACTTTGGGGAATGGTATTCCCTTTATTCCAACACGAATGGTGACATGAGTTCCAGCCATGGCACGAATTTCACGAGGCATACCAACATCAACCAAGAGATCAGGTGGCTCTGTTAATGACCAAAATAAAACACATTAAATCATTCCCATATGAAAATAATATTTATATATAATAATATATGGAGAGAGAGAGACAGAGATAAAGAAAGAGAAATGATGGCATCATTTACAAAAAGAAGTATCCAGTTCTAATGTCACAGGCTGTTAATAGGCTGTTTTGTCTAGTCAAAGTATTGCAGAGTACAGTTTAAATTATTTTAAATAAATCAGAAATTACCAAGTCTGTCCTGTGCTCTCACTGGTTCAGGGATGTCAGCCGGTTCGGAAACACCAGCTGCATTCACTGCCATGACCCTGAATCTGTACAGCTCACCATCTGAAAGACCAACAATCTTAAACTTTGTCTCTTGGCATGAATCAGGAGTCTGATTAACCTTTGTCCAGTCCTCCTGACCAGCCTTCTGATACTCTACAAGATATCCAAATATTTTTCCCCTGCCGTCAAACCGAGGACGCTGCCAGGTTAATGATACGGAATCCTTAGTTTTATCAGCCGCTTCTAGTTGCTCAGGAGGGCCAGGTACCACTATAACAGAAAAATGCCAATTATTAGACATAAATATCATCTTTTGAGGTATATTTCAACATAGTAATCACACTATTCAATAACTTACCAATTGGATCTTTGGCAAAAACCGGTTTGGACGGAGGACTAGGGTCACTCACACCAACTTCATTCTCTGCCATCACACGGAACTCATATTCACATCCCTCAAGAAGGTCTGGTACCCAATATTCAGGTTCTGGGTATATACGCTCTTTTACTGCACGTGTCCATCTGCTTGTCATAGTTTCCTTCTTCTCCAAAATGTAGTTAGTGATAGGCTTTCCACCATCACGAGGTTGTTCCCAGGCCACAAGTGCAGAATCTTTGTATACTTCCTTCACAACAGGTTGCTTCGGAGCCTCAGGGACTCCTGAAAGCAATAGGGTTAACAAATTTTCAGGAGGCATACTTTTGCAATCATACTTACAGCATCAAATACATTTTTAGTGTTACTCACTGAATATATCTTTGGCTTTCATATCCTTAGAAAGAAGTGGATCACTAATTCCATACATATTCTGAGCACAAATTCTTATGATGTAGTCTCTTCCCTCAATAAGCTTTGGAACAGTACAAGTTGTCCTTGTACATGATGATGTCACAGGCATCCAGAGATCTCTGTTTGTGTCTCTCTTCTCAACAATGTAGTTAGAAACAGCAGATCCACCATCATCCAGAGGGGGGTTCCAGGAAATAACCATATGATTCCGGTAAACTTCATCAAAAATAACTGGACCCACTGGTGGCTGTGGACGGTCTAAGTAAGACAACATCATATGCAGTTTAATGCATGGGTTATTGTAATACAAAATATTTATTAGAAGAATTTAGCTGATGACTCCAAAAATTATATCTTACCAACAACAATCACATTGCAGAATCCTTTGCTGGAACCACTGCTATTTTTCACTATTACAGAGAATTTGCCACTATGTTCACGCTTAGCATTGGTTATACTTAAGCACAGTCTTGTAGTAGTATTTTTGAACTGGATATGGTCATCTTCTTTCAACTCTTCTTCATTTTTTGACCATTCAATGGTTGGAGACGGCTTTCCTGTATAACGACCTTGGAGGGTACAAGTCTCACCGACCCGAACAATAAGTTTATCGCAGAAATCCAGATCAATGTGTGGAGGTTCTAATAATAAAAGTAAACATTTTTATGTTAAATTATTGCCAACCAATTTTTTTGCAATTAAGCAATGTAATGAATTTATAATGAGTAATACAGAGATTACTTACCAAGCGCATCCTTGCAAGTGACTGGTTTAGTAGAGAATGAAGGCTTGCCTTGCCCGATTTCATTCACGGCACTGACCCGGAATTCATAGCTGGAACCGTCTTTGAGGCCCTCATAGGTATATTTTCTATCCATCAGCTTGTCAGTTGTAAGACGAGTGAATTGATCTTTTCCAATCTCACGGGCCTCAAGTACATACATTGTAACCTCAGAGCCGCCATCATATTTAGGTGGTCTCCAAGCCACACTGATTGAATCCTTCTTGATGGCTGTGACTTCCAGATCTTCTGGTCGCTCCGGTACAGCTGTTTTAGATGGATCAGAATGCAATTTGTTATTATAGAAATTATAGTAAAAATATACTGATGTTTAGGCATATCATCATATAACATGTGCAAACATTGATAATCAAAAATTATATTATATAATTATATTATTAAGAATTTAGTTACTTACAAATAGGATCCCTTATAAGTACTTCTTTGGTTGACTCAATGAATGGACCCAATCCAATAATATTTTCAGCGGCAATTCTGAAAAAATAGGCCTTTCCATCATGAAGACCTTGCACAACAGCATTATGTCTTGTTACAGTGTAAGACACCGCAGTCCAGCCTCTGCGATCAGCTTCACGTTTCTCAATGATGTAATTAGTGATAGCTGACCCACCATCATCTTCAGGTGAGAACCATGTTAACTTGCAGGAGTCATTTGTAAGATTTTCACCTGTGAATGGTACACCAACTGGGCCAGGAACATCTGTGGATTAAGGTAAAAGCCAGTTTAGAGAACTGTTGCTTCATTTCACCTGCACAAATTCAGATGCTATATACCATTTAACTACTTACCTAGCACTTCTACAATAATAGCCTTCCTTCGTTCACCTCCTTCATTCTTAGCGCTTAAGGTATAAATTCCCTGGTGCTTCCGCTTACAGTTCTTAATTACCAAAGCTGAACTAATAGCTGTAGTTTCAACAACAGCTTCCTCTGGTAAAACACTATCATCCCTGTTCCAGGTGATCTGTGGAGCTGGTTTGCCTGACACATATGCTGTGATGCGTATAACACCACCAGCATGAACAACAATCCTCTCCTTCACTGTGGCATCCAGGTCTACCTCGGGGGCAACTGAGAATGGATATATGAATAGTTAAACATCTCTACTAAGAAAAAATACGATTAAAATTTACTGTTCTTAGGACTTACTTGTCCTGTCCTTGACTTCAATTACTTCTGAGACATCACCAGGCTCACCAACACCAGCAGCATTCACTGCTCTAACTCTGAATCGGTAAAGCCCAAGCTCTTTCAGTCCAGAAACCACAAATTTGGTGCCTCTTATTTCCTTATCCTTAGCCTAGAAGAAAAAAATATGCAAATGAAATTATATGAAGCTTTATTTTCCATTTGTACAAGTACAGTATACGTACATTGGAATCCTTCTTTTCACATATTACATTACATGCTTTAGGGGCCAACATAGATGTGGTTACTCTACAGAACATGGGATTGGAAATGACCACCTTCTGAACACAGGCACAGAGGCTTAACCAGCTTAGCCAAACACTGCCCATTCAAGTCATATAAGAATCACATAAGTATCACAGTTTAAATGTTTTCTGTTGCTGTTTCATACCTTTTCCCATTCTTCTTTGCCCTCCTCTTTGTACTCAACAAAGTATCCAATAATTTTTGATCCACCATCATTGAGTGGTGGAATCCATTCCACATCAACTGTTGACTTTGTCCAGTCAGTTACTTTTGGAGTAGGAGGTCCAGGTGGTACTAAGAAAAATGCATATAATGTACTTTAGCTTATAATTAAAATATTAACATTTATAAAAACAACCTTATCAACAAATTACTGACTGCAAACATACCAATTGGGTCTCGGGCACAGACTGGATCGGATGGCACACTTGGAAGTCCACATCCTGCCGCATTAATGGCAATCACTCTGAACTGGTAATTAGATCCTTCAATTAGACCAGTTACAGTGTGTGAAACACCAAGGGGCATGATTCTGATTGGGTCACGGTTCACTCTGGTCCAACGCTTAGACGTTGTTTCTTTGCGTTCCAGCCAATATCCAGTAACCATAGACCCGCCATCATATTCTGGCTCTTCCCAATTGACTATCATAGAGTCAGCTGTCACCTCTGTAACAGTTGGCTTCTCACATTGACCAGGAACAGCTTTTGAGAAAAAAATTGTATCACTGTTAAGTTGTAGTGTTTCAAAACAGCATGTACAGAGTTTTAAAAAATGATACTTACTGAAAAGATTTCTGGCTTTCTCAGGTTCACTATTTAGAGGTGGCCCAACTCCATATTTATTCTGAGCCATGATACGGAATTCATACTCATGCCCTTCTGTTAGTCTCTGAACTGTGTACAAGCATTCTTTGGGATCACTGGAAACATGCACCCAGGACTTCCGGTTGTCTTCACGTTTCTCAATAACATAGTTAGTAATCTTTGAACCACCATCATCCTTTGGGGGATTCCAGGATAAAGTAATCCTTTCAGCAAATACTTCCTCAAACTTAATTGGTCCAATAGGAGGCCCAGGCCGCCCTGCAAAATGAAATTTAAGCAATGCTTCAGTACATTGAATTTATTTTGTGTAAGTAAATTGAAGTATTATATATATAAATACAAGTCCATACCTAAGATATTGAGCCTTATATCCTTGGAAGCCTTGCCCGCAGTGTTGCAGGCTGCAATTGTGTATACAGCAGTATCGTCTCTTTTGCATTGTTTTATCAGCAATGTGCAACGATCATCAGACACAAGCTTATTGACATGTTGATCATAATGAACATCTGTCTTGTCTTCTGCTTTATCAATGGGAGCTTTCTGCCAAGTTAGTGTAGGGAATGGACAACCCTTAATCCTAGCGACAATATAAATATCAGATCCCTCTTCCCCTTCCAACATTTCTTTGAGTTCAATTGTAGGAGCACCTAAAAAAAAGAAGTCATGTCTGTTGTCATATCCATAATGAAATTCGATTTTTAAACAAAAATATAAAACACACAATTATTAGCAACAAGTAAAATTATTCTTTACATACATGACTGGTCTTTCACAACAATTGGTCCAACAGTAGCAGAGGGTCTGCTTGCACCAGCCTCATTAACAGCCTTGACTCGGAACTCATACTCTCCTCCTTCATTGAGGTCTTCAACCTGGAACATGGTCTCTTCAACATCACGCTTATTGCATTGTTTCCAAGTCTCTTTTTCTGTTCCACTGGTGTCCCAGCTGAGACGTTCAATTATGTAGTGTTTCACTGGAGCACCACCATTATTCTTGGGTGGCGCCCATGTAAGTGTTACTGTGTTCGTAGTCACAAAGTCAATCTTAAGCTTTGTGGGAGGATCAGGAGGATCTGAGGATTTAGAACATGGCAAGAAATTATTAAATTTCATAAATTACACTGTTATATTGCTGATGATGGAAAAAAAAAAAAACACTTACAAATTGGATCTCTGGCTTTTACGGGTTCTGTGGTCTCAGTATGTGGTCCCATGCCTATGCGATTTTCTGCTCTGACACGGAACAGGTATTCCTGTCCCTCAAGAAGGTCAGGGACAACAAAGGCCTGACTTGCACAAGCTGGGTTGACTTTTGTCCAAGCACTGGTTCCAACAGCTTTCTTTTCAATGAAATAACTCTTGATTCGCTCACCACCATCATTATCAGGAAGTTTCCATGTAATCCTACATGTGCTTCTTGTGATGTCTGTGATTTTGAGTTCTTTTGGTGCTCCTGGTACATCTAAATGCATTACAAAATACTGTTATAAATGTTGGTTAATGTTATGAAATTCAATTTTAATGAAGAATTTAAAAAGTACATACCAAGCACATTCACTCTGACATTAACAAGTTTCTGTCCAGCTTTGTTTTTGGCTGTAATGGTGTATCTGCCTGAATGGCTTCTTTTGCAATCATATATTGTAATGGTTGAAGATGTGTCACTGGATTGAACCTGGTAAAAGCCATTGTCTTATGTAAATACAATAGTAATAAAATTTAACAGTAATAAAAATAATTTTCTAAACAATGGGTGTACGTACAAACAAATTTTGCACACCTGACAACAATGCACGCTAGAGTTATAGAGATCTTTGAAGCAGATTGTACAGAACACTGTTAAAAACATCCAGTTCATCAAGGATAAAATAAACAGGGTATTAAAGTCTCAAGTAAAGTCGTATGCAAAGTCACCATCATGCCTAGGCTACTGTGATTTTCACTTAGCAACCATTTTGTCTAATGACCTGGCAACTTGAATCGAACTCGGTAGCTAAATGAAGAGTTCTTTTATGAGAAAAAAACTTCAAGTATATCTTGGTAAAAAGAAATATATATAAACATTACTGTCATATACAAAAGAAACTGCAAATAAATCATTGATTAGAAATGTTAAATGTTAATCTACTTCTGTAATTTAATTGCCTTAAATAAGTGTTTTTAATTAGTAAAATCATAATAGGGCATCATAATAATCCCATCATTTGCAAATAAAAGTTAGGAGTTCTTAATTTTTTTGCGACACTTGCTCCATATATAGCACTTAAGACGTTTTCATGACATTGGGCCAAAAACTTGTACCTCTGAATCCACAGGAAGAACATGAACCCGATCTTTTGTTTCTGTCTTTGCACCCCCTTCAAACTCCCATGAAACTTTTGGGGTAGGACGCCCATTGAATGTTGCAGGAATTTTGATAATGGTGCCAGCCCGGCAGGACATTAATTCAAGTGCATTGACATCAACAAAGATATTAGGCTCCTCTGGAAATAAAAAAGCATTATCAGCATCATTGTGACCAGTACATGTGGATGCATTTTTATAATTTCATGGTTGTTACCTTGAAGCTCTTTGATCAGAACTTCTGTGGTTCTGGGGCTAGGCTCAGATTCGCCAATGTCATTGACCGCAATGACTCTGAATCTGTACCTCTTCAGCTCCGGCAGATTTGGCACAGTGAATTCAGTGGTTGGGTGCAATGCATCTGGCCCATTTACTCGTATCCATTCTGATGTACCCTCATCCTGTTTTTCAATGATATAGCCTTTGATAGGACTGCCACCATCTTTTTCTGGGGGTGTCCAGGTAAGAGTGACGCTATTCTTGGTTTTATCTGCAACCTCAGGGGTTGAAGGCATACCAGGAGGATCTGGGAAACAGAACAAAATTAAGTAATGTTAAGACAAAATAGTATGATTTTTCCAATGGAATATATTAGGTAAATAATTTTTAGTACTCTAGCTAGATGGTTACAGCATATCATTCTGAAAACAAATATAGTGCCTAATTAGGACAAATAATAATTCTTCAGTTTAGCTTAATAATAAGATCTAGGGCAATAATTGGTATTTAATAATATTTTAACATTTCCACCTATGTGGTAATTCAGAATACATATTTATATATTAAGCATGCTTCATTAATTATGCAAGAAAGATGGAAATACCAAACTCCAGTCACATAAAAGACCCAGCTGAATATTCATATGCATTCTTAAGAAAGATATAATACAGAACTATATGACATTGTAAATTTCACTTACACAGAGGATCAACAGCTAATGCTGGGTCAGATGGTTCACTTGGTGGTCCAGTTCCACCAGCATTGCAGGCCATTACACGGAACTGATACTCAATGCCCTCAATAAGACGAGGAACACTGAACTCCCAGCCTTTCAAACCACGTTTTGAGATAGGGGCTCTATTTACTCGAGCCCAGTATGCTCCTCTTTTCTCTTTCTTTTCCAGCCAGTAGCCTGTAATAGTGGATCCTCCATTATCTAAGGGAGGTTCCCAAGTAACCAGCATGGAGGATTTTGTGTGCTGAGCAACTTGAGGTTTCTCTGGTGGACCAGGGAGTCTAAAAGGATCCTTAGTGACAACTTCTTCTGATTCACAAGCATCACTGATACCATACTTGCTCTGAGCTTTGACCCTGAACTGATAGGTGCCATCAGTCTCCAGGTCCCACACCTTAAACACATAAAAAATAAGTGGGATATTAAAATACATTATATAACTTGTTAATTTTACCTATAATAAACATCTATAATATTTTATTTTTCCATGCTTATACTAACCCCAATTTTCCTGTCGATTACACAGTCATTCACTGCTTCCCACTCTGGTGTCTCTTTGCTTTTATCTTTCCTTTCAACAATATAGTTTGTAATCTCAGTGCCTCCATCATCTTCTGGTGCATCCCAGTTAAGATAGCAAGATTCGGCTTTGATGTTAGAAATCACAAGATTACGAGGTGGTGTTGGGCGGTCTGTGGGATTGAGGAACATAAACATAACTATCAATAACTTCCCAGTTACATAATAACCAAGCAGTTATTTTCAGGAATGAAACCTACCTAGTACATCAACCCTGATTGTGTGATGAGCAGATCCAAGAGCATTTGTAGCTGTTATTGTGTAGTAGCCTTTATCTTGTCTTACAGTGTCGGAGATACTAAGCTTGGCATTTGCTTTCATTCTGTGAACTGTCTCAGATTCCATTAAAAGTGTTTTAGTTGGTTTTGGAATGACAACTTCATCCTTTGACCATTCAATCTTTGGTAATGGGAGACCGGTCACCTCAGCCGGAATTTCTATGAGCTCTCCCCTCTTCACAATGATTTCATCTGCTGTGAAGCGCTTCAGCAATGTCACAACTGGTGGAACTATAATTAAAAGAATACATTTTTATTTATCTGTTCAAATTTTATTAATAGAAATATTACTGTACATGTATCATTCCACAAAATAAACAAACCTTCATCATCTTGAATTACTGCAGTCAATGGTAGTGAAGGGTCACTTTCACCAATTTCATTAAATGCCTTCACGCGAAATTCATATGTGTGGAACTCAAAGAGGTTTTCTACTGTAAAAGTGAGATCCTTGCAGGGTTCTGTATTGGCAGGTGTAAATGCAGGTTCATCATGCCTTTTCTTTTCAATATAGTAGCCAATAATTGGACAGCCTCCATCATTACGGGGTGGCTTCCAATTCAGAGTAATGGATGACTTGGTCCTTTCAATGTACATGAACCTCTCTGGGGAAGTTGGTGGACCTAATGTTCATAAAGAAACCAGTAATTAGACAATTTTATTTTCCTTCAGCAATCTCCAATCAAAGCACTAATGGTTCCAAATTACCCTTTGGATCAACTGCAAGAATAGGCTCCAGTTCCACAGGAGGGCCACACCCATGTTTATTCTTTGCCATTACACGGAATGTGTATTCTTGTCCTTCAACGATACCCCCAATTTCACATTTAGATGCAAAAGTATCTATGGGCTGTCTCCATGTTTGTGTTTTTTTGTCCAGTCTTTCTGTTACGAATCCAGTGAGATCGCTTCCACCATCATCCTCAGGATCGGACCAATTTAATATCACCAACTTTCTTGTAATAATAACAGGCTTCAATTCAAGCACAGGGCCAGGAACGTCTGATGAAATTGATATGGCATGTTATTTCAAATAACAATATAAAGAAAACAACATAATTTAGACATCTTATTAGTACCAGGAGTTTTTTTATTACCATAGACTTCCACTCTGGTCCATGCTGATTTGGTTCCACTGCTGTTTGCGGCAATAACCTGGTACTTGCCTTCATCCTTCCGCGTGATATTTTTGATTATAAGTACACTTTCCTTGCCTTCACTTTCAATTGCAACACGATCCTTATTAGGCGTGCCATCATCCTTAGTCCATTTCACATATGGTGGTGGTCTGCCAGTTATATGTGCAGGCAGCCTCAATGTTGTCCCAGCTCTGATCATAACATTACTCTTCAAAGACAAGTCAAGCTCGACAACTGGAGGTTCTGTAGAAGTAAACAATAAATTAAACCTCTTTGTTTTAGCAAAGCATGTGGTCTGTGCTATTTGTAAATGTAACACTAGTTACCTTGTGGATCTTTCACTGTAGCAGGTTCAGTCATGCCAGGGGGGCCTTCACCTGCAGCATTGACAGCTATGACACGAACAATGTATTTTGCTCCTTCTCTAACTCCATATACTGTAAATTCTTGGCTTTTACATGGTCTCTCTGTGTTACGCGACCAATCATTTGATCCTACTAGGACCTTGTCAACATGGTACCCAAGAATGTCTCCACCCCCATTGTCCTTGGGAGGATCCCAAGCCACTTCAATGGAACAGCAAGAAGTATCAGCTATCCTTGGAATTGGTGGACCAGGTGGCACTTAAAAAAACAACATCATCACATTGTTACATTATTACTATACTTATTAGTAGCAGTAGTAAAAGTAGTAGTAGTAGAACTAGTAGGCCTATGTTGTTACAATTATATTTACGTATCATATATTAAAATTATATTTTAATATAAAATAGTCCTTTAACAGATATGTTTTGACTTACATATACGTTCTTGTGCAGTTTTGGGATCAGATGGAATGCTAAACTTCCCAGGTCCAGCTGCATTCTCAGCACAGACTCTGAAGATATATGTCATGCCTTCAGTCAGACCTTCAGCGTTCAGTTCAAGTGTGTTGATCAGATTTCGGTTAACTCTAGCCCAGTGTTTGCTGTTAATTTCACGTTTCTCAACCCAGTAACCCACAATAGGGCTACCGTTGTCTTTTGGCTCTTTCCAGGTAACAAGCATGCTGTTTGCAGTGATATCTTCAATTTCAGGCTTGTCAGGGGCCTCAGGTGGATCTGTAATAGACAATTATATAAACCAGATGACATTTCAATCTATTATTATTTGAAATATTTTAGTATTATAAGTGGGTGTAGAAAATCTATGTATGTATGCATGTATGTATGTATGTATGTATGTATGTATGAATGGATGGAGGGATGGATGCTTAAAATGTCTCACCAAATGGATTTTTAGCAACCAGTGGAGCTGACACACATGGTGTTCCAGGCCCAAACTTGTTTTCAGCTGTGACCCGGAAGATATACTGTTTTCCTTCAATCAGTTTAGTTACTTGAAATTTACAGACTCTTAGAGTTGAAGTTACAGTAACCCATCCAATTTCAGCTTTGGAGTTATCTTTTTTCTCTAAGATGTAGTTCAGGATTTCACTACCACCATCATCTACAGGTGGATCCCACTTGCATAGGACTGATGTGTTCCTGATTTCCTCAAAAACCAAGTTCACTGGAGGTCCAGGTACATCTACAAATCAAAAGAATAAAAATACATTAAATAGTTATTGTTATTATTAAAAGTTATTATTAAGGCAAGAAAATTCAGTGGCATCCAAGACTTATTTGTTATATTCAGTGGTCAGTTTTTTATATTTGAATATAAAAACAGTATTCCACATCATGAAGAATTTGCCACAGATTGAAAAAAAATGCCCTGAATACAGAGCTTAACAAAACATATGGCAAAGCTGGATGGAAGGATAGACAGAAACAAACAGATAGTCAGATAGACAAACAGCCAGATAGATAGATAGATAGATAGATAGATAGATAGATAGATAGATAGATAGATAGATAGATAGATAGATAGATAGA
>JAABNY020000034.1:9069893-9084176 GCA_015164015.2 Brevimyrus niger
AACATTAAGGAAGGCGGATGTTTTGAAATCTTTTGCATCACAGGTGTAAGTCTTGGAATCATCAAGTGTGCAGCCCTGAATGATGAGCTTTCTCTTTCGCCCATCAGTCACAATGTCATACTTCTTAGTTTTATGGATTTCTTGTCCTTCTCTGAACCATCTGACCTCTGCTTTTTCCCTGGAGACTTCACACTCCAAAATGGCAGTGGCTTCTTCCTCTACAGTTTGGTCTTCCAGAGGTTTGGTAAACTCAACGGGTGGTTCTGTAAAAGAAAAATAAGTTGCTCTTCTATACTGAATCATTTTGAAGTCAAAAGAATCAGGAGTGAGTTATTTTAAATACATATGTGTCTGGTATTTAATAAAATATATTCTTTATGGATTATAAGCAGCTAGTGGTGATGGCACAATTAAGTCAACACCATGATTGCCCTGTGCAATTTCCAAAGAATAGTGTTAATTATTGTTCATTTTGTACTTTTAACCATGGAAATAATTAAAACTTGTCAGGATTTCTTATAGGAAAATAATCCATTAGAAGCAAAATAGGATATGACCAAAAGACAAGGCCCATACCATTTACAGTAAGTTTAGCCTGGATGGCAAAGTCCTTTGCCGTCAATTTCACATCTCCAGCCTCTGTCAGCTTTACATCTCTAAGAGTCATTGTGTGAATTCTTCCTTCAGCTCGTGTGACAACCTAGGTAAACCAAAACAACAATACAAGATATCTGCAACGGTCACACCTTACATTAGGGGACATAAATAATGTAGTAGTACATGCTTACTTAAGGCATTAATTAACTAGCAATTAACTGTTACTTATATACTGACCCCATGTTTCTTCATCATTAATGAATCATATCAGTTCATGTATTCTATTCAAGAACTATACTAGTTAAGTTAACCAATTAATTAATAATTAACTAATATAGTTACCGCATGGAATACATGAACTGTCATAATTGATTAACTAAAACCTAGTTAATGATTAATTAATGCATTAAGTAAGTGTGTACTGCTACATTGACTTGTCTCAAGTAATGTTACCGAAATATCTAAGGCCGCTTTTAACCGCACAAGATATTGTACTTTTGGTACATCCTTAAAGTACCATAAGTATGATATTCCTTTTGTGCCGGTTTTCCACTGGCTTAAAACCTGGTACCGGTGCCAAATGACATCATCAGTGACCATTCCTGATTGACAATATCACAAAGTGCGGCACGGTATTTCTTTCACTGGATTCAAACATGTTATTATGATCCTTCGTTTTCCTGTAGTCCTGCTTAAGTTTTTTGATTTTGAAGCAGCATTGTTTGGTGTTTTGCGTGTGCCCCATTTCTTCCAAGTGGCTTGCTATTATGGCAAATATTTTTTTTTCCAAGTCATGCCATCTAAATCCCGCTGGATCTGTTCATCAGACCATATGGTAATTAAAGCCCGTGTTTTCTCGTTTGTCCATTCTTCCATTTTACTTTTCTTATATTTTTGTTTCTACTGCTTTTTATTTTGTTTCTCGTTGTTTGCTGTGTTTTAAAAGATGGCGGTTGCATTTTATGTTTCAACGCCAGGCTATTTGCATAACCATTCAATAGCAAATACATTTGCAAGTCCCACTCTAAAGAACTGAAGCAACAAAGAAGTACCCCAGCTAGTTTGGCATCTTCGGTACTGGAACTTTCGGTACTGGTACTTCACCGGAAGTCAATGGAAAAGTGAAAGTACTGAAAGTACCATACTTTGTGCTGCGGAAATGAGCCCTAATTGTGCTCATACCCCATCCTGTTGCATCATCCTTTTTGCTATTAGTATAATTGCATAATCACTTTATGCTGTATAGACAATTATGTTGTTTTCGTAAATTGAAAGAAAGTACTATTTTACGTTTCAAAATTTTTGCCAGTTTGCTAAAATTCAAACCAATCTCTCTATAGTGATTATTGCCACCATCATACTGGTAATGTCACTAAGGGCACAAATACTTAGTAATAACTCAGTTACTACCGAAGTACAAATCATGAGCAAATATTGAGATACCTGAGATACAAGATTCATTAATGGTGAACAAACATGAGATCAGTATGTCACTTGTGTTATACATTACTTGTTCCTTCAGTACTTCCTTCAGCAGTTCACAAAGGTTTATAGAATTAACAGATATAGTAACAAATATATATTTGTTTGGAATGAAATGATTCAATAATGATGAAGAAATACCAGATCAGTATTTAACGTGTTATTCATGACTCCTTTCATAGTTCCTTCAATATTTCACAATAATTGTGAATTAACACAAGATCAGTAAGTAACAGATTTAGTTTGTGGTTAATTAATACATAAGTAAGACCATAATGCTATATTATTTGTGCCCAGTCAGGCAAGCTGTTACTTTTATACCTAGATGAAAATATCAAAAATACATTAACAGGTTATTACATAAAGATGACAAAGCAACTTGAACCAAACAAAACCTGGGAACTTATACACATATAATACATAATAGCAAAATATTACTTCTTATTCTTCAGTGTATTATCTTTAATTTAATTTTTTTTAAATGTTCTGATAAAGATATCCATAAATCCATTGTGTTATAAATTAGGTTATATTTCAATTAATGCAATACAGCTGACTGATCAAATTATGATCCAATTTTTCAACATATGAATAATAACTTACTCTTTCACTTGGCTCCAATTTCGTGTTGCCAAGGAACCATTCAACTTCAATTCCTTCATAGGACAGTTCACAGTCAAAAGTAGCAGTCTCCCCAGCAGTAACTGTAACATCCTTGAGTGGTCGTAGCAGGCTAATCATTCGAGCTTCATAATGAGAAAAGGCTACTGTTAGTTCCCGAATTACCAAAATGAAGTGCACACTTTCACTGCACTTTCTCTCTAAAACTCAACCATCTCTAATTGGTTTTAGGGGGCTCAGTGGTTATCACAGTTGCCTTACATGTTTGGGTCTGTGGGTTCAAGTTCTATCTGTGCTACGTGTGAGTGGAATGGTTTATAAAGAAGGTTACATTAATATGCAAATAATCCTCAAAAAGGTTATTTTAGTATTATGTTTTCTTGTTTCATTGGGTAGCTAAATTTAGTCTACATTTATGTAGTTTGTTACACACGTTCATTGTTGCTTGGTAATACTTTGCTTCATACACATCATACACAAGTAAATTGCATCAAAAACTAATTTTGATCAAAAATATTATGTAAATGTAATGAAAATGTATAATTAAGTATGCACTACAAGTACACAAAGATATCAAACCACAGATCCTTACCAACACATATTTTATGATCAGAAAGCAGTTTCACATAAAATTAATTACAATGTTTACGGTAATTATCTGCAAAAAGAAATCATTCTTACCCTTAACTCTGAGCTGAGCACTGGATTTAGCATTAGCAGCTTGGAAGTCCACACCACCAGCCTGGTTCTTGAGCACATTGTACAGTATAAGGACATGTTTAGTACCTTCTTCCTTAATCTCACAGTCCTTAGAGAGGGATCCAGAAAAAGACCGTAGTTAGAATCCAAATGGAGGACTTTCTAAAGAGCAGAATGAATCACTGACATCATCTATAACTTCCCATGTTCTATGTGTAGATATTTTACATGTAAATATTTATTCAAAGGAAAGGAAATTCTGAGTGACAAGATCTAGCTCCTTACAGGAGACTGATGAAGGGCCTCTCCCTTAAGTTTCCAATGACCATGAACATCCTCCTCAGAAATTTCTGTTTCAAAGCGTGCAGATTCAGTTTCTGTAACCTCCACGCTGTACAAGGGACGGACGATCTTAATGTCACGCTCTGTAGAACAGTAAAAACATTAATTGAAGTTATTGTGTTTTAACAATGCATATTGTTTATTTTCTATTGCAAAATATGTGAAAGAACACTACAAACCTTCAATATTTAGTTTAGCAGAAGTCTTGTCAGAACCACAGTCACAAGTATATTCGCCTATGTTGCCCTTTTCTGCCTTCCTCACAATGAGTACACGCTTCTTGCCATCAGATTTGATTAGCACATTTTTGGATGGAGTGACTTCCTTGCCATCCTTGAACCATTTCACTGCAGCAGCCGGCTTGCTCACTTCACACATTAGCACCACTTCATCCTTCTCCACTGCAGTATAATCTTGCAGTTTGGTGATGAAGTACGGCTCTCCCTCTGTAAAGAAGGAAAAAAGATTTTATATAGCAATTTTTAATACTAATCATTAGCTAAGAGAGAATAGAAAATAAAAAACCCATGTGCAGGTACACTTCCTACAGGTCTCCAAACAACTGCTGTATAAGCAGCCACTATGCAAATATACTGTGAACAGTATATTTAGAACAACTCTTTATAAATTATACACTTACCAAGGACAGTAAGCATAGCCTCTGAACATTTTCCGAGTGCTTCTGCTTTAATTAGGGAAGTGTCATCAATGCAAACTTCCTTAAAGGCCAGGGTGTGAATTTTTCCAAGTTCTGACATATGGACCACTTTACTGGGGTGCAGGCGCACGTCATTCTTGTACCAAGTGACTGGCACCTTCTCATGAGACAGCTCGACACTGAACTCTGCAGTCTCACGTTCTTTCACTGTGACATCCTTAATGGGCTTGACGAACTCAAGTCGAATTCCTAAGAATTGAAGTTAAACAAGATGTCTGAGTACTTATGTGCCCAAAATGTATGTTAAAATAATAAAATAAAAAAATAAATGGAGAAAACTCATAGAATTTTATATTTTGAAAGGTACCATTCATCCTTGACTATAATATAATGCACTGATCTGATAACTTTACAAAGAAAAATAATTTTCATACCCTGAATGATTAATTTTCCAGTGGTTCTCTTATCTTCCGCTTCAAACATGTATTTGGCTTCATCCTCATAGGCTGCAGATTTTACCAAAAGAATGTGCCTCTTTTCCTCTTGCAGAATTTCAAACTTTTCATCAGTTTTCACCTCCTGGGATCCTTTTAGCCAACGGGAGCTTTTAGCATCCCTGGACACCTCACACTCAAAGCGTGCTTCGTCCTTCTCTAACACTTGAACATCACTCAAAGGAGTGATGAAGGTAAGTGGAAGCTCTGTAATGTACACAAAAAGGTTCAATTAAAATCAAAATTATTTAAAAACCTATATATTACAGTTTATTTAATATTTAAATTATACTAATATACCAATTAAGTACCCATAGAGCAGTACCTTTTACTTTCAGATTAGCTGCACACTTGGCATTAGCGGCCTGGAATGATACTTCGCCTGACTGGGGGATTTTGCAGTTGTATAATGTCAAGATGTGTTTGGCACCATCTTCAATAATTTCAACATCCTGTAAGTCATACCAAGGTAAATACAGTGAAATATTTGAAGAAAAAAACAATACATTAAATCACATAAATTCCTTCTCTTTCTGTGAATCTACACATGGAATTTTTTTTATTTGATAGCAGACTACTGAAAGTATTATACATACAGAAGACTGGGTCAGGGTTTCTCCCTTCAATTTCCACTGGCTATGAATATCATCCTCAGAGATTTCCACTTCAAAACGAGCTGTCTCTCCTTCAAAGAGCTCCACACCATACAAAGGACGAAGGACTTTAATATCACGAGCTGTAAGTAAAAAATTAAGGCATTGTGATGAAATTAACATGGCTGTTAATTTTAGGTACAAATTTAATTAGCTCTTTAATACTTACCTTCTATGTTAATTTCTGACATTGTTTTATCTGTTCCACAGTCACATACATAATTTCCTTTATCCTTATTTTCCACTCTTTTGATTGATAGGATTCTCCGTTTGCCATCAGTTTTAATAGAAACCATCTTAGAGGCTTTCACCTCAGTCTCATTATGGTACCATTTTACAGGCACATCTTTGCTCAGTTCACAGTCTAATGTGACATCATCCTTTTCAACTGCAGTGTAATCTTGCAATTTAACTGTGAAGTATGGATCGGCCTCTGCAATGAAAAAGTTTACCAAATGGAATAGGAAAAAGAAATCAATGACCATATTGTGAAAGTACAAAGAATACCTTTATAATATGTTGTTTTCTGTGTATTGCAGAGGGAATGGTGAATAAACTAACATTTATTTTTAAATACATACTGTATTTATAATAATATAGTCTAACAATAAGTACTGGAATATTCAAAGGCAAAAGACAGAAACATATCAGCACAAAAATTACCTATAACCAAAAGATTAGCCGTTGTGGATACTCCTTTAGCCTCTGCTTTGATTTGGCAAGTGTCATCTAGAGTGACCTCTTTGATTTCTAATATGTGCTTCTTTCCATCAACATGAGTAAGCACAGTTCTGCTCATATGCAGTTTGATTTCATTTTTGTACCATGTCACTGGTACATCCTCATGACTGAGCTCAAGCTCAAACCGAGCTGTTTTGCCTTCCTTCACTGTTTGGTCCTTCAGAGGTGTAATAACCCTCAGCCTTATACCTGTAATATATTTTTTCATAGGTAAGAGATGTAATGTACTCAATACAAGTATCAAATATTATGAATAAAAATCAATATCAGAATATTAGCCTCCTCACCCAGATCAGTAATACTTGTTTGTTTGTTTGCATGTTTATTAATTGTATTTTGCCTAGAATGTCCCTTATACACAATTGTACAATCCCTTTAAGTGTAAACAAATTAGTTCATAGACAAATTCCATCAGAAAACTGGAAAATTTCAAATACAAATGCAACTGTTAAGCTGTCAGCAACAAAATACAGTGGTACCTCAGTTCTCGAACTCACTAGAACTCGAATTTCTTGAAATTCAAACAAAGCAGTTTGACCTAGAACTCGATCTGAATATCAGAAGTCAAATTGTGAACGCTGACCTAATATAAATTATACGCGCCAGGAAATGAGTCACACTACAATGCAATTCTTACTTGAATGCCTTCTTCACAGACTGGACAATTAACAAAATAAAGCAGTGCAACATTACAGTAACTAACAATAAATAAACCACTAACTTATGTGTACTATTAGAGCATTTATGTCATTTATTTAAACAATATTTTACCAGGTAAATTAACTGAAAAACAGTTCTCAGTGCTTTACGTGATATTCAGGAGAAATAGCAGATAACGCATCAGAACTGCCTGGGATACAAACGTCATGCATATAACTAAACTCTTCAGCCAATAAGGGCAAAGGTGTGTCGTCACAGAGGCGGTTCCAGTTTGTTCAGCTGGGTGAGAGGTCGCAATGCATCTAACTTTAATGCATTGCGTCAGGATCAGAATGTGTTGCTTTAAACCAGGCTGTAAGAAAGTCGAACGCACCCAATGCCTGGACTGGGGAAAAAAACTGAAACGCGGACTAAATACAGAGGACTAATGACAACAACCAAAAACGGCTGATCATATGGGGATCCCACATGAGGTTAACGAGGAGGCGTGGCACACGGAAGGAGCAGACGATCGGGGCAGGACAGGGGTAATGTTGGGATAAGATCTTTATCGTTTTGGAAGCCATTAAGAAAAAATGCTCTTCTTGTTTTATCCTGTTCATTTTTTTGTTTAAATGCTAAAGAAAAAAAAACATATTTAGGTGTAATTTTGGGGGGCTGGGAACCAATTACTTGTTTTTCCATTATTTCTTATGGGAAAAATTCGATCAGAACTCAAACTTTTTAGGGTCTGGAGTCCGGAACGGATTAAGTTCAAGAACCGAGGTACCACTGTACTTATGTTAAACAATGAAGTATACATATCGTTTTATAAACCAGAATCTCAACCTACCTTCTACTGTTAGCTTAGCTGTTGATCTTCTGCTCTGGACTTCAATAGTATATTCACCCTCATCATCAAATTCACATTCATTGATGACAAGTATGTGCTTTTTCCCATCATCAATGATATCATATTTTTTCCCAGGAGTGATAATATCAGATCCCCTCATCCATATGACCTTCGGAATGTCCCTTGTGATACTACACTCAAACTGGGCCTGTTTCTTTTCTGGTACAGAAACATCCTTTAGTGGAACAGTAAAGTCCAGTTCGATTTCTGAAAGAAAGGATTATGGTTATTCACATAACATCACATTCATCTCTTTCGATATGTAAAATATTATGCTTACCTTTTACTGTTAGCATTGCAGCAGTGGTGGCATTTAAAGCTTGATAAGACACTTCACCGGACTGGTCAGTTTGGAGATTTTTCAAAGAAAGAAAACGCTTCTTGCCTTCCACTTTAATATCACAATTCTAACAAAAAGTAGAAATGTATTTTACATGAAATGTAAAATATACAAAGTTTTAATCATAAACATCATTAACCAGTGAGGTAAAATAAAAAATAGATATTTATTGACCTAAATATTTAGAATAGGTAGATGACTGACTAGTTTATTTTTAAAACTACAAAAAATATTAAAAGCAATACTGTGAGAAGTACGATTTATGTTAAGTCCTCATATAATAATGTTAAAATATAAACATATGCACATGTACATATACACAGACAGTCTCTCTGGGGAAAGAGTAAGAACTTGCAAATTTCGTACAGGAGATCTTGTCAAAACTTGGCCCCTAAGTTTCCATTCTCCAGTTACATCTTCCTCAGAAATTTCTGTTTCAAAGCTAGCACTTTCTTTTTCATAGACTTCCACACTGGAGATAGGCTTCAATATTTCAGCTTCTCTCTCTACATAACAAAAGGGCATAATTAGAAAAATAACAACTTTTCACTAGAATCAAGAAATCCATTTAAAAAATTACAAATTATACAGTACCTCCTAGAGTTAGCTTAGCTGCATATCTCTGCCCTTCAACCTCCACAGCATATTCCCCAACATCATCAGGAGTTGCATTCTTAATGACCAGAAGGAGGTTTTTTCCATCCTTTGTAACTTCAGTCTTATCATTGGGCTCCCTGGGTATCTCATCATCTCCTTTGAACCACTTCCAGTTTGGAGTATCCTTAAATAGCTCACCTTTGAAGGTGGCAGTGGCCTTGGGTTTTACATGTTGATCCCTCAGTGGTTTTACCAGCCAATCTCTTACTATTTCTATGAAGCAAACAAGCAATTGATTAAGGAAGGACTATGTAAACAATAACTTTTGCATACACATTACATATAAAGTAGATTATAGGTACATACCAATGACTTTCACATCTCCTTCAGTCTTGATGTTTTCACATTCACATGTGTAAATACCAGCATCATCATCTGTTGCATTCTGGATGGTTATCGCATGCTGTAGTCCAATGATATTAATTGCCAGCTTTCCAGGGATTTGTTCAAGAGGTATACCATTTTTCTTCCAGACTACATCCCTCTCTTTGCTCAGCTCACAGGTCAAGTACATTGGCTGTCCTTTGAGAACTGACATCTCTTCTAAGTTTTTCGTAAATTTGACTGGGAGTTCTATGGAAAAAGCAAAAATTATATACTGTCAGGACTTATACGAAACCCATTTTTATTTAGTTAAAAAGGTTCGTTCTATCCTCTTAACATTATGCCGGAAACCAGAAAATTGATTAAAAACGTAACTTGTTTTATTTACACAATATATATCACATTTGATTTATTTATATTCCTATTTCAGGTAACTGTGATAAATACCTTCAACAATGAGCTTGGCTGTGGAAGTCTTTTCTTTGTTTCCCAGCTTAGCAACACAAGTATATTCACCAGTGTCTGACAACTGGACATCAATAATGGCAAGCTTACGATCCTTGCCATCTGAGGTGAACTTGTGTTTAGGGCTTTCTCTTAAGTTGCTTCCATCCTTCATCCATGAAGTAATAGCAGTGGAGGGAGACACCTGACACTCAAAAACAGCGGATGAGCCAATAGACTCGGCTTCTTGTAGCACAATGTCTTTCAGCTCTTTGACAAACTTCAAAGGGACAGCCTTAAGCTGAAATCCAAATGGTGCATCACCCGGTGGCTTTTCACCTCCGGTTCCAGGTTTTAAACCTTTTCTCTTTTCAGCATCTCCAGGAGATGGTGTTTGTCTTGCTATAATGAGGAAATATTATTATGAATTTCATCTTACGGACGACTTCCTTTAATTGTTTACATCAGCATTTATTAAGCAATGTGGAGTCAACATAATAAATACAGTATGTAGTTAAAGTGTTACTTATCTGAACTGCAATTTGTCTTTATAAATACACCAATGTGGTAAGATGGAATCAAAAACACTGAAGCCACCTCACCCCCATAGTCTATGTGCCTTACCTTTTAAGCCTCTACCTTTTCCTGGTTCTTCTTTCGGTTTTCCATCTGTAGTAGGTTAGAATGAATTTTACCACCATAACAAATAACACATTTCCTAATCCTTGTCAAAAAATGCAGGACACATGAAAATGGTGATGTCCATGGAGAGACAAGTATGCAAAAAATGTGAAAGAAAAAACTGATCATGCAACAATAGAATGGCATAATGGGTCATACAAATGATAACATGTCACTGCAATGAACTGGTTATAAAACCTTAATTGCTGTTAGATTGTAAGATTGATACTAACTCTGTTAAATAAACATAACACAATGACAAGCAACAGTGATGAGGACAGACAAACAAAGTTTAAAAACAATAATGAAATGGACAGAAATAAAATTATTTATGGTAAGAAATGATGATTTTTTTCACAACGGGTATGAAGGAGTCAGTGATGAGGATCAGCAGTCACCCTCTCACCTCGTCTGTCACCCTTCATTCCCGGAGTCTCAAGCGCACCCTCTTCGGAGGCTTGGGAGGTTACCTCCCAATCTTCTGAAGAACCATAACTCTCACGAGGAGTAAGTTCCCATCCTAAACTTCCCTCTTCATCCTCCAACTGTTTTTCTGGCTCATCATTAGATACTTCCTCTTCCTGTTTGGTAGGAATCTTCCGGAGCTGCACTGATTCTGGAGACACTTCTTTCCTCTGTGGTATCTTTCCTATCCCAGTTTTAACTCTAGTGTCATCAGTAATCTTTTCTTCTGGTGGAGATGTTTTCTTTGGGATTGCTTTTAGAGTAACTGAATCAATGGCGTCCTTAGGAGACACTTTTTTCTGTAATGTTTTAGAAGTATCTCCACTGGACCTTCTTTCTGCAGGAGTCAATTCAACTGTTACTGGCTTTTCAACCTTTGGTGAAGGACTCTTTCTCAGGTCCAGTCCTGGTTTTGACACCTCTACATGTTTTAGTAATATTTCTTTGTCAGTTTCCTCAGGTCCCTTGAGTAAGTGCGCAGTCTTCTTCACTGGCACTGTCTTTTCATCATCCTTTGGACTCACCTTATCTGTCTTCAAAGGAACAGCCTTTGAAGGCAGTGGTTTCTCTTTTTGTGCAGGAGGAGTTTCTGTCTTCGTAGTCTTTTCAAGTTCTCTGTCGTGTGTTGGAATTACTTCAGTTTTCTTTACTTGTGCACTGACTTCTTTTAACAGCTTATCCTTAACCACTTTATCTGGTTTTTTAAATGTAATGGCCTCCTTGTCTTCTAATTCTGAAGGAATTTTTTGTGTAGGTACTTCAGCTGTAGGTGCTTTTGAAAATGGCTTCAAGTCTATTTCTTCCTTTTTCTGTTCATCTGTTGGAAGTCTTTTCACTTTAATTGATGGTCTACCAACTTCAGCAGTTTTTTCATCTAATGGAGTTTTATAAATAGGTTCCAGGGCAATATTTTCTGGTTCTTTAACCATTTCATCCTTTTGTGGTCTCTTGAGAGCTACAGGTTCCCTTTCTTCATCGTTTTCCCTCTCTTTATCTAACACTGCTTCTGCTTTTTTAGGAGTAGCAACCGGTTCTTTAACAGCTTCATCCTTTAGTGGTTTCTTGAGGGCTAAAGGTTCCCTCCCCTCTTTTTCTCTCCCTTTATCTAACACTGCATCGGCCTTTTTAGGTGCAGTAACAGGTTCTTCAATTGCTTCTTCTTTTTTTGTTTTTTTGATAGCTAAGGATTCCCTTTTCTCCACTTTTTCCCTCTTTGTGACTAACACTGCTTCAGCCTTTTTCGGAACAGCAACGGGTTTCTTAATAGCTTCATCTTTTTGTGGTTCCATTTTCTCCTCTTTTTCCCTCTTTGATACTAACACTGCTTCAGCTTCTTTAGGAGCAGCAACAGGTTCCTTAACAGCTTCATCTTTTTGTGGTCTCTTAACGGCTGAGGGTTCCCTTTCCTTCTCTTTTTCCCTCTCTTTGACTAAAACAGCTTCACTCTTTTTAGGAGCAGAAATGGGTTCCTTAACAGCTTCATCCTTTTGTGGTTCCATTTTCTCCTCTTTTTCCCTCTTTGATACTAACACTGCTTCACTCTTTTTAGGAGCAGCAACAGGTTCCTTAACAGCTTCATCTTTTTGTGGTCTCTTAACGGCTGAGGGTTCCCTTTCCTTCTCTTTTTCCCTCTCTTTGACTAAAACAGCTTCAATCTTTTTAGGAGCAGAAACAGGTTCCTTAACTGCTTCATCCTTTTGTGGTATCTCGATTTTCTTAGAAGCCAAGGGTTCCACTTCTTTGTCTTTCTCCTTCTCCATTTCAGGTTTCACAGGTATTTCAAATGGTTTTAAGGCCACCGTCTCTTTATCTGTATCCTTTGTTGGAAGTCGTGATATTTTCTTCATAGTTAAACTAGGTTCTTTTGGTGCTTCCCCTTCAGCAACTTTGACAGCTTTCTTCAAACCTACCTCCCCTTTTTCCTTTTTATCTGTAGGCATTTTAGCCAAATGTACCTTTGATACCATTGTGACATCCATGGTGGTAGCTTCTTTAAGCTCCTCAATCTGTACCTCTTCAATAACCTCCTTTGCTTCTCTACTGGGAATTTTTGCAGCAATTTTGGAAGTTTTGGCAATATCGAAAGTCTTTGTAAATGTAACTTCCCTTGTAGCTTCTTTCTCTGTCAAAATTGAGGTCTTAGGGATTTCATCAGCTGGAGCCAGGGGCACTTTTCTAAGTGTCACAACTTCTTGTTCCTCTTCCTTGCCCTTTGAAATCCTGGTTACCTTCTTCAAGGACAGTATTTCAGTTTTTTCCTCCTCTATATAAATTTTACCTTTTGATTTAAGAGACGGCGGTGATTTACTTTATGTGTCTGACATAATAAAAGATTCACATTTAAACATAAATCACATGACATACGTAACATAACATCACCTCCCATACTCTCTTAAAATGGTTGCAGACTTTTGCTACATTCGCATCACATTAAACATACACAAAGGACAACAATACACAATACATTTACATTTACTTCGTTTAGCAGAGGGTTTTATCCAAAGCAGTTGTACAGTTGACAGTAAACAAACAAACTTCAGGACAAAACTGAAACACAAATAAATTACCATAATTTTCACTAAATAAGATAATATTACAGTTTTTTCACAATTGCGTAAAGACATTTCTCAAATGACAACATTTCTAATACAACTAGTGTAATCCCTACTCCATGCCACATGTACACAGCAGAACCTTTATGAGTGATTCAAGAATTTATTGCATATATTTTTGGCTCCCACAGGTCACGAATTTGCAGGCATTTTGTTGTTGTTGTATTATCATATTACTGTTTTGGTATTGTACAGTGCTGTGTGACTTTGCTATTTTACAGTGTCTTGAGATCTGAAGAAGCTACATGTGCATGAGAGTGCTTTACATACTGTAATGCAATGTTGAAACTGGTGGCTTTGACAAGGATAACAATCAGCTTGCTAAAAAATCAGTCAGTGACAGTGAGAAAGTGGGAACCAACTTTCATTCAGAATTGTTGAGCTCAAGAGCATACTGTACTTATACTGACATACTGACAATATATCTAAGCATTTTGATTTTCATGGTTAAAATGATGCTGATTGTACTTTTCATTTTAGTGACATTAACTCATTCTTTTGTGGAATTATTTGCTTTTGATACATGAGTTTATTGTTTTGGGTGAGTTACAGTAAGGTGCTACACGCATGAATTGTCTTGAGTAATGCTCTTAAAGTCGTAAAAATGTAAAGTATGTTTCATGAAATGTGTTAAAAAAACTGTAATTTGAGTAAGAAATCCAGAGAAAAAGAAATTTTAACATACCTTGCTGGTATGCTCCAGGTGCTGTTACAGGTCCCTTTTCATCATCTAGCCCGAAAAATAAAAATGGTTTTCTTATACAAAGATAAACATCAAAATAATAAAACAGCAATAAAAAATAGGTATCCTGTTTTTGTGACTGAATGGGAAAATATGTAATGTTGGGATAGATAGATAGATAGATAGATAGATAGATAGATAGATAGATAGATAGATAGATAGATAGATAGATAGATAGA